>VWZN01010492.1:1303-28018 GCA_013396955.1 Regulus satrapa | reverse complement strand
GGAAATAGTGGTCTTGTCTTTACAGTCTTGTGGGGACAAAAAGGGAGGTAATTCATAGTCATGGAAACCTGGAGGGGTCACTTACTGGTGAGGAGAAGAGGAGGAAGATTAGGAAATTACAAACTCTTCTATGGGTTGGCCTTCAATTCCAGTGCTAAATATCAGAAATGAAGAAGAGTTTATGGGCTAACAGACTGACTGTTGCCTTCACGGTGGTGGTGTCTAAGTGCATGAGACTTCCCAAGTATATTTATTTTGACAGCTGGATAGAATAACTCGTGAAAATTCTATTCTGTGTGTACTGCCAAGTACCAGTTTGAGAAAAATCATTTGTCTATTTGTTTTTTTCATTGAGGATATTTCTATACAATTTTTCAGGTACTTATTTTTAAAATGCTGTGTGGTAATTTATCAATATTTATATAATTATATTGTCTATCTGCTCTTTTAATAGGTGACAATATTCTAGCTGTCCTAAAATACCTAGCTACATCAGAAAAATTGGCTAAATCTTTTGAGTATCGACATGGAAATGTTGTGTTCTTTGATATACTTGGTTTATTTGTCCTGGCTTATCCTGCTCGTGTTGGCACAATTATGAACTATATTACAGCAGCAGTTGCTTTTTTTTATTTAAGCAAAAAAGTATTACAGCCAAAACCCAGAGGTAAGTCTAGGAGGTTTTTGGTTGTTTGGGGTTTTTTTTTTTGTTTGTTTGTTTTTTGTTTTTTTAACAAATTGCAATTACAAGCAAAAGTGTAGGTGAAAAGGTGTCCAGGCCCTTATAGTATCTGGTTAGTTGAACTTCAGAAATAAATTTTAGGTGTGCGGCATGCCATAGGAGTTGCTTTGTGTTTAAATCTGAATGATTGTGATGGTGAAAGACTATGACAGGCCTAGATGTCTAGCATTTATGGATCATCTCTTATCATTTCATGAAGATTGAAATTAAATCTTTTAAAGATCTGGAAATTGGAAAAAGGATTGCCTAGTATCCACTTGATTTTTAAAATTTTGTTAATTCAGATATGATGTCAGAACTGTGTTTCTTCAACACCTGTTCATAGACAGAACCAAGTAGGAAATAAAATGGGGAAAATGACAGCAAAGCTTAATAGAGAGTGTAAACCAACTTAAATCTAGTTAGACCTTCTTAGTATGTGTGGGAACATGCCTGTTTAAAAGAAAAAAAGACTTAAGAAAACATACACATCTCCTCCTCAAAATCCAGAAAACATTTTTGGAGTAAGAAAATGCTATAAGAAAAACAACTCAAAATGGTTGTTGTTATTGTTGGAGTTTTTTAGGGGACGGAGAAGGGGGGCTTGGGCTTTTTTTTTTTTTGTGGTTTGTTTGTTTGGTTTTTTGTTGGGTTTCTTGTTGGATTGTTTGTTTGGTTTTTTGTTGGGTTTCTTGTTGGATTGTTTGTTTGGTTTTTTGTTGGGTTTCTTGTTGGATTGTTTGTTTGGTTTTTTGTTGGGTTTCTTGTTGGATTGTTTGTTTGGTTTTTTGTTGGGTTTCTTGTTGGATTGTTTGTTTGGTTTTTTGTTGGGTTTCTTGTTGGATTGTTTGTTTGGTTTTTTTTTTGTGTGCTTAGAAATGGAATTGTCGTTCCACCAGTCCCTTAGTAAAATTTTTGCTATCAAGAAAGCTATAATCTGCAAAGTACACCAAATAGACATGCAAAGAAATACGCATCGTGATGCAAACTATGCTGTTAAGATATCTTCACAGGGAACCCCTTTATTTTGGTCATTAAAGTATTTACACTTCATTAAAGTATTTACACTGTGGGTTGATTAAAATTTTGATGGTAATCTGCAGTAGAATACACCAGTGTTGAATGAAACTTCTTTTTTCTTCTTGATAGCTGTTCCTAACCTGAAGAGGTTACTGACTGCATTCAGCTTAACCCTGACGAGCTGGGTGTGCATGCTGGTGGCAGTCCTCACCGTGGCAATGTTTGTCTCCATCATTGGACGGGCTCTTTCTTGGTACACCCATTTCTATGTTTCTGTGTCTCTCTATGGCACTGCAGCTGCAGCTATGCTCATTCTTGTGCACAGGCTAGCCAAGAAGTTCTTCTACAAGGTAGGCAAGACTTGGTTGCTATTGTTGAAGGGCAGTGAAGTGTTTAATTTGTAGAAGACCTGCCTTTTGAGCTGGTTAAAAAAAAAAAGGCAAGAAGTTTTCAGTATTTAAAATATCACCGTAACAAATTGCTTCACCTAAACATAGGGGTTGTTTTGCTACAGAGAGGTAAGAGCTATGTGATTTAAGGTAGCTTTGACCTTTAGGAGATGTTCCATAAAAAAGGCAGGAGCCTTTGTGACTTAGATCTCAATAACCCCAGGCAGTGCCACAGGCTGGGGCAGAGGGGCTGGAAAGCTGCCCAGGGGAAAAGGAGCTGGGGGTGCTGGTGACAGCAGCTGAGCAGGAGCCAGCAGTGCCCAGGTGGCCAAGAAGGCCAGTGGCATCCTGGCCTGGACCAGCAGTAGTGTGGCCAGCAGGAGCAGGACAGGGATTGTCCCCTGTACTCAGCACTGGGGAGGCCACACCTCAAATCCTGTGTGCAGCTCTGGACCCCTCAGTACAAGAAGGACATGGAGGGGCTGGAGCATGTCCAGAGAAGGGCAATGGAGCTGGGGAAGGATCTGGAGCTCCTTACCAGTCCTGTAAGGAGCAGATGAGGGAGCTGGGGTTGTTTAGCCTGTAGAAGAGGAGGCTCAGGGGGGACCTCATCACTGTCTACGATTGCTTGAAAGGAGTGTGTAGCCAGGTGGGGTTTGGCCTCTTCTGCCTGGCAACCAGCAGCAGGGACAAGAGGAAATGTCAAGTTATGCCAGGGAAGGTTCAGATTAGCTATTAAGAGATATTTCTTTATGGAAAGGATTATCAAGCTCTGAAACAGACTGCCCAGGGAAAGGGTTGGGTCACCATCTCTGGAGTTACTTAAAAGAAGTGGCACTTCGGGGCCATGGTTTCCCAGTGGCCTTGGCAGTGCAAGGCTTAACTAAAATGATCTCAAAGGTATTTTCCAACCTAAACAATTCTGTGATTATTCTGATTTATAGTTGTTTTGACCACAGCTAGAGATGGAACAGAGCTCCTGATTGTCTATGTTCTTCTCTGTGATAGGTAAAAGTCATTTAGGCCTCTGCAAAGCTCGGTGACGATTTGATGTGTGTTACTTTTCCATTACTGTCACTTGTCTACCTCTTTTTATTAGGATTCTTTTTTATGGACTAACCAATGTGATTTAACTTGTGTAATAATTTTGTAATTATAGGTGATAACAATCCCATATGGTTTTGTGTTTAATATGAATAGTTTTGAAGTATCTGATAGATGACACTCTTCCAGGGCAGAAGTTGACTGACTACTCAGGCCTGCTAGGTTGAGGTTTTGGGTGCAGCAGTATTTAGTTGTTCAGCTTGCTGTTACTTACTGTCTCAGCCATTTGGGTGGATTTTGGTCAAGGGAATTTAAGAAGCCTTAGTTGTCAGCCAAATACAAATGTTTGAAAAAGATTTTAAAACTTCATGCCAGTTGACTGAATGACAAATTCTCACTGGGTCCATCATGTCTTTCTCTGTAAGTGTGTTTTTAAAAAAAAATTTGGGGGAGTGTTAACTGGTACCTGTATGTTACCAAATACATGTATTTGGAGTTTTCCCTTTGTGGAAGAGATGAGGTATTTATAACATAGATGCAGTGTTACTATTTTCCAGTCTTATGGATGAGCTGGCTGATACTTTCATTAGCTGTTAAGACATTTTAGGCTCTGGATCTACTTCATGCCTACTGATTGCCTAATCATCAGATCAACCATCTGAAAATCAGAAGTGTTGCATGCTGTAGCTTGCACCACACTATACAGTTAATGTTGCTTCTGTAACTTGCATTTGACTTAAAAGTTGCATAAAAATTTTGGAAGCCAATCTCTTACTTGGCTATCAGAGCCAGTGCCCATTCATGGCTCAGAAACCTGTGAGTTGATAAGCTTTATGTTTTGCAATAGGTTTGGCAACTTGTATGTTTCTTCACTCTCCTCCTTTTTTTTTTTTCCTCACCCTGAAACTGAAGTAGGTGCTTTCTGATAACCATGCAAGCAGTCCTTCTTGTTACCAGCAGGAATTTGCAGTTAGGAATCGTGCACTGCAAGCAGTGCAGCATTGCCTGTGTAACTTAAAAGAACCCTCAAACCCAAAGCAAATAACATTTTGGATAGTTAGACTTCTTCCCCTGCCCCCACCCACCTCCCTCCCCCAGACATATCTGGTGTTTCTTGCCTACAATGTCTTTTATTCAAAACAAGTAGCATATTTTAATATGCAGACTTCTGAAGTGACAGCTTGTGACAGTATAATATTAGTGTACTAATGACATTGCCTGTGTAAGAAGTCTGTTGACAGTTGTTCAGAAACAAGTTTACATTCTCAGGAGGTCCAGATAATTTTTTCACATGTAAGTATTATGTAATTTTTAACATGCTGTATTATGTTTTAAAAAATAAAGGTCCTCTTCGTCTGAAACACTAGCCTTGTATATTCTTTTGTCATTTGTACATTCTCTTCCTCCTTCTTCCCCAGCCTATGTAATCTCTTTTTCAAGATTTAGAAAAGTATTTTTAAAAAAAAATACTGACAATTCTTTATGGTAAGAGAGCGGTGAGGTAATGCTTGTCAAAATTGTTTTGCCCAAGGGAAACAGTTATATGCAAAGAATATGGATTTTTCTGTGTGTTTGCATGAGATGGGATCTATTAAATGTGCACAGAAATGAAATGTATTTACTTACTTCTGTTGCAGAATGTGAATGAGCAGTACCTGGGAGATGTGTTTTTTGATGCCTCATTGATGATTTGGTCAATAGCATTGGCTGTGATGACTCAGATGGGCCTTTGTTCAGCGTTCATTTGTACATTGTGGGTGGCATTTCCTTTGCTCACTAAGCTGATGATCCACAAGGAATTCAGCCAAAAAGGTATGGATTTTGAGGGGCAGAAATTGTATTTCAAAATTTGTACCCCCACTCTTTTTTAAGCAGAAGAAATTGCAAACAATGAGTAATCAATGATTTAACTAAGTCACATTTTTGTAATCAGAAAAGTGTTCTTGAAATAAGACAGTTTGAAAGTGTGAGAAGCTTTAAAAAAATACACTGAAAATCATCCCATGTCTCAGACTAAAAGAACAGTATGTGAGTACATTAATAAGTGATGAGAATTTGGATGAATAATGAAGTTTCATAAAAATATTGTAATACTTAAAGAATGCTTGGGACAGAAAATATGTTTAACTTAACGTACAATACATACATTTTTTGTAATATACAATACAATGAATTCTGTGGTGGTTTTGAAACATACTGGTGTTGGCTATGCAAAATGAGATCTCCTTTCCACATCCGTGTCAGGGATGAGGACCAGTTTTGTGTGCTGAACCTTGCAGTGGTATATCCTTGTGGATATACCAGTAAAGTTCTATGTTTATATACTTATGAGCTTTTACTTTTTTGTGTTTTGTTTTCTCCTGTTCTGTACAGGTGCCACAATAAAGTTTATTATGATGTACATGCTGGGGATGTTTGTTCCCTATCTATATATGCTGTATCTTAGTTGGACTGTGTTTGAAATGTTCACACCTGTCATGGGACGAAGTGGTTCAGAAATTCCCCCAGATATGGTGTTGGCAGGATTTATTGTGATCTTCACTATGATCCTGTCTTCCTATTTTGTAAGTAGAATTTGTAAATGTTGTTTAAAACCCTTAAAATTTCTCTATAGTTTAGAACAAGATGGGTTTTTAAATTAACGCTGGAATATAGTGCTACTTGGGCAGCATCTTAAGTTACAGGCAGGTTCTAGAGCGTGTGTGGAAGGTTCCCTGGTCTGCCTTAGTCAGAGAAGGCTCACTGGCGCAGAGCTTGTACTGCTCTGTGATATGGTGTAGTAGAGACTGATGTGAAACATGTCAGCCTCTGCTACACGCTGAAGGGAGTGCTGCACTGTAAAGTAAAACACGTAATGCTGAATTTTGAGCAGAGGTTCACTCCGGGTGTAAAACATGACTGAGCAATACATGTACCAACAAAAGAAATGCTCAGATTTGTGGGCTTTTTCTGCTGCCATAGAACCCTGGAAACGTTCTGTTGTTTTGTTTTGTTTTTTTTTTTTTTTTGTTGGCAGATGTTTTAAAAGCAGTAATGTTTTGGAAGCTCCAGAAAGTACTCACTCTCTTTTTTGTAAAATAAATAATATAAAAAATCCTAGTTTTAAATACTGGGTTTACAAAGAAGTGTCTCGTATGAGGTAGTACTTGGAATTTATGTCTTTTTAATGTACCTTCAGTTCCATAATTAATTTTTAGAATTATACAAGTCATGTCTTTTATCTCAGTGTTGCAGTTTTATAACTGGTCTTTTTTTTATTCTCTAGATTAACTTCATTTACCTTGTCAAAAGTACAAAAACGACGCTAATAACTTTAACTACTGTGTTTGTAGTCACTCTGATTCTCGTTTGTAGTGGAATCTTCTTTCCTTACAGTTCTGATGCAGCTAATCCAAAGCCTAAGCGTGTCTTTCTTCAGGTAAGAAAAGCTTCACATGTTGCATTGCCTCTTTTGATTGCGAGAATGTTTGGTTTTTTAGAGGCGTAATATTCCCTTTCTTTCTTGGTTTAAAAGCTCTAATGATCATTCCTGGATTTGAAACAATTGCAGATGTTTGCCATGTTCACTCTCGGTGTTCAGCTCCTCTTTGTGAGAAGAACACAGTGGTGCTTCAGGTGCAGAGGTGTTTTAGGGGATTTTAAGTGGGAAAATTGTGTAAGCAATGGTAATTTTAAAAGTGAATGTGGTTTGAGGTGGGCTAAACCAGTCATCTTCTGATTATGTTTTTATGTTATGTTTCTTACCTTAGTAATTCTTGCATTTAATGTTCATAAATACTCAGGTATGTGTTCAGGGCTCACAGGTCTACTGAAAATACAGTAGACCTTAAGGATTCACATGGAGGATATTTCAGAATCACCTCTGGCTCTTGTAAACTCTAGAGGCTCCATTATCTTTGTGTTTGTTGTTTTTTCATCTTCTAGCACACGAGCAGAAGATTTCATGATCTAGATGGCAATGTGGTTAAAAGTGACTCTGGAATATGGATTAATGGGTTTGATTATAATGGAATATCTCACATAACTCCCCACGTACCTGAAATCAATGACACCATTAGAACTCCATGCGAGGAACAGGCTCCCTTCTGCGGCCTTCCTTGGATTCTGCCAGTGCACTTTATGTTCCGGTTTGTGTGAACTCTGCTTCGCTTCACTTTACTGCAAAGTACAGGGGTCGTTTATGCAATTTCACTTATGTAAGGGAAGAAAAACTAAGGGTAATCTTGGTCTAAAAGCAAATAGTCCTTCCTCTTCAGAAGGCAAACTCGTGTCTTCTGCCACAGTCTCTGCAAGTGATTTATGGGTCTGCTGCAGGAGCTGTAGAAGTTGATGTGTGGAAAATAGATGAAAGCACCAGTGGAGAAGAAGGGTGGCCTCCTAAAGGGCAGTTCAGCGTAGGAGGATGTATGTCTCCTCCCTTCTTCCCTTCCTTCACCATAGCTGACAGCAGAGGATGTCTAGAGTAGCAGGTCCCCATGGAAGGAAAACAGCTGCTGTGAGGATTTCTCACACCTCAAGAATCTTGAGAGCAAAAGTTTAGCCATTTGAAGGTGAAAGTATTCTCACTCATTTTGTAATTTAAGGCACATGAAGGTAATTAATTGATACACTGGTGACTATTTTTCTGTTAATATGCTCTTTAAATGTTTGTCTGGCCACAGGCTGATTTACCTGCTTTTTGCTACAATCAACAGCTTTTGAATATTTAATGTAGTAGCAGCACAGTCAGCTGTATTATACAGATGTAAAGTACCTCAGGATGTTGCACTGAGAATAACTTGAAACTTTTTTTTTTCCTCCACAGGAAAAACTGGTATCTTCCTGCTCCAGAAATTTTGCCAAGAAGCCCCATTCAGTTTAAGCTTCTGTCCAAGAAGCTGATGCCCTGGAACTCTGTGAGATTAAGCTTTGAAGTGTCTGGTGAGTGACTGAAGCTTCTGGTTTATGATTTGCGTTTATTTTTATTCCCGTAATAAATCAGGTTTTGGCTCCAGTACTGCAGGTTCTAGTGCCATTCCCAAGACAGCAAGCTTTCTGAGATTAACATGAATTAACTCAGTTTCATAACACCCTAGAAGGTGTGAGTGGTGTCTTGCAGTTCTTATTTCTGGGACTGATAATCTCAGCTGTCTTGAGTGAGTCTTGATTACTTTACACCAAGTGCTTTCTAAACTGGATCTTGTAGCATTTTCTATGATAGTATGTGTAAGACTATTATTATATTTATTATTATAAAATGTCCTGTATTCCTCCGTTGCACCATCATCATCATCTCACTTATCCCAATGCTTAGAAAAATTGAAGCACCCTCTGTAGGCAACGCATTTCTGTGGCGCTTCGGAAGACGTGAGCAGTAGCTCGAGGCTGACGGGCTGTTCCTGTGGGAGAGCAGGTGGCTGTTCTGCCTGTGCCCCTCGGTGCACGTGGACACACATGTCTGTCCCCGCAGGCCCCAGCCACATGTCCCTGTACGTGCGGCCGCGCGCGGGCTCGGCGCTGTCCCGCTGGTCCCTCGGCGATGGAATGCCCGTCGCCAGCCTGGGGGGAGACTACTTCGTGTTCTACTCCCGCGGGCTGCACGCTGCTCCCTGGCTCTTCTGGGTGGAACTGACGGTGAGTGCCGCCCTGCTGGAAACCTCCGCCCACCCTCTTCCCACCGCTGCTGCGTTCCTTTGCGAAAAACCTCACAGTGACTTCCTAAAGCTGTGCTTCGTTTGGTAGATCCTAATTCTAGTATCCTTCTTGTAATACGTCAGCTTTATAGATAAGCTCTCATGTGTTTTCCGTGGTAGTCTGCCAACTTCACAAACAGCCAAGGGAAAAATATTTTTCTTGTCTGCATGGTCTTTGATCATAAGTTTTGATTTCCCCAATCTTAACCTCACATTTCTTGAAGTTTTATCTTTACTGCTGTTATTTCGGAGTTGATTTTTATTATTATGAGTAGTTCCCTTTTCCTTTCTCTGCTCTTGCTTGGTTTTGAGAAATTACAGAATCCTTGGTGGAAAATACTGAAGCTGTCTTGAAGGTGAAGAGAGCTTGTAAAATCTTTGTTTTCTAAACTTTCTTTTACATTATTTTCAGCTGGAAGCAAAAGTTTCCAGCCTTGCTCTTTCAGTGGGATTTATGATTTGCGTCCCCACCCTTCTAACTTGCAAAGAAATAATATTTTGTAGACTTGTGTGTTTTAACTGTAGGTGTAACAGTGTCTTTGAATAACATCCCTCAAGTAATATTTTACAGGTATCTTTGAAAGTTCAGAAAGTCCCTTTTTTCCTTCCTGCACCAGGCAGTCTAAACACAAATAATCCTCAAAGTATACTCAGTAAGGCAGACTGGAGTAGTGTCAAGTGTGACAAGCCTTGCAGGACTGATAGAGGCAAAGCTAGGCAGAAGGGGCTGTATATCCTCAGGATTTGCCATAGAAGGATCAATGTAAATACTGTTGGAGTCCACATCTTGATTTGTCAGCAAAGCAGATGCAGATGCTGAAGCTGAGCACATGGGAACTGTGTAACACATCAGGGGCACTGTGATCTAAACATCTTGTTGCTAGTTAATTTCAAATTGAACTCATCATGTAATCAGACTGTTATGCTGAAGACAGGAGTGTTTTAACATAGAGGACAAAGAGCTGCAGGATGGATTTTGTTGGATAGATGCTGTCTGTAGAAAAGAGCATCTGAATTGTTCTCATATTGAAAAATCACAAACATTCATAAAGACTGTGTTTTCCTTTTCTCACTTTCAGGTCCCAGAAAAGCATTCTGATGGAATAGTCTCCCTCGCCATAGCAGCACATTACTTTTTTGGGGAAGATCAAAAGTCACCTCACCTCTATGCCTTACTGGAGAGGTTTCCAAACTGGACGTTTTCTTCTGGCTGGTCCTGTACTTATGACCTTTTTGTCTTCTAATTTTGACAGCAATGCTGCAGGGCTAATAGGGTTATCTCTGATGCAGAATAATGCCCTTGTGGCAAGCACTTTTAACAAGATGCCAGACACTTCAGCAAGAATTCAAAGTACTTCAGCAAATGGTGTTTCTTTGGCAGTTTGACTATTCAAAGACTACTGCTGTCTTGGGGATATAACAATACTTTTCTGAATGCAGTTCACCCTGGCTCTTCCACTGAAGTGGCCAGTTTGGCTAGTGGGTTTCTTAAAATGAGAACTACACTCGAAGAGCTAATATTAGCATAATAAACGGTGGCAATTATAATGGAAGGGCTTCATGGAATTATTTTGATGCTATGTAAAATAAAACTATACTTCACTGATACATGGAGTATCACCTACCCATCCTATCCGTCCTATTCAAGTCTGGTCTCCAGCTAGAAGGTATTTATTCCTGTGGGAGCAGGGCAGAGGTGGCAAAGTGCTGAGCATTACTTCTGTCACTGGATGAAGTCACTGAAAGCTGTGCTACTACTCCTGTAGGTTGCATTGAGCCCTTTGCAAATGCACAATGCAGAGAGATTGATATTATGATGGAATGTGGTAATTATCTGTCCAAATTGTATTTCCTGTTTAAAGCTGTAGTTCTGCCCCTCTTCCTGCCTCTTTGGTGTTACAGCATGAGTGGCTAAGCTCAACCTAACATCTTGTGGTTTTGTTCCTACTGGGATCTTTTGCTATCAGCACATGAACACGTGACTTGTTCTCTCATATGTAAGAGTGCTGCACTCCTTTAAGTGGATGTCTTGTAATTAATCTACTCTAAATTTTAAGTTACCTTCCAATTTATTAGAATTGGCTAATTTTGGTATCTCCTCTGGAGAAACTTTTGGTAGTGTGTGAGTATTGCACTTGCTAATACATTTTACTATTTCTTAAAATAAGGTTTCCTTCCCATAAGGAAAAGTACCTAAAAGAGTAATCTTGAAAAGATGTCTCATATTCTGGATTGCTCTTTCTTTATTTTCATAGGATGGATTTTATAAATGACTGTATGTATTTTAGAGTATCTTCCAATTTTAATTGACAAGCTTTGAAATCAGAAGCTACTGACCTCTTTTTTAATATTTACTAGGTTTTTGGGGTTTTTTTAGTGCAGTGGTTAATAGTTAAGGTAATTTCTGAAATTCAAAGAACTTGGCATATCTGAAGGAACTTCATGTTTTTGTCCAAATTTTATATAAAACATTAGGCTGTATCAGTACCACACTACAAATTTAAGTATTTTTTAAATCTCATGAGTATTGCCTGATGTCATGCAGAGCAGATTTTGTGCAGGCATCATCATTTCGAGTGGAAACATGCTAGTACTGGTAAGTTTGCAGACTACATGAAAGAAAATTGTGTGACAGTTAATACGTGTGATGAATTACAACTCTCCAGTCAGGTATTTTTCCTTTGGATTGTTCTGTAGTTGTGTGTAATAGTGAGTGGAAAGAACCAGTGTCACTGGTTTCAGGGGATGTTAACAAAGATTGTCAACTCACTCATGGGCCATGGGGAAGAGGTTTAATTACTGTTGTCATAATGAACTGGCCATCAGAATCTTAAAAGCTGTGAGTTTGTACATTCATGTGCTTTAATCATCTCTCACTTGATTGTATCTGATCTGGAAGTACAATCCCTATATTATTTAAAAGTGCTATTAGTGATTTGAAAATCAGAGTTACGAACTAAAACTCCCGTGTCTTGAATCTCAATGAATGTGTTGTACTGTACTCTAGCTGATGCACAGCTAGTTAGCTGAAGCTGCACTGATATTTACTATCTTCCTCAGTTTTGATTTTTGTGTTTTGCCTCTGATTAAAAGCTTTGAAAATACTGTGTGAAGAATTCATACTGGGAGCCAAAAAATATAAAAATGCCGGTTGGCAATTTCTGCAATGTTAAGTGAAGCAATAACTTCTGCTGTCTCAGGATTTAATCCTTGTTAAATAATTGAATTATAAGGTATGTCTGGTTTGTTGCAAATTTCTGTCTTTGTAAATAAAAGCAAAACTTGATTGGAGACATTTGATTTTTAGTGTGATTAAAGGCTATATATTTGAATTGTCTTCATTCATTGCAGTAATATTTTACTTGAGCTTCGGGCAGAAATACTGCAACGAGGTGCTGGGTTTGACTGCTGGTGTTAGAGCTGTGTGGAAGATAAGCTTAGCCAAAGAATACAAAAACCATCCGAGTTGAGAAAAGTTAAAATGGGAGTTCTGGTTGGTTTCCTGGAGAGGAAGGTGGTTTTTGAAATAAGATGTGATACAGAGGAGTCACTGATAGCCAGGCGAAATATTCTTTGTGAAATTGATGGCCGAGACCAAAAATTTTCTGTTTGTGTCCCTCTGCCTCCCCTATCCAAGTACAAGCAGATGAGTCCCTGTTACTGTAGGTTACTGTTTCTCCTAAAAAAACCACAGTGTGACTTACCTTTGAAGTGTACAAAATGCAACTGATAAAGCTGATAACTTTAAGGTTACAAGGGTATAGAGCAGAAACATTATTTATTCTTAGTGGAGGCAGTAAACAGCTGATTAGAATTGTCCTATGCTCATCTAACATTTACATACACAGTATTTTTTAAATTGCTTTCTTCTGTTTTTCTCTCATTTTGATAGCTTTGAGAATCTACTGTGTTCTCTGTTAAAATACATATTTCTGAAGCTGAGTACTAAGCACTTCAGCAGTGTGAGCAAAGGAGGCCTTTACATGTTGTGGTTGTACAATCCAGTGCATCCTTAGAGTGTCACCATAACCTTCAAGACTGTCTGTCAATGAAGACAGTACTGGGATAGGTGCAATGAACAGGAAGATTTCAGCTATCATTCACAAACTGTTGAGCTGATTTGGGGCTGTTCTGTGCTGGTAAGACCTGTCTTTAATGTCTGTCCGTCTGGGCTGGATTGCAGTCCTCCTGGAAAAAACACTAATCAAATCAGACAAGATCTAACAAGTCTATACAGAGCAGCAGGTGTGACAATAAGCTGAAGAACAGTTTGTCTGCACAGCAGAGCTGTTCCATACTTTTCTCCCTTGAGGGATAAATATAATCTGACCTTTGATAATAATCTGGAAGGGGGCCTGCAGAATGACCCCTTTTAGAACTTGGTATGTGGCCTTGGTGGAGAATTGGTAGGAATACATGCAAGATCAGTAAACGTTTGTTCTGTGATTAGTGTCAATTTACGTAACTGTGGCTTCCATACTGAAGACAGAACATGTATTCTCAACCTTCATGAAAATCCCTTTCTATCTTGGGGGATAAATTGATCCAAGAAATTAGCCAGGCACCCCTGCTCACTGTGGAAGAGGTTCTCTTGGGCTGCAACTCTTCGTGGTTCTGTCAAAGCTGTGAGTGCAGCTTGAGAACATGCTAAAAGCATTAAAGCAGAGACTTGAGCAGGAAGTACAAATCAGTTTAGGGAGATCTAGACACTGCTTCTGTATTTCAAGAAGGATGACAGCATCGCTGGTCCTTAGCAAACTTAAAAAAAAAACAGTTTTGGAAAGCTGAATCAGTCTTTGAAACTAGCAGTAATTAATCTAAAAAGGAACAGTTCTTTCAATTGGAAGAACAAATGGAGAATGGAACAAATAGAAGTTTCAAAGCCAGTAAGTACACAGGTGAATTTAGGTAACCCTCTTAGAAAGCTGTCCATGCAGAGTTTATTTGGAGATGTTTGGGTCGTTTTGTTTTGAGGTTTTTGTTTTGTATTGTTTGGGGTTTTTGTTTTATTCTTTTGTATTTCTTGAGGGCTTTGGGGGCGATTTGGAATTTTTTTGGATAAGAAACTAACTTGAAAAAAGTAAGAGTAGTTAAGTGCCTCTTGTCTACTGTGTAGTAGCTTCAGGCTTGAGCTGTGGCTCTTAAGGTCTTCTCTCAGTGCTCTCTGAATAAGTAAGCCCAGGGAATTTCCTATTTTGGGGGCCACGTCAACAACAGTCAACAAGTTTGTATCTCTCTTTTTCCTGCTTAAACACTGGGATGACTTATACCGCTCACCCTACCCTGCCATTCCTGTCACTGCCTACTGGAGTACTTCAGCAGTGTTCAGCTCTAGGAGGGGAAACTGAGACAGAAACAACAGTGTCTGTTGCCTTTACTTGCCCCCATTACTTGTGGGAAATCCATCCTTCCCTTGACGCCAGCTTGCCACCCTCAGCAAGGCACTCATCATCTTTTGTATTACAGTCACAGACAACATCTCTCCTCGATTTGTTACAAAAAGGATTTCCTTTGTACAGGTTCTGTCTAGGTTATGAAATTTAGGTATTTCTGCCTACTTTACAGTGGATCTCAAACCTTAGAGAGTAGCTTAGAGACACTTTGGCTCTAAAACCATTTGAACTGGTTTATTTGACCTAAAATGTACAGAGGTAAAATTAGCTTACTTGGGTTGACAAAAGTGATTGTGAAAAATTACCTTCAGAAATGAGACTTGATTGAAGCGGTTTTGCAAGTATACCCGGTGTGGAAGAATCTGTTAAATTGGTAGCAAGAAATAAGAGAGTATTGTTGCTGTTTTTCTGAGGCAGCTAGTTTTGCGCAGGATGAGAAAGAGATTGAGAAAACTTGATGGTATGCAAATTGTAAAGGAGGAAATCTGGCATCATCCAGTTTATGTGAGCTGAATACACAAAGTGAAATGGAATTCCATGAAAATATGTTGATCCTCAACGGGTTAAGTGGTCCATTTTTCCTATCTTTAGTTAAATAGTGCAGATTTGTAGATGAATAAAGCTTTTGTGGTGGGTTAACCCTGTCTAGCTGGTGGGTACCTACCAAACTGCCCTCTGACACTCCCCTCAGCAGATCAGGAGGAGAAAATAGGATAAGACTATTCATGGGTTGAGACAAGGACATACTGGTACAAGAACAGATGAAACAAATTTGCCTTGGGAAAATAAAACTTATTACCAATTAAAATGTGATAACACTTTCCCCAGTCTCTCACCTTCCTTCTCAGACTCGCTCACTGTGGTGTAGAAGAACTGGGCACAGTCAGTTTAGGGTCAGGTCATGGTCAGTCTGTAACATTTCCTCTTTTTCACTATTGCCCTGTTCCAGCATGGTGTCCACTCCGTGGGATGCAGTCTCTCATGAACTGCTCCCAAGTGCATCTTTCTCTTGCTGTTGTGGTCCTTCAGGAGGTCACAGTTCTTGCCAGAAACCTGTTTCTGTGTGGGCTCTGGGCTGCAGCCTCCTCTGGGGCCCATCCACCCAACTGCTTGGCGCGGGTGCTCCAGTGTGTTCCGCAGCAGGGCGCTGCTGCTGGGGAGCCCTAGTAAGGCTAAGAGCCAGGCTGGCAGGATATGATCTTCATGTGTGTATTTACTTGCCCAGAGCCACAGGCTGCGGGGAATCTCCATTCCAGGAATGCTCCATGCCTGGAACACCTCCTCCTTCATGGGCCTGGCTGCCTGCAGGACTCCTCCTCGCTGGTCTCCCGCAGCATTTTTCAGGCTCTGTTAGGTGCGTTACAGACAGGAGGCACCGCTCGGCTCACAGGTTTCCCTCCCTGTGGCTGCTGGAACTGGCTCTGTCTGACCCAGCCGCCCTTGGTACCACACCTTGCCACCTGAACCCACTACACCTCTTTCCACAGCAGCAGCTCGATGTAACTTCAGTGATGCACTAACCTGGTTTGGTTCCTTCATCCTGTAAAAAACAAGCCACAGGAGTATAAAAAAACAATCATCTTCATCAGGTGGTTTCTCTGAGAGCTTTGTCTCTAAGATGGCCTACCTGAACGGCTTGAAGTCAGAAACAGTTATTTTTCACAGGAGTAACTTCAAGTAAAGTTGAATACATTTGTCTTTTAATTACAAGTATAACAGCAGTGAAATCAAAATACAAAATTAGCACGTAAGATTTGCATAGAGATAATTACTACTAAAGAAGTACAAACTTCTAAAATTCCACAACTAAAAAGATTTACCTGCTAAACAACATTAGCACAGTAGTAAGATATGAATATTAAGAATGTTAAGATATCAGTTAATGCGTGTTTTACTTGCACAGATCCAAAACCTGAACAGCAGACTGCTGACCAGGGTGGGTTTGGCTTACATCATTACCACAGAACCACAGAAAAATATTAACTTGAAGCACAGTTTTTATTTCTTTTAACATAGATTAAGCAGGTTTCTTTATCATAAAAAAAGCTTTAAGTATTATCCCCTTAAAACAATAATGAATTTTGACGTCAGGTCACAAGAGGCTTGTAGGTATGATAGACATTATCTGTAACCAGTAGCTACAATGCAGAATAAGCTTAATGCTGGGACTCAGGCTGAGTTTCTTTCCTCCAACTTCAGTCTCAGTTTCAACTCTTAAAATGAAGTTCAAGTTGCATTCATGAATAGCTCCAGCTTTCCACATAATACTCGCAATTATTGCACTTGTACTGGTTGTATTGGCTTAGAAAAGCCATTCTAAAGCAACAGTTTAATAGCTGTACATTTTAAAGCACTTGATCTTATCTACAAAGGAAATAAAGATGATGAAACCACAATTCATTTGAAACTTAAATGTGAATAGTCCTAAATCTCAGAGTTTAAAAGGATGTGCATTTAGTAACTACACTAGAAAAGCAACAGATGCTGTAACTACCCTACGATGACTAGTTTGGTCCATGTCAGTAATCAAGTGATGTTATAAAAAATAAACTAGTTTATTGTGTATAAAATGAGTAATGTTGCATTTTTGTTCAGATTGCACAGTACAAACAAGCTAATATCTAAATTAATACTGTTACAGGTAGTTATTACATAGGGACAGCAGCTAGAAAAAATAAGTACCTCAAAGCAACAGACTTCTGCAGCCAGATTTTCATAACATTGTATGAAAGTTAAATATGTTTTAGTTAGAAGTATGCATATTATAAAATGTTTGAAAAATGTTTTAAGTATGGGCCGTTAAACTAGTTTTCCATAGCAATAGTATATGATGATTATTTACATTTTAAAAACCCATTTATCAGAAAAGAATTTACAATGAAATAAATAACCTTCAGCAGTCCCTTAACCCAACTACAAGATCTGTTAAGTGGCAGTAAAAATCAGATAAGCCACCTTGTGTCAGTGTTAGGTCAGTAAAGTATGCCTCATCCAGAAAGAAGTGCAACTCTGCTTTAACTTTACTAGTCATCTAGAAACATGCAAGTACATTTAGGTACCTCCAAGTATGGTACAGTCTTGAGTATCTGTACAAGACTATTCACAAAAACATACAATATATTTACATTCCTTTAATACAAAATATTGGTATCAAACCAATCCAAACTGCATTGATCAGACACTTATTAGGCAGGTAAGCTGCAAAGAAAACAGTTTTTTATATTTAATCCCCTCTTCGCCTTTTAAACTCAAGCAAGATATAAGTAGTTTCTTCAGACCGTGTTGGTGATGTAAAGGTACTCAGGAACATTGGCTGAATCTATCTCCATGTATGTTCGCTCTCTCTCCAACACTGTTTAAAAGTATCAAAATGTGAAGCTGCAGTCTGACGCTTGCATCAAAAAAGAGTCATGCCTCCTTTTGAAATTATTAGATGCAACTGGTGTTTAGTTATCCCCACAAAAAATTTCAAAGATTGAAATATTAAAAAACCAAAGCAAACAAAATTAAAAAAAAAGAGTTCAAATCCAAAACACAGAAGCAGATCTAAGAGCTGGTTTGCTTCCTTTCACACCTGATGCTTGGGAAGTTGTTCACCTTCCATTTAAGACACAACACAGTCATAACTGCCTTCTTGGAATGAATCCTCATCCTCTATCTTAGCCTTGTCCTCTTCATGTCTGCTTGCACTGCTGCTGCCAGCATCACTCTGAGGATTAGTGCCATGGCTAGATGAAGTCCTGCTTTCCTCAGCTCTTGGGTTCGCTTGTTCAGGAACCTTTGAAGGATTCACTGGCTGAAATGCTTCAGGTTGCACTTGCTCTTCTACTATTTCATTTAGTTTCTGGATCTGTGGTTTGATGATACTTAGAAATGGCTTGTACCCAGGGCTAGAAGAGAATGGGATAGAACACGACGAGTGAATTAAAATTAGTACTTCTGTCATGTGCCTGAAAAGCAGAAATGTTTTTTAAATAAAGACAAAAAGGCAACCCTAACAAGCAATAAAAGCTGGAAAGCTGGTTGCTTTGGGTTTGTTTTGTTTTGTATTTAGAGGTTTTTTTTCCCAGTTTGATTACTACTCTTTGAAGTGAGGTTTCAGCTAAGGCTAATGTAATAACTCAAAGTTACTTTTTAGGTAACAAACTCTCTACATCTGAAATGCACCTGAAGGTGGAAAGTAACACTTACCAATCCGTCGAAGCCCACTTGTCAACAGCATCTAGGCCAGTCTTGATATTCTGACAGATCTCTCCATCAATATCAGAGGACTGCATGATACTGAAAACCTGGCTGATAACTGAAGATTCTCTGAGAATAAGGCCTATGACAACACACCAATCCAGACATCCTGCTTCCATGAAGATATGTAGCAAGTACCTATATGGAGAAAAAAAAAAGGCTGTTTATTTTCCTACTTCCAAGACAAAATCTGCAGTGTGCTTGTACAGATTGTTCCTCCGAATGCTGCATGCCAGCAGTTCTCAGTCTCAAAGGCACAGGTGTCATCACTTACCTCAGCTGCACCTGTGACTTGTGTGGCCCTTTACTGGCCAGCTCTAGAGACAGCTGCTCAAGCTCTGACTGAGTTAAACTTAGACTGGAGAAGTTTTCATCCACCATGGTCCAGTCTCCGTCCACCATAGAGCTTGTTTCGGTCAGGTCTGTTGCTGAACCAATGCTGCATTCATCACCTATCAAAAACACTCAGAAACATAAGGGAAAAAAGAAACTACTTACTTTAGTAAGACTCAGAACTTCTGAACTACTTCCTACAAAACCTGACAAACAGTAATGCTTTATGGTGTATCATAGTTACTTCAGGCATGTTGTCCATCCTGCTTCAGCATTCTTCTTGTCACACTGGGTGGTAGAACGACTGCTATAGAAATGCAATAATTTTTCTATCCAGTAAAAATAATTCAGGAGAATTATTATCAGTAAGGGACCCTAGGTATGTGTTGGCAATCATCACAGAAGCACCAATACTGTATCTTGCACACTACAGTCCTTAGTTGCAGAACTAAGTCTGGAAGGGTTACAGTTTGTTTAAAATTCTGCTTACTTAACTTCTAATTTTGTTAAAATGAAGTTTCAACATAAAATTATTTTCTTCACACAAAACCATGAAGATTTTGAATGCTGTGCAATGTGAATATTTACCTGCACAAATTACAAAAATAAGTATTCCCACTAAAAACATGAAGAACACATGCAGTAACAGAATTTTCAAAGGAACAGGAAAGCCAAAGCTAGAACTATTACAGCGTGAGTCATGAAGGCACCTACTCCTAAGGATGATTTCCATATTAAAGTAGATGCATTTTTTTCTTGAAACATATTTAGGAAGTCAGAAGGTTACTTGATTATCTTCTTGCCCATTAATATCGGTACTCAATTAGTAATTTGTGAAATTGTTATTATAATTCAGCTTGCAATGTTTTAAAGGCTATTAATTTAGTTTCTTTAGAAATAAACTGCTTCAAAATGCATACCAAGGTCTATTGAACTCAAAGGTCAGAAAATCCCTGCTCAGAAAATACCCTGTTTATAGAAAGAGCAGTAGTGGCAAACAGCAGTAAAATCAGTGCAATGAAAAGAGATACTAAATTTCTTGCAGTCTCCAGATTTAAAAAACAAGAGAAACAGGAATGAAAATAAAATGAGACCATGCCCAAGCAGACAGAGAGGATCTCAAAATGCTCTAAATCTCACAGAAGGCTCTACAGTTTTAAATTAAGAGACTGTAGCTCACACTATGTACTTAGATCTTTGCTCTAACAGAGTGGAAATCACGTGATTCAGACACTGTTGAAAATGCTGCTCTATGTTCAAGGACAAGAGGAAGTATAAGAAATTCTAAATTAAATGTAGAAAAGCCTAGAATGGTCTGAAAAACTTTTCTTATCTCTTTCTGTGTTCAGAAAAAGTACATACAAAGTACAACTCCTATTTTAGTAAGGTGACAGTGATTTTTAAAAAGCTATTTATATAAAGCCTTAGGAAAAAATATGGGTCTCTAATTTCCTCAACTTCCTCAACAAGTAATGTATCTAATATCATTCTTAAGAAACCCAAAAGCACAAAGTTCATGCAATTAGAGCTTGTTTCAACTGCAAGAGGCTGATCTATGCAAGAGGCAAAGGAACACAAACCCACAATGTGGGACACTCTTCCTAGCCAGATTGGAAAAATACTGAACTTCAAGTTATCACCACAGAGAGAAACTTCAGCAAATATCTATTTATATTCAACTTCATGTACTTAGAGATGTACAACACGGGCATTTACTGTTGTAAAAAATTCAGTTTACTTTTCAGTACGTCCTTTCTTTTTTTTATTTCCTGAGTTTTTCTTATCAGCAGTTGAGAAGCAACAATAGTGCAGTGACACATGAATATCAAAATTATAAGCACACCCTTCACATTTTCCAATGGGCAGATGGAAGAGTGACTAACCTTTATTTAGCAAAGGTGAAAGGAATGCGTCTTGCATGTGTGGTCCATGGGATGAAACAGTGTCAATCTCCCTCTGAGAAGAGCTGATAGTACCAAGCCAGCTGCGACTGCGAGGTGTGTTTGAAACCCCTGTGTCCATTTCCATGTTTACAAAGGTGTCTGCAGACTGAGATTTTAGTAGTTGCTCCCCCATGGCTAAAAAAATCAAAACACACCATAGAAAAATCATGTAAGCTTCCAAAAGGAATTGCAGACAGTTGTCTCCAGGCATTTCAGGAAGCTGAAACTTGCATCTAAGTCAATATTCAGGGGACTAATGAAATCCAAGGGAACGCAACAAGTTAGACATTTCAGGAATTTTTGATCAGCTTTTTCTGTGAGTACTGGCATAAAAGAAGTATGATGTAATAAAGTGTTAGCATGAACAGAAGTAAATAATGATGCTTCCTCTGAGAAGAGGAGGACTTGGCAGTCAGTGTCCACCTTGCCACATGGAAATAAGGTAGCAAGCATCAACTTTGCTGTAAGGAGATAACATAGTGAGAGATCAGTAACATAAGGGAGGTTTACAGCAGTCTTCAATGTTCTCACCATCTAACAAAGTAAATTTCAGACATTAGGAACATTACTATTTCATTTTTTTAAAAGTTAATCAAAAACTCATCTAGAGACTAAAAAAAGAATATTTGTTTTAGTAATTTTCAGCAGCAGAATTTACAGTGGAGCAATGTGCACGTTCAGTTCAACATCTGCACTGACGTCCAAGTCAGTACATCTGAGAAAGCAGGAGATTTTAACAGAAATGGTAATCACACAAGAGGTACTGTCTATGCTAAACAGAATCTCTTCAAGAATACACTCTATGACAAAGCTGTGCAGGTGGCAAGCCTCATCCTGTTCTTATCTTGGCTGAACAGAGGCAGAACAGAGTGAGATTCACTGCAGGAGGGAAATCTAGTTCATATCAAACTCAGATGTTACTGTACCTGTCTTGTACTTTCCATTCTTGAAAGGTGAATTAATGGATGAAGCCGGTATAACTGGAAATGGCCAGAGGAAATCCTTGTGTAGCTTTTTCAAAGCACTCACAAAATCCTCCACACGGGCAGCTCTGGCTCGCTCCTTGCACAGCCAGCCGATCAGCTCAAAGCCCAACTGTGCAGCAAAGCAGCCAAGGTCCTTCAGCTTGATTTCCTCCAGCAGACGCCGAGCATGCCGCCAGAGCATCATGTCGATGTACATGTTCTCAGCACAGTCACTGTCTCTACTCCACCTACACACAGAGCACAGGACAACCAAGTGAACACTGGTAAAGCTGAGTCACAAAGGCTGCTGGCCACAACCGCAGAACATCAAACGACCAGGGAAGTAGAAGGGGAGCTTTCCATATAACAGCACAAGTAGTTTTCAGCATTCCTTGCTGTTTATATTCTCTAAAAGATACCACCGCATCAACAGGTAGGTGGAATAAAGAATTTAAGTTACAAGCAACAGTACTGATAGAGCATTAAACAACACAAAAAAAAAAATAAAGTAAGAGAGAGAAAAGTCAGATGATACTGCAAAGTTTAGAGAAACAGTCAAGTATTGGCATAGAACCCATCCTATCAAAACCTTTAAGACACTTATCTCTATTAAAAATTACTAATCCAGAATTTATACTAGGATTGTTTTAAAAATCAGGATGGGGAAAAGCGCCAAAGCAAAAATAATAATGTATTTCAGTTTAATACTACTTCTGAACTGTAATACGTACTAACATCAAGTCTGTCTACAGCAGCTTTAGGGGGTTCACCCCAATGCACAAAAGGTTCTACTTGAAGCTTGGAAAAACACTGCCAGATCAGTATGTGCACAGCAGCAGAGCAGGACACTGTGATGCTGTGAACTGTGAGCCATTCAAAACATACTCTTCAGCAAAACAGACCCTTTAACTATGAGGCGTGTGGTCTCAGTAGCTACTTAAATTACTACACATGTAATGTGTACCACGTCCAGTGGCTTCAGAGTCTTTTGGTCAGCAATATCTATGTAAGCAGGCCTGTGTACTCTTACAACCACATATATATATATATATATATATTTACACGTTTAAGAACATATTCTCCTAAGAACGTTATGAAACACAGCCAATACAAAAGTTGTGAAACAATAAATGCAGAAGATGTAGGAGGAGATTATGACAGATCTATCACATTAGTTATTGCTATAACTTAAACTGGTTAAGAAAGTTAGTTCTCTACTAACTCTAATAATGTGGGGAAGAAGAGGACATTACCTTTTTCCAGACGGGCCAGAGGGCATGCTCAGTGTTTTTGTCAAATTAAATTTGCTATGGAGATTCTCTGCTGACTGGGATAAACTAATGCTGCGATGCCTGAAGAACTCAAAGCCACCACTTGAACTAGGTTCCTAAAACCAAGAAAACCAAAACATACACTCTAAGGACTGAACCTGATAAATAATTAAGACTAATCATACAAGGCTTGATGCACGTGTATGTATTTACTTTTCTCATCACAAACCTGAGTTGTTGGCGTAGCTGGGGGTGTTTCTGTTTCTCCAGAGCCAATGGCTTTAAGAAATCTAATCATATGACGACAGAGATCCCACTTTCCCTGCTCTAAGGCAGTATTAAATAGGAGAGTAGCATGTTGTCTGCTAACTGCTGGAACTTCCATATTCTGCAAGCAACAAAGCATAATCAAGGGATTTACTTTTACTACAGAGCATCAGAAGTTCTATTTAGTCAAGCCACACTGCTTCGCGTTCACATATACCAAAGATAACAAACAGCAAATTTCATGCTATTATCTCCCTACTTAAAACAATAAACTAACTACTTACACTGCATGATCTTATTATGATGGACATAATATCATCAGAAAACTGTTAAATTCAAAAGCTGTTGAACATGCACAACATGATATGACATTATTTTTATTGATATGACATTATTTTTAAATACCATAATGTTAATAAACATCAGCACTCCTGCAATATATTTGGTGCCATTACCTGTAGGATAATAAGGTAAGAGGCAGCTGTGTCCAAGTCCTGGGCCATTAAGCACTCTTCAAATAAGTCCTTTGGGTTTCCAACAGCAGCAAAAAGGTAATTCCACAGGGCATATTCTGTCTTCCTAGCACAATGAACAACTGTCTGCAGGAAGAGGGGGAATTCTGTAATGAACTTCGCCACAGTGGGAAGGAGAGGGTCGGGAATGGGTTCCCGCGAGGTAGCTTCTTCTTCCAGCACTTCATGAAGCATCAGTTCTAGTACATGAGGAAAGTATGGTAATGTGGCACAGGAGTGGGCCAAAAGCAAGGCTTGTTCACCGAGGTTCCTAACCAAGAGCTGGCGTAAAATGTGATGGAGGTAGATCTGAGAGGTTCTCTCAACAATGGAGAAAGGAAAGAGAACCTCTAAGTGTTCTCTAGCACTGGTCTGAGTGTATAAACAGTCATAGAGCACAGTGTCATTAACAGCACCAAGAACCAAGGCATCTTCAAACAAAACAGCCAATGGGTATATGTTGATGTGGAAAGGCAGCATGATCCGTCTTGACAGAAAGGAATGCGGTTTTCGATGATCTCTGGGAAACAGGGGAAGCCAGACTTTCATACCTGCCCCACCACAGCTGAGCCACAGAGCCTCCAGTAAGTGGCGTTTCTGTTTGTTAATCCTGCAAGTAGTCCATACATTTTCAACGGACTGGGCTAGGACAACTGGAGCACAAAAAGGCAGCTATTTAAAATTAAAAAGAGAAAAAAAATTTAAATTATCAGTATCCTTTATTCCCTTTATTTTACGCTATTCACAAGAACTCAATTTTTCAGCTAAGAACTTCTCTCTTCAAACATGTTATTCTTCTAACAAAGGAGAAACAAATCTGCTTCTCCCTTATTTGCATCCTAGCACATGACAAAAGACCACTTAATACTCATGTTAACTCAAGACATTTCTTTCCTTTTATTAACATACTTAATACTTAAGTCAGGAAGCAGAGAGGTAAGAATAAAGGTGAAAAATAAAAACCTACTCTTTGCTTCTTCAGTTAGCTCACATGTCCAACCTAGAATGGGCAAATCTTTAACTGAACTTTCCAAATTTCACTCTCCCAATGTGCTTGTTTCCCACAAAACTGGTTTTCACCAGACAAAGTGCAATAATTGATTTCTATAGTTGTTATTTCCAAGAACTCTACAAACATACTCTGCAAAAAACGATAATGTTCCATCAACATACAAAACAGTTCTGGACAGAGTAGAGAGTTCCCTTATTGATGCACACCAAATTTTGTACAGTGTCTTCACTCTTAAAGTTTGTCTACTGCATTTCAGTATAACTAGCAAACACAAACAAATGCTAATACACTTCAAGCTAACATTCGGCCTGGAAGGTTAGACACTGCCTTGCTTAGAGCCCTATTTTCATTATGCCTGGATCATTCTTTTGCACAGATTCTTCCATCACTGACATCTTTGAAGCCCTATGCAATACTCCACATATATTTACTCACATGCTTTCTTTGATTAGGATTATTATCTTTGTCTCGTATCTGGGGTCCAGATCGATCCCTTTGCAACATAATGAGTTGTCCTGCTAAGTTAAGCATAATACTTTCAGCTTCACAAGCCTACGGATAGAAAGAATATTATGGAAATTATTTAAGCTTTTCGAATGATAACTTTACTCATAACCACAATAAAAACACAGAAAAAAAAAGGTGTAAATTAAATGCGCCACTTTGCAGAGATGACTAACAACTGAATTCAATACAGAAGTACTTAGAAAAATCAAGAGCCGGGTACTGTGCAAAGGAGTAAATACTGGAAGGTTTCTTATTCACCAGACTCATTCCATGTGTTTAATACGACTTTTTCCAACCATGTGTCTTAAAATGGGCAATCCACCAGTATTTTAAGAAAAACAAAGCTCTGTATTCTTCTCAGTATCATCCCAACACGATTGCCAGTATCTGACTGCAAAGACTAACAATGGTACACAACCCAAGAGCTGTGAGCCAAAAACAGCTGAGCCACACTTGCACAGCATCTTGAACTTTTATTTAGCTGCAGTTAGAGAAAAATTGTTTTAGCAAGGTGTGTTAAGAAAGCAAAGTATTCTGCTCAGTTAAGCCTGCTCTGTATGCAACCCAGACAATAAAAATCCATTTTCTGTTTGCATGTGCTTTCAGTGTCCTGACTAAATTTTGAAGTTAAGACAGGGACCCTCACATCTTAAGTTATTGTTTGGCTGTTGCAGAATTGACAAAGAGTACCTTACAGCACCATACACCATTTAAATTTTTTTTCTATTTATTCTTTGAGTAATGGACATGTTGTTGCAAGAATGCTAATTCCTGTTGCCATGGATTGCTCTATCTTTTGACTTTTAATACACAATAGAGCAAAATACCCTTGGCAGAGTTAAATTTAATTTGTTGACCAGGCTTTGGTCCCAAACTTTGCAAGTTAACAAGAGAAGGTATGAAATAAAATCTAAATTCTTACTTCTCTTTCCACTCCCTCATACCCAGTTTCCACATAAAATGTCTATATAATGAACAACAGAAAAAAACACATTCTGGATTTTACCACATAAAAGAGCCACTGACTTATGACTGATTTATCAACCAAGTAATCTTTAAGGAGTAAACTAACAAATTCAGGCACCAATTCTGTGAAGTTTTGAGACCTGTTACCTGCTGAGGCATCTTCAAGGTGATGCCAGTCTCTGTTCTCACTGATGTCAACGTAACAGACACTACAAGAAAAGGATGAGGAATATACCGAGACATGGAAACTTCTTGCAGAATTTGGATACTGGCAGTAGGATTAAGACTGAAAGGAAAATGACTACATTTAGAAATTTTACAATGGTGCTTAACATGAAATAACAACCTTGAAGTAAACCTAATGATAATAAGCAACTTGCCCCTAACAAACAGTTTACACTACAGAATAAATTATACTCCTTTAATCAAGAACCAGTAGAAATGCCCACATATCTACT
>VWZN01010491.1:0-10338 GCA_013396955.1 Regulus satrapa | reverse complement strand
TTCAGCCACCACTGTTCTGCCCCTTTACTTAGAAGAAAAAGGCTTCTCTGAAATACTCTCCTCCCTTTCTTACCATTTGCAATGAGCAGGATCTCACCTTCAGATATATATATATATATATATACACAAACATTTACTCTCTTGATACTGAAAAGTGATATATTAAATATGGTGAGAAATAAAGAATTGATGTCTGCATTAAAAATAGTGTACTATTTCCTCCTTCAATGTACATACAAAACTGTGCATCTAATTGCAGAAGGGGAAACTTTTGGAGAAGTGCTAATTGTGTGTGTGCTTTTGGTTGATATGTAGATTTGCATATCCTGTGTTTGCAGCTTAGACAGAATTTTTAAAAGTGATCCTAGAAAGATTACAAGACAAGAAAGGATTTTGACAAGCACAGCATCTGTGTACAAGAGTGTGTATGCGTAAGTATCTATCTATGCATCTATCTATTCCCTATGTAATGCATACTGAATATTTTAAAATGTTATGGAAAAGAAACCTGAATTCCTTGAAAGATAGTTGTTTACAAGAGTACCTTAACATCCAGCTTTCTTTATTGCTCTCTAGGTTGTATCATATGTCATTTGGTTCTACATGCTTCTTTCTCTTGGTATTTCTTTTTATGCTGTCAGATCCTGCCATGTCCATTCAAATCTAAAATTGTCTGAAACTATCTAAGTAACAACAAATCTGCTGTGTGAATAAAATCTTTATGGCGAGCTGCTAGGTTTCCAAGGCACATGCATAATAGAAATTCAGTATCACTTCATTTGAGTAGAGGCACTGCTAGCTGCATATCATGGAGTCCCACAAATTGTCCTGTGTAAGGAAAGATTATGACAGAAAGACAGCCCTATGTATAATAGTCTACTAAATGTATTCCACAGCTAGCTGTGTGAACCACCTTGGGGAAAAATGCATATGAATGCACATGTATATTAGAGAGGTTTCTAACAATGATCTCATTCTGTACCAACTCTGAAATACTTCTAAAAAATATGACAGTTTAGCTGAATTATCTAGAGAAGACATTTGGAAAGGCTGTCTGAGCATGAATTGTGCTAATTTCAGATCTCTCAGAAACACAGCAGTTTTAGTTAACAAGGATTCCTGAGAAGAAAATTTTTTTGACCTCAGCTAAAGTGTGCTTGCAGACCCTAACTTCTCCTTGGAATCTGAACATGTTAAGTATCTCAAAACAGCTGAAAATGCTGAGGCATATTAAATGTTGATATCACATGAAAATATGCCACAAATAAATCAAATGAAACTAAGTCAATTTGTCTGGGTTTTGTCTTACAGTAGAACCACAAATAAATCAAATGAAACCTTGTCTGTCTAAACTGGGTTTTGGCTGATAGTAGGGCTTAAAATATCTTTGAAGAAAATCAGCAAAATTTTGTAAGCCCACAATCAAAGAAATTAATTTTAATTTAATTTAAATTCAGTATTTTATTTAAAAGATTGCAAAATGCATTTTTCCTATGTTTTTAAATGTAATTTTTAATAGAAGAGAGAAAATACAGTAAACTCCATTAGTCTTACATGATAACATCAGCTGCTCCTACTGCCTCTGTTGTCTCCACCTATGTACCCATAAAACCAAACAAAAGCAGGATTCATTGCGAGTAGACACATCACTGTTCTGTTAACTTAATTAATGCCATGGGAAAATGTGGCAGCACATATTTTACCATGGTCTGTATGAGACTTGTACAGACTTCAGATGTGTCCTAGCATTGCTGGCCCATTCCGAAATCCCTGTCACCTCAACATCACTGCTATTGAGCATCTATGTTCAGCTGGTATAAATGTGTCTGCTGTACTCAGTCTTCTTTTGTTGCATTGGTGAAGTACAAGTTCACCTCTTTCTATAGAATATTCAATTACAATATATACATGTTCTTTACATACCATATTCATATGTATATATACTTGCTGAAATAGAAAGCAGAAAAATTTAAATGTAAAAACCTCCAAGGCTGATGCATAGTTCAATAAATTAAATTAAATTGAATTAAATGAAAGAGGAAAAAAAAAAAAAAGAGGAGAGATTTTACACTGGCATTATTACTGAAATGCTAAAAATAAGTATTCTCAATATTATTATTACTCTGGTTCAGTATTGACAAAGAACCAATTAATTTACCTTGTACATATAGACATTTAAAGTAGATTCTACCTATGTAGAATGTTCATTACTGTTCTACTGTAATAAACAGTATCTTTGTAACCTTGCTCTCCCTTAGGAGATTTTAAAAAATGTAATAATGGGAAGGAAAAGACAACCCTAGGAAAATTATTAAAATTCTTAAATTCTGTATCTCAGGTACAAGAATCATATTAATTGATTATAATATCAAAATGACCTTTAATGGCTAGGTGAAGGTTGATCTGATGTGACATTCATCGGGAATAAATCTTCTGAGCCAGGTGGTCTCAGGCAGAAATCACGAGGCAAAAAAAATGTGTTGGGAATATGTCAAAGGACAGTTGAGGCTGTAGAAGGCAAATTTTGTGAGGGAGAATCTTTTTGTTCTTTAACATTCTGTTTTGAAGACTTGAAAATCTTGAAACACAGGATTATAAAAAAAGTATTTTAAAAAAAGTTAGTGTCCCTAAATAGTGTTCCAGTGAGAATTGTCATGAAAGATCAGCATGGAAGAAAGCTTGAAAAAGTGTTTCATTACTATAGCATGAATTCTCCAAAAATAATGAAATTTCTGAAGATTATAGATTATGGACTTTTTAAAATTCTTTAAGCAAAAAAACAGTGTGTGACAACTTAGTAATTTGGCTTTTGAATTTTTTGTCTTTTTTGTTTGGTTTGGTTAGTTGGTTGGTTGATTTGGATTTTTATTTTGTTTGTTGCTGTTTTGGAATTTGTGGTTTTATGGTTCTATTTCCTTTTGCTAGTAGAACTGAAATTTTGTTAAGGGTGAGATCTTTGTACACATTGAGACTTTAAAGGAATGTTAATTCCCCTGATGAATAGTCAGGAAAACACATAACATTTTGAACCAAAGCAAAATATCTCTTGAATCTTCGGACCTTACAATTACTCAGGGCAGGTTGAGCTTACTGCTGAATGAAAAAGTATGAGAACACCTTAAAAAATGGTGTGGTTGCCCAAATATACAAATAGAATTTTAATAGCCTTCTTTTAGCTATCCAATTTAAAAATGAGACAGTGGTATTACGGCCCAATAAAATATAATCATGCTTTATTCAAAATTCACAATTCCAAGTGATTTCTATTTCTCTAAGCAAGATTTCACACAGTCGAGAACAATATAAGTGGTCTAACTGCACCTGATTAATTATAATTATAATTTGATTAATTGTAAAAACTTCGAGGTAGAAACCTTAATCAAGATTATTCAAGTGCCACTTTAAAAGGTGAAGATAATTCATTTGAATTTTGTTTTGTTTTCTTTTTGTAGGTTTCTCTGTTCCTTTTTTTCCTTGTATACTCCAGTTTTAAACCCCTCCAGTCATGGATATTAATCCCCAGAATTATTATTGCAATTATTATATGCAAGACTAGATTATAGCCTTGCATAGAGGTCTACTTGCCATTGTTTTGAAAACATTGTTTTGAAAACTAAATAATAAATTTTAAAATTTGTTATTTAAAGTTTGTGTCATTTGTTTTAATTGTAAAAAATTTTATCCATAAATAATCCCATTGTCAGGGCATAACTCATTTTAGCAAAGGAAACAGGATTTGGCTCTGTTTGTATAGTTTTATTTCTTATAGAGTATTTAAAATCCTGCTACTTCTCCCCTACCTGTGTCTTGGTATTAAAAGACAAACATGTTGCTAAGGAAGGCAGGAGCCTTCCTTAGAAATGGAAAATGTAAACCACTTCTCCCCTACTTATAATGATCTTGAAATTAAGAGGACTTCAGGCAAAGATATAAGGACCGGAATAACAGATTTTACTAGTATGAAAAAACTAAGAAAAATAACTATAACTTACTAGGAAATCAAAATAAAATACAGTAGTACAAAAGCATTGACAAAGCCAGAAAGAAAACCTGACACCATCGCAGTCAGAGTGTTGGTAGCTGTCTGAATAAATATAGTCTTCTTGGAGTGCCAGATGTGGATCTGTTGAATCAGTGATCCTCTAGAAGGGTGCAGTCTTCTGAAGATTTAGTGGTGGTGGCATAGAAGGGCTTGGTCTTCCTCTCCTAATCCAGTGGAAAAAGTTTGCCAGTGGCATTCTGATTGCCAGTTTTTATTCGATTGGAAAGGCCTGGCTCCTCCCCCCAGGTGGAGCATTTCACAATGGGATGATGCAATTTTATCGGTGACTGAATGCCTCATTAGGCAGAAGATACCTTCCTGGACAAGGATTGGTCATGGAATGGAAAAAGAACACTGTCTCACCTGGTTTCAACAGATGGTGATAGAATATACACTCCTGGCCACATGCTACATTGCAACTTAAGACAGCCAGCAATAGAGAAAAACCTTATTCAGTGTACTATTTATACTGGTCATGTTATCTTGATTTATCTGTTGATTTTAAACCAGCAAGTTAGGCAAGAGTAACTTTTACAAAATGGTTGTTTTTCTCCATTTCTTATTATTCTGTTTTTTTTTTTTTTCTTGGTTTGTTTGTTTGTTTGTTCTGGGGGTTTTGGTTTTTGTTTGTTTGTGGTTTTTTTTTTCTTTTTGTTCTGTTTTGTTTTGTTTTGTTTTGTTTTGCTTTGTTTTGTTTTGTTTGGTTTTTTTCAGGACAGGTGCATGACAGCCAGATAAAGTCTCATCCTCCTAAAGCAGAGTGAAATACTGCAGCCATCTTCAGGTCATCCTCTCCTCTGGAGAGACATACCTTTAGAAAGTACAACTGCATATGTCTTACAGACCTGTGAATTCAATATTCTCCTTAACACTGCAAGTAACTACAGTATTGAAGGTAGCTTTGTGCCTCATATTTGTGGGTTGGGGTTTTTTATGTGTGTGGTTTTTGGTTTTGTTTTTGTTTGTTTGTGTTTTTAACTTGAACTGTGTTTTAACTTCTTGTCTCAAAAGATATGATATTTAATCCTGGTGCTTAACAGACACCCTTGGCAGTCTTGGGCTTATTGTGCTTTCATCTTCTGCAAGGATGTGTGGTGAACTGCTTGCTGGTACACTGCCACCATCTCCTGCCCTTTGGGATACCCCACCATTGTGAACACTCGTGAGTTGCCACAGAGGACATCTGACTCCTTCCGAGGAGCTCAGCTAAGGACTATAGAAGGACCTTGCTGGGAATTTGCAACCTTGGAATTAAACGTGTCGCAGCTCTTTTCCACAGCTATCCTTTCAATATTTTAACATAATATTCTCATATAGGATATCTATGAGTTTGTCATTTTGTTGTTGATGGACATAATTTAAGACAGTGGAAATACAAGAATTTCTGCTAATAAAATGCAGAGTGATGTTTACCATGATATGACTGAAGAGGTGCTATAAGGACTCTGAAATGTTCCACATCATTTGATTGCACAAGGTGAAAAATATCTTTTAGCACCTAATGTTTGAGAAAGTTGGCCTCCAGTGATGAAAAATACTGCTAGAAACCAAATAGGAGGAATTTATGAAACTACTCACTTCTGAGTAAAGTTGTAAGAAAACAAGTAAAAAGATAGCATCAAAGACACTAAACATTTCAAATACATGTTAGAAAGTATTAGACTGTATTTCTTGTTGTTTAATTTTTAGGAGAAACTTTTAATAATTCAGTTATTTTAATATTATAAGAAACATGCATAGAACAATGGAGAGATATGTTTGCTAAATATGTGTAAAAATATTAACTGATTTTTTTAGATAGTATTTTGATTTTTAGAGACAAATGTTTTTCAAAAAGACAAGATATTGTGCAACTAATTGACCATCAGGACTAAATTTTTTTGAGATAGCTCTTTGTGGAAAATGAGGAAGTGCACTCTCTATATTTCAGAAGAAAATAAATTTCTGCCAAAACTCTTGTGCATATTCCAGGGATTTTATTCATGAAGGCTTTTTAGAAACAATTGGCAAGATTGTTTCTTTGGGCATCTTTGGAATATACTGGTATGTAAAAGTGGGGGAGGTGACCTTCTGTTAATTGAGTCATTCAAATGATGACAAAACTCAAAAGTATATTCATTAAAAGTACTCAAATGACAAGAGATTTAATGCTCAGTGGGGACAAATGGTTTAGTGTATTTAAAGAATTTTAGAGACTAATCTTATGAAGGCTTACTATTGTGAGTAATTCTACTGAAGTAAATCATAAAACATGGTTATTGGTTTAAAGACCTGTGTAAGAGTACAGTAAAATTACTGAAGTTCCTTAATTAATCTAGATCTTAAGGAGGGAGCAGGATCTGTATCTGGGAATATATTTTAATTTGAAAATCACTGTTTCTACATATAATTATGAATAGAATTTTATTATATTTTGCTGTATACTGTACCCGAGCTCAGTAAAGTGCATACCTGAAATAGCATACACTGAATGTCTGCTGTGGTTATCCTTATGCCAGATCAAAAAATACCTGCCTTTATATTTATTTTAAACCTGCCATGGTAACTTGACTTAACTTGATTCTTATTATTTAAATAAAAGAAAAATAATCTGATATAAATATATATGAAAATATATACCTAATAATTTTTGAAAATTGAATGTTCAGAAGTTTAAAATCCCAATCTCTGTTCACTTGAGTGCAAATTTTTAGTGGCTTTAGTAATTAATACTTTATGAAGGTATTTTCTACAGTAAAATTTGGATTTTCTATGTGTGAAATTCTTTTTATCTCAGAAGATAAGCAAAATTTCAAAATCAGCATTGGAATAAATAGGTATAACTTGACTATTTAGAGACTTTTATTTGGAGTATGAGATTAGTTTATTTCATACACTTGCATGCATAGCATCATCAGTAATCCACCTCTTTAGTTTAGAAATTCCTGAGATCTCCAAGTTAGCTCAGTAAAAATAGAAGATTTTTTTGCTCAGTTTCCATATATAGACAGGTTTGCTTGTAGCAGTGGCTGTGCATGCTGGAAAGGTTTCTGTGAAACCAGTGAACAGTTAGATTAATACATCTGAGTTTAGGGTTTCTAATCCACTACATACATGATTGGGTGACTCCCAGTTTTGCTCCATGAATTTCTCAAGCTCTCCATCTTTGATTTTTTGTATTAAATTTTTATTAGAAATTGTTGTGTAAACAAAAAATACTTATGAATTAGGCATGACCTAAATTCTTAGCTTCTTTTATGATTAAACTTCTCACAATTTTGACATACAATGGGTATGCTCACAAGAGGATTTGGGATAAGAAGCTTTATACTGCAGGACCATGAGATAGAAAGAGAAGGTTTTTATAAAAACTCATTTTAGCATTCATACATTTCTTGTCTTGCAAGTTTTGAACACTTAACTAGTAATAGCCTATCAAGTATAACTTATATTAGACAATTAAATGGTCATTTAGGATTAGTTATTATGATTGTGCATACACATATAGTAACTTTTGAAGTCTGTAATACATTTTACAACAAAATCATGTAAATTGTGCATTGCTCTTCTATGAAGAATAGAGTGGGGAAATAATTTCACACTGCATTGGATATGAAGGAAACTTGAAAATTATTTAGTTACAGATTTCTCTGACCAGGCTTGCAAAATGGCATATATTATGTTAATGGGCAAAAATTTGAAAATTAACTTAAATATTAAACACAGTAAGTTTGGGTTCCGGCATGAATACAGACATGATTGGTGTATAGAATGCAAAGTAGATATTTCTTTAACCCTTACTCTTATGGAGTAAGAAATTTTGTCTTGTATATAAAAACACTCATAAAGTGACAAATCAATAGCAATTTTTTGCTATTAAAATTATTAAAATTATTAAATTATTATTACTATTAAAACAAATTCTCTGTCAATATAAATTCCAAAGCTTCGTGTTCCACCACTAATTCTCTTGCGTTGTACTCTGTTACCTAAAATATGCTCAAGAGCAGCAGACTTTACTGTTACTAATCCTGGGATATGAGGTGCTTCTGCCTTTGCAGCAGCTGTGGGCATCCTCTGGGAAGCATGAAGGAATGGTGAGCACCAGTCCCTGCAAAGTGGCCGCATGAGTCATGTTACACTCAGTGGTGATTGCTAGATTTGTGGTGCAGGCATCTATCACAGCTATAATCATGACTGAGAAGTGAAAGGCCAACAAGCCTTATTATGTAGTCTCATATCATCAGTATGTCAGATATTTCATCAGCCTTTAGCCAGTACTTACACAGCTTTTGAGCTGTGCAGAAGGGATAGATACACATTTAGTTGTTTTACTTAGATTCAGCCCAAAGGGATGAGAATGGCATTAAATAATCCTTAAGGCCTGAGGAGCCACACTGCACATTGCACAGGGAATGCACTATGCTTCACATCCTTGGAAGTCCTCAAAGCTGCATGGGATGCACCTCTTCAAAGGACAGGATTCTTCAGAACTGGGACTGGTTTGAACAGGGGATTAGATAAAATGGCCTCCAGACACTCCTTGCAAATGAAATTTGATTACTGAATAACTATTAATGGCTGCGAGCACCACCAGGTATATCTGTTCTTTTGTTTTTATAAACCATGGTGTTCAGAGTACAGAGGGGCAGGGGCTGTATTATTCTGACAGGGTGCTTTTGATGTGGTCCTACAGAGGGCAAAATCACATAGAGCATATAGAAAGTCACATGCTTCACTGTGAACCTTCTCCAGCCCTACAAAAAATGGAGCTGAATTGCTTGTGAGGCAAACACAGAAATTAATCTTGTGCCTGTGTGAGACAAAGATAACTGATTACTTAGTCTTCTGGTCCTCCAAAGTGTCATGTCTCTGCTCCTTATCCCTGATTCACTGAGAGGGAACTTGGCTATGAGACGCTGGTAACTTCTGTGGTTCTTTGCAGGAAGTTTTTGGTTTTTCTTATAATGTCAGGTCATGAATGAGCCTTTACCTTATCACTATTTCTTCTCCCATGAAACAGATGTATCCTGTTTAAAATTAGATGTCTTTTTCATGATCTTTCATACCCTTGGCATCCAGAAATGGCAGGCATGGGGAAAGCAGATGTGTCTATGAGTGTCTAAAAATGCTGCTACTGACATGTGAGCATATGTGTGTACTAGAGAAAAAGCAAAAGTCAAGAGATAAGGCAGGAATAAAATTCTGCTTATTTGGGTGAGTAATCGACATGAACTGTGCATGCTTTGCAGCTGGACAGAGTCATGACTGTCTCTTCATCAGTATTACAACTTCTGAAAAGAACCTGTTTAACTACAGGATGGGAAGACTGACAATGATCAAATGTCCACAGCAGGCTCACTCAGGGTTGATGTCTCACGCTGGCTGCAGGTTATCCTTTTCTCCTCTTACTTACTCCAAGTTACAACCTGAGTTTCTGGTTTAGGTTGATTCTGTTAAGGCATGATAAGAAAGGAGAGCAGAAACAGGAAATTAATCCCTGACAGACAGCAGTAAGGCAAGTTTTGAACCTGTGTTTGCCAGCTGAGAGAAGATATGCTGATATATTTCTGAGGCTTCTCACTGAAAATTCAATTTCTGATCCCAGAAGGATCCAGATCTTGAAGTGTGCTTAGGTTATTTTGTAAATCATGCTGGCTTGTGTAATACTGCTAAAATACCTGAGACTACTATGAATTTTGTAGAACAAGATATCTAACAATACTCTGGAAAATGATTAACATTTACTACAGTTCTTAAGTCTTTGCATTTGCTTTAGTGGGTCATCAACAAACCATTCCTGCAATTGCTGTCAAATGCAGGAACTAAAGGGAAAGTTGAAAAACAGGTTGGCCAGAAATGTTACTTTTGGCCCATGTCCTAAGTAGGCATGTGGAATAAGAGAGAACAAGTGCAAGAACAAATCCAAACATAATGGATTTGATTTTTCCTGAAATCAATGGTTAGCTGGCTAAGGATCTTCACAGGATCTCAGAAAGAGCCAACTGATGAACGCAACAGTTAGGAGAGAAGCAGTATTTCTGAAAACTACTGCTGATGAGTAGCTGAAGCTGCTCAAGAGCAGCTGTTTGGCTGAATGTGGAAGTACACCTAGGAACTGTCAAACTCACAGCTAATTTGCTGCTGAAATAGATGCACTGGATTATAGATATTTACCCAGAGACTAGCAGTGTGATGCTACATGCACACCATCCTTTTATTTTTCTGTTGGGGAATGACTCATGCCTGGAGCCACATGCTTTTCTAACGATCTGGAGACCTCTTATTTAAGAAACGGTTGATTATTTCTTAAGCTA
>VWZN01010489.1:7494-18163 GCA_013396955.1 Regulus satrapa | reverse complement strand
TTTTTTTTTTTTAGACACAGAAATGTGTTCTTAAATTATACAACTCTTGCTCTTTTTCTTTTATGGAGTTATCTGAACCTTTTAAGCTGACCTTGGGTTTAGTGCTGATTTGCATTCTTGAACTTTCATGCCAGCCTAATTTTAGACATGCTAAGCAGCAAGCCTAATATCTATCTAAGATAACACAAAAATACTGTGTCTCCAGTTGCATTAATAACAGCCTTAGTCCAAAGCTGAAGACAGGCAGTCCTTAACAGCAAAAAAGTTTCAAATGGAAATGATTACTCAAACTTAGCTTTGTGAAAGTCCTGAAGATGAACCAGTCAAAGAGCAACAGAGATATTTAACAGGCGGGCAGGCAGGTTTCCCAGGAGCCAGTCCTGGGATGACACCACCAATCCCACTGACAAAAGCACTGTAACCAGTGCCATGCAGAATCAGGGCCAGCCTTGGTTTGGGCAACACATCTGAGAAAAATCCGCTCTTAGGCACTTTTAAAGCTTGACGGTAGAAAGAAGTCTCTTTGATACTTGCATCATTATGTGCTGGTGACAAAGAAGGAAGAAAAGAGTTAAATTATGCTTCCGTTGCATCTGCAAGTGTTGCAGTTTGATTCTGAGATAACTGAAAAATTGCAAATCTCATACAAAATATTTGCCTAAAAAGCAGGGTCTGGATAAGTCACTATTAGACTGCTTTAAAGTGTTCACGTAATTTTAAATTTATTGTTAATTCACATTACTGTGTTTTGGATGTAGGAAGTATTATGCCAATAACTGTGTCACAGGGGATAGAAATGCAACAAATACTTGGTTATTTCTCCATCTACATTTCTCTTCTAATCAGATTTCCCAGGGTGAGAGGTTAAACTTAGACAGTCAGTAGGGATGTTAGGATTATTTAACTGCAATATAAGTAACACCTTAAGAACTGATTTGTCAGAATGAATTGCAGTCCAGAGTGCTTTGAGTTTTCAACTAAATTTGCTCTTGAGATAAAAGGCACTTTTAAAAGAATCACAGTTCCTGTTCTAACCATTCCCCCACCCTTGCCTCCAAGGCATTTCTTATAACTGATAAAATCACAGACCAGGTGCTTCAAGACTTTCAAAATAATAAATTCCAATCTGTCACTAAAAAAAATAAAAGGTTAAACAAGTTTATAGAGGTAGTCTGTTCCAGGTGTTATTTTGAAAGTGTACGCCTAATTTATCATTTTTCAGTAATAGTTACAAGTGATAAAGATCATGTAAATACTCAGTATTAGAAATAAGCTTTCATTTTGTCATGCAGATAGTACTAATGACTAAATAGACTTTAATCAAGAGATCTCCACCTACTAACGCTAGGAATGAAGAGTAATGCTATAATCAGAATTCCTCTAAAATAAAATGCTCATGAAACAAAAACAGTATGAAAGTCATACACTGGTTATATAACAGTTTTTATAAGAACCAGAAGCATGAAAACTTTTCACAAATCACCTACTTTGGAACAGACTCTGCATAGGTTCAGTGGGTATGTCTATCAAGTGGAACGAGGCAATGGAAACTACTAACATCTTCCATATGTGGCAGCCTTTAAATTATCGTACTATTTTGGATACAGTGAACAAACTGTTCTGAAACAGCAGTACATCAGATGGATGGCTGGGTTTACCTGGAGTTCCTCTTTCACTGTTTTCAGTCAGTCTTACACTGTTCTAATTCTGCTATTTTGTCTATTATTTATTAAAGTATATAACTAAAAAATACCCTCAGTTTTTCTCAAGAGCTCTGAAATGTGTGCTTTGGCCTATCATAAATCAAAGAAAAGGCCATACTTCTCAGCCATTTTGAAGTCAGCAGGAAAATCCAGGCCCCAGTTAAACAAAGTGCATGGGTATGTTTCTTGAGTGCCATTCAATTCAGTGTTTTTCCTTACCTGCAGAATAAGTTGCTCCATCTTTGTCAGACTCTGCAGTCTCTAAATCAAGTGTGGCAGCATTTGGGGTAGCATTATGCTGCAAGCAGGTACTAAAATCTTATGGATAGGCTTCCACATGTCTATATATATATTTCAGGGGCTCCATAAATGATGAGTCTGCCTCAGCCAAAAGTGAAAAAAAAAAAAAATCTCTCCTATTATTTCCCTCTATGACACTCTAAATTATCTCTCTTTTTACCCTGGCTTTCTAAATTATTTTAAAATTAATGGATCTTTTTAGCCCAGTCTCTCTCTGTTTCCATACAAATACAGTAGCAGAAGTTAACTGCCCTGGAACTTTCCTGTTGAACTAATTTTCAGGAAAGTCATAAACAGATCTAAGTGTAAACTCAGTTTACAGAGATTACAGGTGATTTTACAAACTTTTAAGGTACAATTAACATATCAATTTTGGGAAATTTCCTATATAAAACTTGAATGAGATGAAACTGCAAATTGAACAGAACTGAAAACTGAGTTTCCTCATATATTGTTAAAGACTGTTCTTTCAAATGAAAATATGCTCTTCCCCACAAAATATTCTGTTACTGTTTGAAACTTTAGGGAATGTTTGAAATAACTTCCCTCAAGAAGCAAAACAGAAACTGAATAACTGTAGCTGTACAACATAGCTGTACTGAGGTTCTTAAGTGGGGAAGTAAACTTCTATTACTAACACACATCTAAGCTGAAGTCTCCATTGCTTACAACTAGAAGTTTCATAACACATAAAACAGTGAAGCATTGCAATGTTGTGGTGGATTCTGTCTGTTTAACTCTCTTGTAGCAACAATCCTTAAATGTGGAGTCTTTTAGCCAGGCAAGCAGATTACACTAAATACTTTTAGTTTTTTTAGGAACAGTAAAAGAATTGTTCTCCAAGTTGTGGTACTTCTCATTAAATAGTAAGCTACTAAACTATTTTATGCCAGTTGAAGGGAGTTAACTAATAATTTCTTGAAATTAAAAATAATTCTTCAATTTATTATCTGAAAACAACGTTTAGAGAAGTTACTGCGAATTAATATTTTTAGTTGACACCTAGATGTTATATCTAGCTGTGGTCTATTTTGTACCATAAAAGTGTGCAATATGCTTTGCATTGTTGCAAATTGTATTACCCCTTCAAGGTAGATTAGATTTTCGTGCTCTGTATTTGTATTGAATTTTTTTTTTTCTTTTATTCAGGCCTTTAAACAATTTTTTTTTTTAAGATGAGAAATATTTGGGTACACTGAATTATTTTTTTTCATAATACATTAGTCCTGATAGATAAGGAAAAGAGTCAATAACTAAGAGTTTCCCAAAATGTTTATTTTACAGCTAGAGACAAATGGGAGGAAATGGTGGTACTGAGCTTCAGCACCAGAGAGCAGCACCATCTAAGATTTGTGATTCAAAATTCCTTCCTTGACCCCCAATCCTGTTCTGGGATAAATAGATGTACCCCAAATAGAATTTGGGGACACAGAGTATGTAATTCTCCTTTTGGTTATCTTTTCCAGCTGATGCATGTAAAGAGGGATGTCTGGTAGTGCTCAACAATTTTTACCACTTTGATACACATCTAACACATCCAATGGTGGTATTGCACAAGCACGTAGCCCACATTTTCACCAGAGCACATGACCAGTCTAGATATAACATGAACAGGAAAAGAATTGCCAACCATAAGACCAGTGTCATACCCTAAACACATGTATTTGGGTTAGCAACATCTAGCCCTTTATTTTCTTTTGTTTGGAATATATAAATAACAATAATGTCAGAATGACTAGTAGACATTACTGTTCTCCTTGGGAACAGTTCAGCAATGCCCTCTGGCAGTTTTTCAGCTGAGCATGGGAGCGCAAAAGAAAGTCTAAAAAAGCATGCAATTACCCCCAGGAAATAATTACCATGCAAAAAGCATTAGATGGTACAAGTGACATTCCAGTAAACGAGGTGAACTTGTATCATCACCCTGCTTTGCCTCAGGGATATTCCTGCCAAAGGAATATCAACCAGTTCCAAGAACATCCAAGGACGGAGGTGGGGCTGCACATCAGCCTTTTCGGGTCCGAGTCTCAAGGAGTCAGAAGTGGTGGGCAAAGGAAAATCCTGCTAAGCCAAGTATTGTCATTGCAAGTCCCAAAGGCGGGCACCAAATCTTGCTAGAGGTGATTTTTAACCACCAGGCTGGAAACCAAACCACACCTAAAGCAGCCTTACTTATGTATGAGACTTACCTATTCCAAACTTAATGATTAAGAGAAATATGGGAAACAAAGTATTTTTATGTCTACTTCTGTTCACACTCACTCTCATGGGAGCAGGATCATTATGTTCTCTCTTCTAGAACAATGTTAAACTTCAAAGTTTAATAACCAAATGCTGGATTTCTTTCAGCAACCTTCTTTCAGCTCTTCTGAAGGAGCCTCTCTTTGTCTGCAATGGGTACAAACCATATCCAAACCACATTGCAGAAACAAGTGTTGGAAGACCAGACAATTAAGCTGGATGTAGCCAGGTTTCATTCAGCAAATTTCCCACTCACTACAACCTTTTAATCCAATTTAGCTAGCCTCACATGTGTACATACAATATCTCTATTTAACCATTTAGATTTTCTTACCCAGCTACTGTTTCCAGAGGCTCACAGAACAGCAACAGCTGGTACATGATACTGCTGTGCCCTCTCTTCGCTTTCAAAATACCTTATTGTAAGTGCATATTGCCCACTTCAGATTTGGGATCAACACTTCCAAATTTTTCTAGATGCCTTCTGGGATTATACAAGATAATGCTGATAGGACAATAAATTAATGCACTTACATTCCTCTATTCTGTCTCTGAATTACCACTATCATAAAAATGGAGTTTAACTTGAAAGTCTGTGGTGTCTGGATACCCTTTTGGCACCCTCAGGTGATCTGTGCTATGCAGCCTTGTAATACAGTGCTGGCTTCTAGACACTTGGTCAAAGCAAACTCCCCCTCTGAGCCTTCCAAGATATACCATTGGTAACGCTCAGAGATGGGACTGCCAAAAGAGTCAGATTATCTGTTTTCCAAACAAAATAAGTAAATATCCAAAAATGCTTAAGCTGGAGCTGCCTCAAGCACTTTTACCTCACATAACCAGCACTTTTGGAAAGGCCCAATGACCTTGGCAGCTTATTCGAACATGGCTGAACAGTTCTTGAGCAATTTTTCCAATGAATTAGGCACAAACAGGCATGTGTCATTGGGCACACACGTAGTTTTTTCTATCTCCTCTTTCTCCTTAAAAATTAATAATTTCTCAAAACTGCCGTGCAAAGAATGTCACAACAAGAAGAATGTCCTAGTATATTACTGGCTCATGTTTGGTATGTGAAATTACTTAGCTAGATGCTTTGCAAGATCCGCAGAGTTGGGTTCTGACCAGAGACCTGTTAGTCAAATGCAGTTGTCTTTTCTGACATTCATCTTAATCACAGAATTATCATAAATGATATGCATGTGCAAACTGACTGTGCATTCTTTCATTACCAAAGAAGGAAAACATATGAATTTGAAAGCATTGACACAGTGTATTAAATTCAGCCAATGGCTTTTAACAAATGTAAAAGCTGCACCAGTGAAAGCAGAGAAGAGTTATAAATTTATTACTTGCTATGCACGAAGTCTATATATTCACTAGTTTAAAAACACTTTGGGAAAGTGAACAAAAAACACCCCACTTCTAGGAATTTAATCTTACAGAAATTTTCACCTCTTACTTTATCACCAGGAGATTCCAAAGATTTTCTTTTTTTTCTGACAATTGGTTGTCAGACATTATTAATTCAGTGCTATCCTTTCCTTGACTTGTGTGGGAAATCAGCATTATATTGATGCTGCTGCACTGACAAGTATCCCCTACTTACCTGTCTTCTTCATTTCCTTACCTGCCTCATCAAGTGCCATTTTTCATTCACCTCCATTCTGCCTACCAATCATTCTTTTCTGCACCCACTCCTTGAGTCACAAAATAGCCTTCCTTCTTTCATGACTTCACCTTTTTCTCCTCCTCTCATACTTCTCTTTCTTCCTTTTCCCTATGGGTTGTAAAAAAAAAAAAAAAAAAGTCTATAAATGTGAAAGGATGGAGATGGAGATGGAGAGAATAAAAAACATTGTGTTATAAAAAAGCACTGTAACTAGGAAAAAAAAAAAAAAGACTCATCCTTAATTTCCAGCAAACATCTTTTTTATACAGTGCTCTGACTGGCATGAAACATAACTATCTGCTGCCATGAAAATCAACACTCACTATTCTACCTCGTTCCTTCTCACTTTCCGATTTAGTTAACATATTCCAGTTTCTTGTTTTAGCATCATGCATTATGGAAACAGCTTTGGGCTGCTATGAAATCATCATCAAAACTCAACCAAAATGCAACACAATCCTTAGCTGTATACTTTTATCTGCAGATGTCAGGACATGGTACAAAGTTCAATGCTATTATCCCATTTCAGAAAGGAAAGGGCCAAGAAAGAGAAACTGACTAACCCAACGAACCAGTAGCAGAGCCACAAATGTTGGCCAAGCTGTTAAAGTTTTTTGCCTGTCCCCTGGTCAGTGCAACACAAGGAAAGTAAGAAAGCCACCTATAGCCTAAATGGAAGTCCAGTCCTCTCGATGTTACACCTTCAACTGGAACTTCAGGCAACACAAATAATGTGGCACTGGATTAATTTGGGGTAATAATAATGGGCTTTTATAATGCTTTCTTAGTTACATATAATACTTTAAAATGAAATGTCTATATAGGCCTCCTTTCTTATTGTTTAGAGAATATCCAATAAAACTGAGGACTGAGTATAAATCAATATTACTTTTAAAAACTAACTAGACATAAAGTTTTAAATGAAAATATCAAAATAGAATTATGCCTTTTTCCCTGTGGCATGCTAAATTAATAGGTTTCTATGATTTATTTCAAGCGTCTCATTGCAACATTTATTTGTTTTGTTTTTAATGGGGCAGTAAGTTAGTAAACTACACTATTCCACACTCTACTATTCATTAGCAGAAGTGCAGACAATTAACAATCTTGGAAATTTTATTTCAAATTAAGACAGGAGGGAAACATGTGAACATTTGAAAGTAAGATTTCTCAGGAAAAAAAAACAAACCTCTTTAATGCTCTTTAATGTTTATTTCTATTTGGTTTTATGCTTATTTGTTTTTTTTTTCTAGTTTACAGTAAGTGCCTTGTTATGGTCACATGAAAAGTTATTAGAGAAAAGAAGAAAGCTGTGTAGGGTTTATTTGTTCTAACAACAGCCAAGGGAATTAAATAAAAACAAACTGAACATAAAATATGTAATGATTGTAAAGGTTGAAAATTAATAGCTTATTTTTAAAAAGGAAATTTAATAGAAAATGTTGTTAGCTATTTCAAAACTAGAAAAATGATATCTAAACATGTAGGGAATTTTGGCAAGTTTTCTTACTTGAGCTGGAGTGCGAATAACTGGTTATTATACTTCTTGTATTTTCTTTATTTTCATTTATTCCTCAGAATGAACTAGATGACAATGTTACTCTACTATGCAACTGAAAATATAATTTCCTTTCCAAAATATCACATAACATCAATAATATAGATTTTTTTCCAATAGAATTTTCAAATCAAGGAGTTATCTCATGTTCATTGTGTCTGTAATTTCATCACATAAACCTAAACAGCCAGAGTTTGATGTGATACAACTTGATACAACTTGGAACTCCAAAACTCTTTTTTTGTTGATGGAATATATTGAAGGAATTAAAATAAAAAAGATGTTTCAAAGAAAATGTTCATCTAAGCAATAGGTAATTCTGTTTAAATAGAATGTAAGAGCAACCTATTGCTGCAGGCTCAATTTAAGTAGCATAATGACAGCACAGATACTTGATTTTTATGAGTTTTCACTGACAAGATACATTTCGTGTGAGAGCTGCTGTGGCAACAAGTACTCAGTTTCAGTGCATACTTGAGTATATAGTTGTGTAAGAGTTGTTGATGTATGAGAGCTCACTGTGGTAGCTTTTCAATGTCTGTTTCATATAATTGTTTTATTACATTCTTAAATAGAAAGAAATTTCAAGTGGGTATTGTTTATCTGTGCTAAAACTTATGTTAGTTTATCAGTGCTGTTAAGATCTTTCAATAGCACGATGCAAAAAACAGTCACACACAGAACTAATGTTGAAGGTGTAGAAGGTTTCACTTAATTGCATTTTCACACTTGGTATTTTTCTAGATTCTTGGTTGTCTAAGCAAATTTGTGTGTTTAAAATTATTGTTAATTTCCTGCTAATTATCACTGGGAGATTTTTTTTTTTTCAGATACAAAGTTTTGCTTTGGACTTTCCCATTTGAGTATATCTATTGCTTAACAATTTCTAGAAAAAGTGCATTTTTTAAGTATAAAAATTGGCCATTAGATATGTCATATATATATATATATACATATAAAATGCAAAGTCTATGATAACTTTACATTTAGGAAAAGAGTTGTACTCTTCAGAAGAAATTATTTTAAAAGCAAGATTAATGAAAAGGCAAAAGTGGTGAAGGAATCTCAGAAAATACCCAGAAATAACATTAATTAATTTTGCAAATAAAAACCACTTTTTTTTTTTTTCTTTTTTAATTGAGCTGTCAAGAAAAAGATTGGTACAGTGTATAATGAAAAGTAGTTCTGGGAAGTGTTGGCTGAAATGCAGAATACTCTTCCTAAGCACCAAAGGGAAAAATGTCAAAAACACCCAAAACTTTGTTTGCTGTTATGTATTAAAACATATTAAAATGTATTAAGAAGGGTAGCATTGATTCTACATCAGAGAGAACACATCCAAATTTTCTTGTCATGTTGCTACCATTAGTGGCAAAGTGGTGTTTACTATGTCAGCTTACAAGCTGCTGGCAGCTCAACAGCCAGCATCCATGCCATAGGATGCCAAGTGGCTTACAGAATGTGGTAGACTCAACAACATGGTCCTGACTTTTGAGTTTTCATTACAGAGGTGGGTGATGGAAGTTTTCTAAGAGGGAGGAGAGTGTAAGGGCCTTCTCTCACCACATTAAAGAGTGTCCCCACAGCTACATTGAACTGTGGCACCCAGTCAGAATGAATATGGTTTTTCCTGGCTGATACACTTCTGTCTCTTGCCTAACATGGTTTAATTTTAGAGTGCAGGGAGGGGCAGGAACAAGGGCACAGAAGGAAAGGGAAAACTCAGCCCTATCTGCTCTTACACAGCTATTTCCTGGGAACAGCCTGAGGGCAGCCCTGAGAAGAAATACTTGGAGGTGGCAGTGGATGCAAAACTCAACATGACCTGTCAATATGCACTAGCAGTCCAGAAAGACAAGAGCATCCTGGGCTGCATGAAAAGAAGTATGGCCAGCAGGTCAAGAGAGGTGATTCTCCTCCTCTTCTTTGCTCTTGTGAAAGCCCTCTTTAAGTACTGAGTCCAGATACAAGGTCCTCAGCACCAGAAAGTCTGTTGTATGAGGTTGAGAGTAGGACCACAAAGATGATGAGAGGTCTGCAGCAATTCTTGCATGACAAAAGGCTGAGAGCATTGGTTCAGTCTGTAGAAGAGAAGGCTCCAGAGAGATCTTAAGGCAGCCTTCCAGTACCTTAAAGGGATGTTCACAAGAGAGTTAAAGAAAAACTTTTTAGGAGGGCATGTAGTCATAGGAAAAGTGGTAATGTCTTTAAACTGGAGGAGAGTAGATTTAGATTAGTTATAAGGATGAAATTTTTCACTTTGAGGGTGGTGAGTCATTAGAACAGGTTGCCCAGAGAGGATGTTAACGCCCTGTTCTTGGAAGGTTGGATAGGGCCCTGAGCAACCTTGTTCAGTGGAAGGTGTCCCTGCCCATGGCTGGGGGGTTGGAAGTAGATGATCTTTAAAGGTCCCTTCCAACCCAAACCATTCTATGATTCTATGAGCACACCCACATCAGACAGCATTGAATTAGTCCACACATAGCCAGCCATTCAGGTCACATTCCCTCCAGCTCTCCTACCTTGCTTCCTGAAGCTAGCTCCGTTCATGGTTATGTGGTCTACCTCAGGTTTGGTTCATCCCAGCTATGTGTGTGTACTGCTGCACAGTGCCAGAGATGTGGAAAGATGCAAGTACTGGTGGAGGGCTGGAAAGCTGGGACACAACCCCAGGCTATGTTCTGGAGAAACTAGCAGTCTCAGGTGCTGCCCCAAGGCAAAGGTGTCTGTCTATTGCCTCCAGAGACTCTCCCAAGGGGCATATTGTGGAGCAGGGACAGTTTAACAAGTTCCAAAATGTGTAGTGATGAGGGGAAGGCAGAGAACATAATGTAAGTCTGCAAGAAAAGAATTTCATAACTTCATTTAGCTCTTTTTTCTTCCCCTCCAGTAATCTCTCAAGTCCCATAAACTTTCCAGAAGACCATGCCATGTTTGAATGCTTTGACATATTAGATACTGATATGAGGGTTCAGTTCCAAAAGCTTCACATTTTTATGATCCTCTAAAGTTAAGATTATTATAATTTATTTTCACAGATACCTGAAACTTTTTATGTTGTACATAATAGTTCTTATTAATTTCTTCACTCATCCATGTTTAAAAAAGGAAATATAATCTGAAATTCTGTGCAAGACATAAGTCCTTGCGTAAACAGGGCTCTGTCATTTACTCCGCTGGTAGTCATGGCACTTT
>VWZN01010488.1:0-51896 GCA_013396955.1 Regulus satrapa | reverse complement strand
GTGACAGCTATAAACACATTAGAATAAAATTAACTCTGAAACCTCAGCAGAAATAAATAGGGACCCTGTTCACAAATTATCTCAGTGAATAAAAACACACTAACTGTTGATTCATCTTACCTAGGGGAGCAGATGGGTTGTTGTTTTGGTTTTCTTCATCAGAAATAATGCACCCTTCAGGCACTGATTCTGAAATAATGATACAATTTAAAACCTGACAAGATTATATAAAATTAACACTGCTCCTAATAACTGTGCCTTAAATTAAAAGTCTGGTAGCTCATGAGCCATTGGGCTGCAAATGAAGGCTGGCTCCTGTAAAGAATGGTCTTTGAGGGAGTCCTTGGTTTCTCTTTTTCTAAAGCAGTTTGTGCACACAATCTGGTCTCTGTTGGTGCAAACACCTCGTGCTCTGCAGATCCTGGCACACAAAGCTCTACTTCTGTCTCTCATGCAAGCAGCGTATTTACACATAATTTTGAAATTTCATCCTCTCTTTTCTTCCTTCTTTTGAACACTTAAATTGTCTTTCACTCTCTTTCAATTGCGTTAATAAACAGTTTAATATTTTAACATCAATTCTCTTAAATGCTGCAAAGCAGTATTTTTGCTAATGAAGTTTACTACAGTTTACCAAAATGAGTATATAATTCTCTTTGGGTAATGAGTTTGAATGAGGCTTTCAGTTGTGAAAAAGCCACTGCACACTCAAGATCCTTTTGATCTTCCTGCACCAAAAAAACACTCAGTTTTTCTAAGATTTTTTTGAAGTGAATTAGTAGGGGACATAAGATCACTGAGTTAGGCCAGTGACTCTGGCAGTGACTATTACCAACTTCAAACCAGACCCATAATATTAAATTAAAGTTGTTGGTTAACAACTTTAAAGAAAATCATTTCAAGAGAAGTGTCAAACAACCACTAATGATATATTGACCCTTGCTTAAATCTTTTACACAAACACACTTTTTTCTGACTAGTGAATGTAAGACAAAAATAGCCTGGGTCAAAGCATAGATTTGCTAATCTGCAAAAAAAGTGAACACCTCCTCTCCAGGACTAAGACTGTTCCTGGGATGATAAAGGAAGCCTGCCCTACTAACTCTGCAAATGTAGCAAAAGTTTCCCTTATCAGAGTAAAACAAGCCTTCCAACACCAATAAATCGAATTTCCCTATATTGTGGTTTAATCTCACTAGGCAGCTAAGCATTACACAGCTGTGTCCATAAATAGATTTACTATCATGAAATTACCTTTTGAAGTAATGCACATAAAAGACTGAGTTAGAACAGATCAAAAAAAGAAAAAAAATTTTGAAAAAAAAATTATTTCTTCTTTCTTTTTTTTTTTTTAATTGTGGTATAAAAGTATGATTCCAAAGTTAAATTTTAACAGTAATGAATCAGCAAATGAGTTCAGTAGAGTCAGGGTGATGTCAGATCCCTAATTCCAGACAAATATGCAGTACATTTTCTCTAGGGGTTTGCAAAACAGTCTAACAGGAATTTAAAGAGGTTCAAATTTTAAAAAGTTACTTGGTTCATACTAAGAAAGATACTAACAAGAATCACACAGCAAAATATGAAAATATCAGGTGGTAGACATAGAACTGTTTAATTGAACCAGCATTCTATAAATACAGGAATTATTTTTGCAGAATGCTAAGATGCACAAAAGGAAACAAGCAAATACAATCCCTTGGGACCTTGAAATTCCTTCTGACAGCATCCTTGGAAAAAAGGTTTTAAGAAGTATTAATAGCCATACAATAAGACATATGATTTCAGATGGCTCACACTCCAGTCAGGCATAAACGACATTATGAAAAGAAAAAAACAGCATTTTGTACCAGAAATAAAGACTGAATAGTATGATTCAAGTTTTTTATTATACGAACATATAAGAGACTAAATTTAAAGATGAACACTATTAGCTGATTAGGTAGAAAAACAACACCTAGTATTTTCAAACATTCCAAAAAGATTTAATTCAAAACATGGGTAAAAGTACAATAAATTCAATTTAATTTAACTTATAAAAGAAAAGCCTATAATATATAAAACAAAAATGGTTTTGTAATCACTGTAGAGGAAGTGTCACACATTGTGAAGGAGACAGGTAAAAGCTATATGGGTGTAGAGTGATATTTTAAACAAGGCTCCTCCAGTATCCTGGATACTGGCAATATCACCTTCCAATATTATATCCGTTGTCTGGAAAACTTGTTCAAAAGCTGCCGAGGAAGAAAGAACAGTTTGAAAACCCACCACTCTGAGAAAACATGCAGTTCAAATCTTAAATTCTCAGCCTGATGAAGTTGTATCTCATTTTATCAGTTGTGTGTACTAAGATTTATTGTACAGTAATGCTGCCATGCATTCTGATGTACTGAATCTTGAAGCACTTGATGTGTGACTGTCTTGAAAGAAGAATGGCATAGCTCAAAATAAAAACTGGGATATTCTATGGTTTTCTAAAGACTCAAATGTATGTCTCTGTTGATTTCTTCCTTTCATCTTTAATATCCTCTAAAAACACTGAAGGAAATGTAATCAAATTATGTGAAAACAGAAGGAGGCTACAGGATCTTAGCTGGAAACTACAGCTCTTACTGTATTGTACGTCCAAGTCCTCTGTCCAGGTTTGCTTCTCTTTGAATGTGCTTTGAAAACCAAGGATTTCAGGAGAAAATAAGAAACTCAACTAATGGACTTCTTGGCACAGCACATTTGTTTTTCCAGGGTGGCATAATTTTAAATGTTACGTTGTATTAATAAGTTTTAACCTCAAAGTTCAATTTTAATTAATTAAATGGCAGGATAAGCCAGGTGACTTTCATCCTTTCAACTGCAGCTTTAATTTAATCTTTTAAAAGCAAGTATAAACATCAAGCCTAAAATATAATTGTTCTACCAGTAACAGCTAAACTGAAGATAATAACCTGCAGTCCAAATAACCTTGAAAGCACAGAATGTAATTTGAGTCTTAATGCAACTATGTGCATGTGCAAGCAGTCTTAACTTTTTCTGCTCTACAAATTATTCTTTATCTTCCCCTTAAGAATCATAATAAATCTCCAGGAGAACAGCTTTGAAGATTCGGTTTTGTCTGGAAATTTTAATCCATGACAAAAGATTTCAATAATTTACTGTTAAACAGGTGTAGTTCTTTCCATTCTTCAATTTTAAAATAGTAATATGAAACATTTCCACCACTCAATTCTTATAATGTATTCTTCTTTGTCACAAGAAATGGCAAAGCTACAGTTGTTCCTTCTCATGGGACTCTTCTATGGATCACTGCAGCACTATTAGCAGGCTCTCTTAGGTTATTAAAGTAGTTATTGATACCAATTATTGACACATGAAACATTGATTAAAAAGTAGAATGTGGCAGGAAATTTCATTCCACAGAAGTATTTTATGTTAAGTGCACTTTTCTTTGTAAAGTAGGGTAAAAAGCAGCTCCAAAAAAGACCCCTATCTATTCCAGATACAGGCCAGCTAATAATGGGTAATGGAAATGTGGGGTGAACATCAGGATCTGGAGAATTGTTTGGTGGAAGAAGACATTAATATAAACAGAGTAAAACAGTGATATGTCACTTTAATTTGCATTCTATTTCATCACACTCTTCGGGCACAGGCCTCTAAAGCACTGCCACCAAAGATTGCTCCATAAACTGTTGAACTTACTGCCTGCTTTAACCTCTGCCAGCAAGATGTTTTTGGATTAACAAAATCCATTGCATTTAAATTCATTCAGGTTAAAAAAGTTCAGCTTCAAGTTCAAAAAACTTACTTTTTCACTTATCAGAGAAAAGAAAGGTTTTCTGCAGTATTTTTATATATCTCATCTTCCAAGCTGAAATGCTGCATATATAATGTGGTGGGATCCAGTCCACTCCATGCTGTTTCCCATGCATCAAAGACTACTTAACTCTCCAAAGTTAAGAGTTGCAATTTCTCATGTACTTGGAGGAAGGAGGGGCTCTTGCACAAGTCTACTCTCCAGGGTGTTTAATTAGAACATTTCATCACTGAAATGCCACCAAGCTGCTTACCTGTCACCAAAGGAAAGCGTGCTATGACTCAAAAGCTCTGGTCTCAAAAATACAGCCAGCTAATTTATAATACATTTCTAACACATTTGCAGCAGAAAAAAGGGACAGGGTTCTGTGAGCTACAAGGTTTATCCAGTCCCACACTCTTTGATTCTGTTGTTACAAGTAAACAATTAGCAAATACTTTATTTGTAATTAATAAAATAATTTTGCCCTATATAACTCTCAAAAATTACCCGCAAGAATGTTGCCTTTTGCAGCCATATCCCTTTGGCAATTCTGCATAATCCATCCAGGGAAGATTTCTTTTTGTATTTAATTTATTTTTACTATTGCTCAAGGTCAAAACTGCAGAAAATATACCTTGAATCACAGTTTGAAATCTCTTGAGTCTGGCAGAAGCAAACTGGGTACATAAAGCTTCTTAAATACATAACATAGTTTGGTAAGTAGTACTTTATATCTTCTTTAAACTTGACGTTACTTTTATTGATACAGCCAATGAGAGGAAAAAATCCCTCCCCAAATAAGATTATATAGAAAGAGTAAAATGGGAAGTGTTGGGGTAGAAAGAATTTTCATGCTTTTATAAAGTACATTAATTTATATATTTGCTGTGAAAATTAAGTTTTTCCTATTCTCTTTATTATATAACCTCCAAATTCCTATAAAAGAAATAACTATGACCCCAAATATAATTTCTACTATTTTAAATGGAATTAGATTACACATGAAAATTGCCTATGATAAGACAAGTGCTTAAAGAGCTGAAGATACCTACCAGGACATTTTGCAAAACAGATGTGACATTTTAGTTATTTCAGTTGTCTTGTATAGTCACAAATACAGAATATCAGTAAACAACTATCAGGACATTATTAAAGTTAATAATTGCTCAAGACCACCTATATTTGCAGGTTCCTTTTTTTTTTTTACCAGTTCCAAACTGTGTGGGCACTTTTCATGCAAAGTTCATCAGATCTCCTTTCTGGAAGCACCATCCCTGAAATAATGTATCACATTATAAAATCAGAACATATTAGAGGTGAAATCTGGTTTCAGCACCAGGCCACAGTTCAGCCTGCTTGTATCACCCACGTCATTTGGCCTGTATCATCCAGAGAGGAGCAAAAACCAGCAAAACCCAAAGGCACAAGAGGCAATGCACAAAATACCGCACCTAGACAACTGCAGAAACCTCACTTCTGCTAGGTCAGGTGTGTAACGCCTCAGGACTTCTTGAGCAGCCAGAAATACATATTTCATACAGATTAAATACACTTCTGCAATCACATGGATAGCACTGTTCTGCCCCCTTTGACCGGTTAATATATGCCTTACTCAAAATAAATTTGCAACGTAAACATGGATACGGCTGGATTTGTTCTCAAGTATTTCAGAAGTGTTAGCTCCCCATAGTGAGATTCCAAGTTAAGGTAGAAAAGTTCTTTTCACTGAAACAAAACCAAAAACAAACAAACAAAAAAACACAGTTGATATTTTTTATTCTTAATTTCAGAATATTGATCATGTATATACCAGAAAAATACCAGCAAAGGCTTACTGTTTCATAATCAAGCAGGAAGAGCAAAACAAATATGCTAAAAATCTCATGAGGCTATGACTAATAACTCCACTCTTCATATATACAGTCCTTTCAAACAGAAAATATAGAAATTCTCAATTTCTTAACTCAAAGGATAGGGCTGAGACCAGAGAATGAATTCCCCTATTACAGCTGAGACAGTACAGACCTTATTCCAAGTGCAAGGCTCATTCCCTTGAATTGCCATCTCACACACCATGCAGACTGCAGATACATAAATCACACATGAATCTGCCAAAGGAAAACAGTAAATGAAAAAGCTCCATCAAAACAAGGCACTTCATTTTACATTCCCTTGGCAATAAAGGAAAAATAATAATAAAAATAAAGGCCTCGTGCCAGATGCTGGCATATTACTAAATGACAACTAAAATATACTAATTTTTAATGGGAAATGTCAATAAATAAAACAGAAATAAGACTAATAAGAAATAGAAGATGGATGGACACTATACCTGTGGGTCCAACCACATCAAAACTATCAAATTCTAAGGAGGCAGAAACTGAGATTTTTGGCCAGCACTATTAAATGTCATTGTTAAATACAGCCGGAAGTCTTGCCCTGTAATACTTCTGAAGCCAAGGCATGGTGATATGACTTAAATGGGATCAAAGCAAACCTGAATTTAACTCCAATTTTGAAGCATAATTAGAAGCCTGAACCTCAGTATATTGTGAGAGCAGAGGACAAAGTATTACTTTTCCTTTTGTTTGGGCCATAAGAATATTTTTACACTCAGTCCCTCAAGAATCAGAATTGTTCCATTTCTTAAACACTTAGAGGAGTAAAGACTTGGTATCTTTCTCTAATCTCTCTTCAAAATTCAGTGTTGTTTTTAAAAGTGCAGAACTACTACAGCCAGGATTGCAGTAAATTGGTCTTTGACAGATTGCTTTCAGTCTCATTTAATGGTAACTATAGCAACAGGGTTCTGCAATTATCAATCGTGAGTTCTATCGAAATAAATAAAGATATATAATCTGCCTTAAGTCTTTTATTACATCTGCATAATTAAGAGCTAATCACAAGAATTTTAAAGGGATCTTTGCATTATTGAATTTTCAATCACATATTAGTATTGATATTTAGGTAGGTGTTTAACTGCACTCTGAAAATACATTACTAGCAGATTTAAGTCTCAGTTTGAACAGGCACTGTAAAAGTTTCACCAACTGGGAGGAATCTGAATCTATGAAAACTACTTCAGTTTTGATTAAGGACCTGTATGACAAATATGGGGAAGAGGAGTAATACAGGTTGTATTACTATGCAGAATCAAAGATGAGTTTCTAAAGCGGTCAGCTGTGAAACAGCTGCATTATTTGCAGTATTCTTTAATAAGCAACTGGTGATAAATGCTGTGATGTTTTAAGTTATTGCTGATGACTTAGCCTAGTTCTTAACAAATTTTGTAATAGTCAAGAAACAGTTAAATATTGTTGTATGTGAAAACTTTGCCTTTCAAAAAGTATCTGTTGTATTCAAACTCTCATGCTTGTTATCTAAAATTTTATTTTGACTTTTGTTTGTGACTTCATGACCTTGCTTATTTATTGTGCTGGAATCAAGAAAAGGCTCCATAGGATAAAAAATGCACACTTCTTGCTAAGTTTTCAAAGACAACTTCTTAGCTGTAATATGCAGATGATTTTTTTTTTTAATCTCGGTCTTTTATCATTACTTTTAGCCCTGTAAACATTTATAATACCCAGCAGTATAAGATTCAGCACTGAAAAAATATTAGTGCAGTCCTCTGCCTTAAGCAAAAAAAAATTACAAAAGATAAAATTTAATAGATCATCACCTAACAGGACATTGTTTTACAAAGATTTTTAAAAGCATCTGGTTTGAGTGTTTTGAATTCTTGACTGTTTCTTAGAGAAAAACTGAATTTTTATATGGTCTGTCTGTTTCTGAGCTGCTGAAAACTGAATACCAAAAGTCAAAGTTAACATCTGGGGTATGTTCCAAAGATGCAGACCTTTATTACATGCAATCCCAAGCTAAGTTCAACCATCCTAGCTTGGATACTAAAAGGAGCACAGATGAGCCACCAGAGCCTTCAAAGTCACTTCCACAAACACTCAGCTGAAGTCCTCATCACTTAGACCATTGCTGAAATTACGATATAACTTTTAAGGTGATCCACTTTTAAACCAGTGCTACTTGTTTTATCTATGTTGCATTCATATCTGCCCATTCAATTACATATTGAGGGAGAAAACTACATGAACAGAGAGAGGTGCTATTCAATCATCTTTCAATGTACTAGCTCCAATTGAAAACCACAGCTTTGTTTCCTCCCTCTCTAACACTGTCAAAATTGGGAGAACACACACAACAGGATAAGCACAGTTATTAGCAGGTCTTATCCACACATGCTGATACAGAGATAAGAGGTCTTTTGAATGATTTAGAGACATTGTCCTGCTGAAGAACTGCCCCATTTTCTGCTAGAAAGCAAAGCACTGCTCAAGGCACAACTGAGAACGTTGTTGAGTCGAGGACATGGCTAACAGCAGAGGCTGTTGACACAACTATTCCTTTCAGAAAGGTGTATGGTTACACCTTTTATTGATCTTATTACTCTCTGCTGCTTACCATTCAGCCTAATAAATGGCTACAAGTGATCGTTAAGGAAATGTCAAGGCTTCTGTTTTCAGTCAGGTACATTCAGTCAAACAGACAAAACATGAAAGCTTTACACAAAGATCAAGCCAGAAAGAAAATTTTAAAATATCTTTGATTAAAAATAAAAAATTAAAAAAAAAAAAATTCAAGTACTGGTTGTAAAGACACAATGGCACCTATTACTGCTGAGTTCATTCAACACCTAGCCCATCAATAGCATTGAACCCAGTTATTGCTGCATTATATATAAATGCTGCCGTATCACTACTACTTCAGCTGAAAAACTTCAATGTAAAGACTTCATCACAATTAAAACACAAGTCTCAGGGCAAGTCACCCAAAGAAATAATGTTTCAAAAGTAATTGGTCAACCTTTATACCCTCCACATCTACAGACTCATTTTAGAACCCCATGATATTTTCACTGTGTTGTAAATCTTTTAGCTGGTTTTGATTGCTAGCTTTATTTCCTAGGAATAAAAGTATAGAAGTATTTAAGATTGTATTCATCGTTTCCAACTTCCAACTTTCACCAACTTCCATTTCCAGTTCCTTGAGTTTCCACTTGATATTAAAAATCAGCAATCTGCACAGCTCTAGAGAAGAGAGAAAGAAAGAAAATGAAAGAGAGAGAGAGAAAAAGAGAGAGAGACCAAACAAACACACCTAGACACTTACTTGGATATTTATTTAATCTTCCTTTGGTGTTTCTCATACCTGTTTTGGACTACATTTGAATTGACATAAATTTGTGTCTCAAATTCAGCTTCAGTAAAATACTGCAATAGTGACAGAGAAATATGACAGTCTATATAGTCTGCTGTTGTACTGAATTAAAAAAAACTTTCCATTTTAGTCTCCTTTACCATTATTGACTTAAATTCAGGGGCACTCACAGCTTTTAGGGCAAAGGGTTGTCTGTGATCACGTGTGCAGATTCCTAGGAATTCCAAACAGGAAGCAAGTGTAGAATATGCATAGAAACCTGTAATTCAAATAAGGGATGCACAGTGCAGGCCAGAAGTTCACCTGGTGGAAGCCCCGTGATAACAGATATATCCATTTCATAGTTTTGCACAGAGGTCTCAGAACATCTTCCAGTGAAAACAGATCCCCCATCTCAGTGATGACCTGGGGGAAAAAATAAATGTTGTGTTGCACAAATAAACTGAAGGATGGATGCAGTCCTCAAACTGTATTTAAAACACATACCTGTGTTCATAGTTTCATTAAAGGCTTTTAAAAACTGCAAATTCTAATTCTTTTAAACGTGAACTCCTTCTGAATGCAGACTGCAATGGTAAAAAATTCAAAAGAGAAGGCAGAAAAATAAAATTAGAAATAAAACCCAAAACTTTACTATCAATTCCTTAAAATTCTCTTTGTGCAGAATTCCATTGTATCCTGCTACCAGGAAGATAACTGGCAAAAAGTTTTAAAAACATTTTTAGATTTTCATTTTAAAAACATCCTGAACTTCTTTTGTAAAAGCCCATATTTTCTGAAATGTTTGAAAATAATTCAGAAAAATTCAAAATAGTTGTGCTAGATACATTGCAGAACTATTTCTTGCCTCAGTTACAAAACTAGTTATGCCACATAATGTTTTAGCTAGAGGGTTCCTTTTCTTGCCATAAAATAAATTTACATTTATTAGCTCCAGTAGCAAATAAATTGGTGACTGCTGTGCCTTGCCAATACAAACTCCTCCACATCTCTGTCAGCAGTCATTTTTAAATCCAAGAAAACATGTTTTTAAGCTGGGAAATACATCACACCTGAGTACATGAGGGATTTTGCAATCCCCTGGCTCTTCAGGAAGCAACTTTTCAGTGTAAATATTATCACACAATTTTCACAACAAATTGCTTCGCCCTCCAAAAAGATCCAATCTCTTATCACTTCTTTGGGTAATGGAGGTCTCTCTATATCTCACAATATAAATAATTCTTTTTGGTTTGACTCTTTCGTTTGGATGTGTCCAAGTTTTATAGGCCAGCAAAAGTAAATTATTGCAATAAAAATTAGAAGAAAGAGAAAAAATGCAAACCCTCATCTCCCCTCCCTGGTGAACTGTGCTATTTCGTAAGTTGTGGTGCTCAGTAATAAATGTCACTTTTTTCAGAGGTGACAGCACAGAAGAAGGGGAAGAAACACCATGCAGTGACACGTATGAAAGGTGCTATTGCAATTTTTATAATATCATATCACACCTTAAACTTCCATCCTTCAACTTCCTTGTTTTAGCTCTATGTTATAACACCATTTTTATAACTGTTGTTTAAATTAGAACCTAGGCTTCAATGGATTCTCCCATCAATAAAAATTACTGCTCGGGAGTTAGGAGAACCACATCAATTGTGAAAAAAATATGATTAAAAATAATAAAGTCATACTAAGCCTACTAAAACTGTGTATTTCCCAGCAAAAATACTAGATACCACTGGACGAAAGAAAAATCCAGTAACACATAAAAATATAAGTTACTCTGAAATATTTATTAATGCATATATAATAAATAACCTTCCAAAAACAACAAAATGTGAAAAGGTACAGGAAGTAGACTTCCAAGATCAAAATCATAAGGCTTTATCTTTTTTTTTTTATTACGATTCTTTAGGATGAAGGAGAGATTTAACAAGACAACACAAGCAAATCCTTGATTTCTATTTTTTTGTTGCAGCCCGTTTTGTTGTGATGTAGGAATGATACATTCGTGATAATATCCAGAGCGTTAGCAAAATACATAGATCCGATCAATTAATCTTTATTTTTACTATCTAAAACGAAATTCTGTACTTGAAGAAGCATCCCCTGTAAACGAGGGCTGTGCACACAAAAGCCCCCTCAGAAGTTCAGCCTTGGTCTCGGCTGTTTTCTTCCGTCGTGCCTACACGCCCCACCTGCACACGCCCCACCTGCACTCCTCTTCGATTTGCAGGACTCAGCAGAGTGGCAGCCTGAGTGCTTTTTCTGCAGCTCTAAACAAAACCATGACTCCCTGCTGAGAAGCAGCGTGACACAAGAGTCTTCTATCAGCGGTGACCCACGCTGCAGGCACTTCGGCAAATCCATAGAGGAAACTGGGGGGCAACTGGCTGAGTCATTGAGAGGTTTGCTGGTTCTGTTGCTTTTGATGGGCAGGGTATTTTCAACTAAAGAAGGAATTGATAAAATACACTTGAAAAGGACCCAGATTTTAAGAAGCACGGTGCCAAAAACATGCATTTCTTTCATGATCTTCCTTGCAAATCTGAAAATTCAACATGCCCATGTCTTCATGCCACACAGTAGTCATTGTACTCGGCAATTAGAGCCTTGAGAAATTTACTCAGTGGAACAGAACGTAAAATCTGGATGTAATTAAATCAATTAAGAAAAAAAGCAAAACAGATTTGTAAAACCATACTCTTTCCATTAAAAAAAGAATCTCCTGAGGAGCATCAACATTTCATTCTAAAACCACTTTCTTACTGCAATTTAAAAATACTCTATGCAATTCCTTCTTGCAGAGTAAGATTTTCTCCCCAATTTTACACTTGATAAATAATGCAAGAAATTATCTTCTCCCTAATCCTTCAGACTCCCAAGCAGTTATCAAACTATCTCTGCTTTACTTTTAACATTTTCTTTATGAGAATTATAGGCACATGAAGTGCATTTGCACCCCATTTAATGCCTCCAGTGATTCAAGAGGTAATTTTAAATGCTAAGCCATGACAATATTAGACAGCTTTAGATAATTCAGAGCTCTCTTTTGTGTTATTTCAAACCATTTCATCACTCATTGCAAAGCATTAGAAGAAATAATAACAAATGACAAAGACTGTGCCTGAGGGATTTTATGTGGGCTTGATGACTTCATTGTCATTAGTTTGTGTCAGAGAATAAACACGGTACAACAAACTGATGCCTCTTTAAGAATTATAACTACCGTAACTGTTTTGTTGTGGAGAATAAAATAGACCAAACATTTATTTTGTCATTAAATATGTACTATAACTCAACCCTACATAGAAATTTATTCGTAGAATTTAGGGTCAGACATTTATTTCTTCTGCATAAACAGAATCAAGTTAAATTAACTGATATATTTGATGAGAGGTTTTGCTTTGTCTCTATTACTTGGACATGTGCATGTCTGGTCTTCTATCCTGACTAGAAGAAGCTTCAAAAAGTCTTCCCTAAAGAGAGACAGCAATGGAAAATGGACAAAAGGTAAATTAAATATTCAGTCATATCAGACAGTGAATTCTGGATCTGAATAGTGAATATGAATGTGTGTGTGTGTGAGAGAGAGAGAGAGGAATTAACAGATCCAGTACATTGCTGAGAGCTCAAAATAACTTCCTCAGTGCCCTTCTCAATATCCTGAATCAATCAACTGTAATCAGCTTGAAGTTTCTTTCACTAACGCTCCCTTTCCTGCTCTTCTACTGGCCAGAAAACACAATGGAAGATTTTGTATGTGCAGAGAAATGATCCATTTGTGGGAGCTGTATTGAATATAGGAGAGATCTTTCAATACCTTCAAATTTCCATCTTGTGCAATTTAACATCAAGTGTGATGAAACATTACGTGTATCAATGTCATTTATTTGCACGGATGGAAATTCTATGGCCTCATAATTGCAGTTTCATTTGTACTAAGAACTCTTACATTCATTGTCCATTCTGCTTACAAACTGACTGGTTCATCCAAATACATGTTATGTTTTATGAAGCAAATAAATAAAAGTGACCTCATAGATCCCTTTATTTCCCCTGTTCAACTCCAGCAAGTTGCTTTTGAAAGATGATAATCCAGAGCAATTTTTAATGCTCCAATCACACTTGCTCCGTTTCACACTTGCTCCAATCAAGTGTGAAATACAGAGGAACAGAAGAATACAGTGGAAAAAAAAAAATCAAGAAAATCACTGTCAAAAATTAGCCAACTCTGTGCCACACCTTGTCTATTGCTGTTCAAATTAATAGTAAGATGAAATTAGTGAAATCTGCTACAGCTAACTTGGTTATTATAGGCAGCCCATTTAAGTACAACAAAAAATTATTTGCTGTTTCTTTCAGCTTTTAAAATTGTAAGAACTCTTCCTACGGGTTAATGAAAGATCAGTAATAATAAAAAAGATCAAGCTGGATTCTCCTCTCAGACAGTTCTCTCTTTATCTGGCAAAACAATGTTTATGTCAACTCTAAATCTTGTTATTACAGGTGGCTTTCTGACCTGTTGATTACAGGCTCCCACAATCTGTTACATTATTGGTTTTCTGATTCCAGAGTACTCCACAAAGAATGGAGGTTCAAGACAAAATCATACCTTAAATCTGCTGTGAAAAGGCTGCAGCATCACTTATTTCCAGAAGACAAATGTGAATGTATTTTCATTGTGTTTTGAGAAAATGCATTAGTGCAATTCTTTTTTTTTCCTCTCTCAAAAATCCAAATTTTTTAAAATTAAGTGACATTATGAAGAGATTGTAAAAACAGGTAAAAGGAAATAATTTACAGTTACTAAATATAAATTAAATATTAAATTAATTATTAAATATACAGTAACAATTGCACTACGAGAAGTCACATCAGATGGGACTGCTTGAGTATGTGACAGTTTCTGTGCTCAGGTTTGCTCTAGGATGCCCACCAGTACACCACCAAAGACTTGGTGTGTCTAAAACAGAACTGTTATTTATGAGTTCATATCACTCAGAAAAGAACTGAGATTTAGTTGCTGGCCATACAATACAGACATTTCTGACACTTCAGACTTCCTTTTGAAGTGTCAAAGGGGCATTACCTGTTAAACATTAATATACCCAAAAATCAAGAAAAATTAATACACCTATAACAAGAAATACCCTGCTGTGCTCCAGAAATTGAAACTTACTGTTGGAAATAGTCAAGATAATTGCATTACTATACAAGCCTATCTTCTAATTGGAATTTAACTTTGTAGTCTGGGAGCTCTGACAGAAAATTTGCCTTCTAGGGTCAAAGCAAAGTGAAATTGAGCAGATCTGAGTATTTTACAGCTCTGTAAGCATACTCATTTTCTAATTTTCTTGAAGTGGAAAAGCATACTGATAGTGGTGTTAGAATTGCCCCCAAGTGACGCAGATACTTATCATCAAAATTTTAATACTTTACCAATAGCAAGATGGCAAAAAAGTAATTCAGTGAAGTATAAAGCTAATTGTTCTAAAAATATCCTAGGATGTATCAAGAAGTCATGTACAGATGTGTAATGGATATCCTTCACAGATGCAATGAACTGTATTCTGCAGATGAAAAAAGAGGACAATAAGGATTTCAGAGAATCATAAAATATCCTGAGTTGGAAGGCACCCACAGGGATCCCAAGTCCAATTCCTGGTCCTGCAAAGGACGCCCCAAAAGTCACACAATGTGATTAAGACCATTGTCCAAACACTACTTGAATCTGACAGGCTTGGTGCTGTGACCACTTCCCTGGGGAGCCTGCTCCAACACAAAATGCTGTTTGCAAAGAAATATTGAAAAAGACTATACAAAATCATGGCTTCTGTTTTGTGACAAAAACTATGTCAGTAAAAGAAGAAAACTATCATTTCACAATGGTAGCCTTCAATAAAGGTGGCTTAAATATTTTTAAAGATATGGGAATATACTACATAGAAAAACATAATAAAGAAAATTACTTGGATAGCGTATCTGAAACTGAGTTTGCTAGACTTAAACCAAAACATAATCGATTTTAAGGATTTTTTTTTTTCTAAGAAGAAGGTACATTTCTAATCTTGAGTAGCAATCAAAGCTGCAGAGTGAAAAGATTCTAGAGATATTTCCTTTGAGCAAAATCTCACAGGAATAGATTATGTTGGAAGATTTGCATACATAACATTCAGCAAAACTAAGTGATTTGTTACTATTTCAATGTATCAGCACTACAATAGGCATAACAATTAAAATCACCACTTCTCACCCACTGAAAAGGACAAATTTGATTTTGCCACTACAGAGTTAATTTTCAGAGTATGTGGGAAATAAAAACTATTGTGTTAACTTTCCATTTCTGTGATAGCCACACCAGAAGATGGGTGGCTAACACATCATAGGGCATAGTGAAGTGGCTCTTTTAAATATACCAATTGCTGGATTTATATTTTTTCTAAACTTTGAAACTCCAAATAATAACAAACAATAACAAATCCTGGATATTAATTTTGGAATCAATCCATGGAGTACTAGTATCCATACCTTTAGCTCAAATTTTTTGAAGGTTGTTAGATATTTTAACATCCTTCCCAGGCTTATATAAAACCATTGTTTTGTAAGAGCCTGAAAGAGAACAAAGCTATAACGTTATTCTCTCAACCCTTCAGAGAAGTTTGATTCTCAGCACCTCATAACAAGCAGTAATGAGCTACAGCCCAACCCCAAATGCATATCCTCACAGCTTTCAGTTCGCAGGGTGGCAATGAAAAACTGATGTTGATTTACAGGTTTTTATTCAGAGGTTCCAGGAGAGTCATCAACGATCCATAAAAATGTAGGGCATGAGTCTAGCGAGTAGACACTAGGCATAATAGTTAAGGCTTCCTAAAAAACACCCTGGAAACTGAGTTCAAATAGCTGATTAACAAAGACAAAACCTGCAAAATTGGCCAGTAGCAAGGTAATTTAGCACTAAACTGAAGAAAAAAAGATCCCATAGCAATAATCTGAGAAACTCACACAACAAATAGAAACTCTTAATATTTTTGCAACCATAAACAGTCCACCAAAGTATAGACTTTTGGATTTGTAAAAAATATAAATGAGTCTCTGGTAAACATCTCACAGAGCAATATTCATAACTTTAAAACTAATCAAAAAGTACAATAAAAAAGATAATTTGGTTACAGACTGCCATCTGAACAGGCCTGTGTATAAGAGCTGAAATTAGAAAGTTCATTGTTATGGATGATGATGTGTCAAACCTTCATAGTGTTATACACAGCAAACACGAGGAAGAGCATGGTGTAGCATGTGTTTTTCTGATTAGAAATATAGGAAACAAGCTAGGCAGATACCCAGCAGCATCTAAAATAAATTTACTAGGAAAGAGACCATTAAAAAAACCTCCTAATAATTGTCTTGAATTATTGACAGGAATGCCTCTAAAATACATTGCTGCTGTTCTCTAACAGATTCAGTTCTGAGGTTCTTGAATTCAATATTATTTCTTTACTTTTAAAGAGTACTGGAAAGGTCTAACATGGTTTTTAATTACTTAGGATTCTAGACCTTACAAAAATTTTGTTTTCTACATTTTGTAATATAGCATAAGGACAAAAAGTTAGCTGGCCACATTTTCTGATTATCATGAAAAGGCATATGCTCCAATCCCCAAACAGTTTCCCCTTAGCACATAAAGTTTAAATTTAAATTACCTTTATTTATATTGGGTATTTCCTATCTCTCTTTCCTCCTAACTACACAGGACTCCCATTTGCTGTGTCAGTACCAGTTTTGCAATTTTAAGATCTTTCTATTTCTTAAATTAAGCATTTATCAACTTGGACTTTTTGCACCTCTTTCACTGATTTTTTTTTTTTTTCTGCAGCATTTACATGCCATCTCTGCCACTGTAATTTTATATTACACACAGAAATAAAATACAGCGTAAGATTTTACCAGACATGAATTTTGCATTTAAATGCTCTCAGCAACCTTTAATTTTACTACTAAAGCATTTTTCAAGCATAGAAACACAGGATAATTCTGCACCGTTCCTGGTTACCCAGCCAGCGTAGGTGCTGATATGCACTGCAGCAGAGTTTGAAAACATGGATCATGACAGAAGACACTGCCCTCCTATAGCAAGCACCCAGTGTGTCTGCAATCCCGTCACTTCTGTTCCAAGGCTCTGAACTAAAAAAAGGAACTAATTTGCTCGGGCTGCGTTGTGTAACATCTCTAGCATGCATGGAAGCAGGTCACCCACCCACAGCATCACTCACTGCGAGGGCTGTACAAGCCAACTTCTCCCCAGCACACAGTGCCACTCCTCCAGCTCACCTGCCCAGCCTGCAGCCCTCCATCCTGGCATGCATTCCACTAAGGCTCAGCAGTGCTGATGATTGTCACAGTTCTGGGAACTGACCAAACCTTCCAGTCCATTCTGTTTCTCACACCGCATGTCTTGGGGTGTAAGCATTTCAGATGTGCTCCCGAACCATTTGAAGGCATTCAGGTCTGCTCCTAAAACAAAACAAGAAAAAAGGACAACAGGAGTTTTGGTGGCATTTAAATCTCACAGTGATTATCTTCAATCTTGCTGCTTGTTTATATCCACCTCAGAACAGGAAATGAATCCTTAGGAAACGTTATGGAATCACCTACAAAGACAAAGCTCATATCTTTTCTTATGAAAAGAATTTTATTTTATATATGATTTGTCTTTGCTCTTAAATTATAGATGTCTTAACTGCTAACTATTTTTAGTAGTGTTGAACTGCCCTCTGCAGCTGAATCAGAGGTAAAACGTTTATAAAAAAATTTGTATCATGATTCATGACCTGTGTCTAAGGGCTCATGAGATCAGGCTCACTCTTCTAGATTTCAAGCTGTCCAAAATAAGCTGATGGAAGTTTTATAAGTAAAAGACTTAAAATACTGAAGTGAAGGTTTTTGAATGATGGAAGTTGTTTTGTTGTTGTTTTTTATTTTTTTTTTTTAAAAAGGGAAGTGAGTGAGTATGTGGGTTCTCATTTCAGGAATAAATAAAAGGGAAACATTTTGTTCAGAGATCAAAAAAGATTTGAGTTTCACTACTTACTTTTTGATTCTGTGAGATCACAGAGTTAAGAAAATATTTACAGCAACCTGTACAAATATGTTCACTTGTAAAACTAAGGAACAATGGAGCTGGCACTGTCCAAAAGCAAATTCTTGTCCAATAATTATGTATCTGAACCTATAGATAAAAGTTAAAATGTCTCAAACTGAAGCAGTTGTTTTTTCTTCTGGCTCAACATAGATATTAGAATTGTTGCTCCTACTCACCTGTATTTAGTGCCATTCATAGTATCATGTAAATTGTGATTCACTACTCTACATGCTGAATAAGTACCAAATAAATGCCAGTTTCTGTGAAAAAGATGATAAAATTTACCAGATAAGTAGTAAAAGCTGTCACAGGATCTGATAGAGTTGGGGCACAATGATTAAACTGTTCTCAGACACTTTGATTAGTACTAATTAAGTACTAGTACTAGTTAAGAAATCACACACATTCCTTCATGAAAAAAGAACAAGGTTCATTAATGTACATTTCAAACTAAACACTGTCTTATTTGCCAGAGATTAACAAGGGTAATGAATTGTGCATCCACAAAGCCAGAAAAATTCCATTTTCCACCCCCTGCAAAAGTGCCTATAAAACCATCAGCGAAGTTTTAAAAAGCCCCAACCAATCATACCTTGACTTTAACATATTAGGTTATATCTTTCAAACAACAAGGTCTAACTATGCTGAATAACACCTGCACAGCAACAGCAAGAGGGGAAATACAGGCACTTATGGTTCCAGTCAGCAAGTGTAAAGGAGTCAGGTACCTTGGTAACAGTGGTGAAAGCAGTCTTTAAAATTTCATCCATTTAATTCCTCAGGGAGAAAACTCTTGATGAGCTAAGATTGCTGATAAAAATGATAACAGCACCTACAGTCCCTGTCCAATATAGAAACATAATTTTTAAAATTTAGAATTACTAAAAACTATAGAGAACTTCTGAGAAAAGATTACTTTCCAGTTGCTGTTGTGATGATTAATTGATTTGAAGGTTAGGACTGAATTCTTGTTACTTAGAAGACCCTGGAAGAGATTATTCCTACAGTACTGTACTGCTGAATTCTAGACTTAGTTGAGGATAAGTTTCACTTTTTATCATTTCCTTGAAACACTGGTACTTCACTAGAATGATTTTTTAAAAAAACCAAAAGAAACAAAAATCACAGTTTGAGAAAACAGCTTGGTTTAGATTTATAAAGTTAATTTTCAAGTCAAATAACTTATACACTTAAAAATTTGATAAAATCTATTAATTAGGATGGTTTATAACACCCTAGAAATAGTGCATCACCATTTATAAACACAGTCAACTGCATCAGCCGTTCTTGCCAGGTCTCACTGTACACCAGTGACAAGTGATGTCCCTCAGGGACTCAAACTGGGACCAGTGGTATTTAACATCTTCATTAATGGCCCAGATGAAGGGATCAAACACACTGTCAGAAAGCCTGCAGATGACCTGGAGCTCTGAGGGGTGCAGAAAGCACTCCTGAAGGATGGACCACCACCCACAAGGACCTGGACAAGCTTGAGAACTGGGCCCATGGGAAGCTCATGAGGTTTAATAAGACCAAGTGCAAGGTGCTGCACCCAGTTCAGGGCAGCCAGCCCCTGATACCAACAGAGGCTTTGGGGTGAGCAGATCAAGAGCAGCCCTGCTGAGAAGGACTTGGGGTGCTGGAGCACTTGCCATTGAAGCCTGAGGCACAGAAGTCATTAAAGACCTCAGCCTTCTCTTTGTCCAGGTCTCCCATTTCCTTCAGGAGAGGAAGGAAATTACCCGTAGGACATTAATCCTAGTCTTTCTTTTGCTTGCAGTGTATCTATAAAAGCCCTTCAGTTACCATTAATATCCCTGGCCAGACTCAATTCTAACTGAGCCTTGGCTTCCCTAACCTTGTCCCTAGCTTCCCATATAATTTCACTGTATTCTTCCCAGGCTACCTCTCCTTGTTTCCACTTCCTGAAAGCTCCCTGAAAGACCCGAGCCAGGAATGTGCACTTGCAGCTCAGGAGGCCCATCAGGTCCTGGGCTGCATCCAAAGCAATGTGGCCAGCCAGGCAAGGAAGGGGATTCTCCCAACTGCCCCACTGGCAGGGGATTAAAAGTAGATAATCCTTAAGGTCCCCTCCAACCCAGGCATTCTACAATTCTATGATTTATTAATTCTTGAAAATGATTAAGAAAATGCAGATACTCTAGAGACCACATGTATTGGGAAAACATTAAAAATAACATTGTGCAATGAATTTTATTGCTGAATTTTGAATGACAGTAATACTACATTGCAACAGGCAATTACACTTACCTGTGCAGAGGGGGTACATTCAAATGTCCATAAATTTAACTTTGCCTTATGACTACCACTTGCAATTGATTTCATTACATCTTTTAATAACATCTCATTTTAGTAACAATACTGTTTCAGCCTACAGATTCCTAACAACACAATTTTGAACATTTTTGCTGAGCTGTGAGTAAAAGCTGTCTGAAGAAACTTTTTTCTGTCCATCTGCTTGAAAGACAGCCCCTTTCCAGACCCGGTATCCAAGAGAAAGAATAGGAAAACAGAAAAGCAGAAACCAACCACTAAGGGGTAGTGGAGAGAAAGGTCAGAATGGTATTTTTCTCTGCACTCTTCCTCAAATTCTTAAAACCTTCTCCAGTTTGTGAGCAGAAACCTCTAGTTTTTCTCCGTGGTTGCCCTCTCAGGGATAAGGACGATGAAATAAAGATCTCTTTATTGAAAAGGGCTGCTATTGCTGACAGAGCTAGAGATTCTGATGTCGTGAGAAAGCCGCCAGCTCAAGCCAAAAGAATTCTACCCACAAATACTTTGAAAGCCAAAACTGCAACTTGCTGGTATCACTTAAAGAGAGCATCCTTTGGGAATTCAGCGCTTATGAACAAGCAGAGTATGAATAATGTCACTGCCACTCATAACAGAGATCAAATCCCAGTGAATCAACTACGTGGGAACCAAAATATCACACTGACAGGCACATCAGAACTACATCATAATGCCTCTTTTGTAAATATGATGGTTTAAATCTTAGCCCTATTGAAATGAAAGCTCACCAAAAAATCAAAGAACAGAGTAGCATGGCTTCCAGGGAAGTAAATTGTTCAAAGGCTCATCTTCCCAGCAGTGTCAGGATGCTTCTCACACCCTCTGACCTGCTGAGCAGCACTGAATAATTCAGTCACCTCTCAGCCCCTTGCTGTGAACCCTCTCTCGGACTGAAGCTGTGCTCTAACAGAAGAGGTTGCTTCTTGTAACATAATGAAAGTCAGCAGCTGCTACAGACCCAAATGCTGCTGCTATATTACATCTAACTGCAACAGCAAGTGAACTGTATTCTGTCTTCAGACAGGTGAGACTTCCATTGTTGTAGTCCTTTAAACACATCTTTGTTCCACTTTGAAGTCCAAGTGATAAGAACAAGAAATTGCTAAGAAATTAGAAACCATGAAAGGACTAGTAAACATAACCACTTGGATGGCAACAAGTCCTGAAATCAAGTAATATATTCTGAAATACAGAAGAAAAGCAGGAAATTAAAGAAAAAAAATCACTGAGGCTTGCCAATAAATGCTACTTGGAATCATCTCAGCCTCCAAACAGGTAGTACATTAATTGCCATAAATGTAATCTAACTAAAGCACACTAAAGCACACTACAATTATTCTCTGCATTTCAAAACCCTGTCTCTGCTTCATCCTCTTTTCCTTGGTTTACATCTACAGGTGTCTTTCAAGAGCAGGAGGATTTTGTGTGTGTGTGGAGGATTTTTCCTCAGCTCTGGTTTACCTAACAAAGATCTCATCTGAGATTACCAATCTATGAATTTTACTGCAGTAAACTACATAATTTCCAAACTGATAAAGCAAAAATATTTTTCCCCTCTACTTTTACTTTGTTTACAAAGGTGAGTAAACATAAAATATGCTCATTTTTCAAACAGATTTTACTTTGACTAAGAAAACTGACTTAACACACTTTTCAGAACCATCAGAGCACTGATCATTCTCAACAAAACACAAACTGATGTCTCTAGCATCACAGTTTTGACTGCACTCATAGTTAATGACATGGTGACTTCACCAAAGAGTAGTAACAGCAGAGAAAATAAAAATGCATACTTTGAAGAGACATTGACTTACAGCACTTATTGCAACTACTTAGAGCCTTATGATAATAAACTAACAAGTCTAGAATATTGCATGAAAACTCAAAAAGTATTTAAGCAAGCTGAAAGTAGTAATTTTCTTTGTTTTCCTCAAGATATCAGTATCTATCTCCCAGTCTGGTGTTTTGGTTCTCCCTCACAGATACTTGCTTTTGGATGTAATTTCTGAATACAATAGGCACAACAGATTTCAATATGTGTTTTGGAAATTTTTTCTTTAATCCCGTTTTTCTTCTCCTACTAACACTTGAAGCTATGTGGTTTCCAGTCTTTCCTGTAAGAAGCAGTAGAATTAACACTTTTTGTACTACACCTAGTAGATTTTCAGCTATATTACTCCCTATAGATCAAACACAGATCTAAAAGGCTAATATAAAACCCAGTTCCTTTGCAGAAGAAAGCAAAATTACATGTTGAGTCGGGCACATTGCACAGTATAATTTTACTTCTAAATAAGATAATAATAAAAATAAGATCATAATACTACTTCTTCCGTGAGGAATAATAACAATAATAACAATGCATTCAATCTTATTTCCCAGAAGTCCATATCTACAATCAAAGATGTAGTTCTGGGTATAGAAATCCCCAAAGCTGCCACTCCAGAGAGTCATATGTCAAGATAAAAAATCTGATCTGTTTTCATTACTTGTTACCTCCTCTCCTTGTCCCTCTGTGGTTTCTCCAGCTCTAACCCTACATGCATTAATGCTTTCTTGATTTACTCCTTGCTCTATGCTAGGCCAGCAAGAGCATTGGTACACTTATGCATGAGTAAGACTGGGGCACTAAGGAAGCTGAAAAAGATGTCTAGCAACACAAAATAGCACATATACCAGACTGGAATTGCCCCTGAAAAGCTACAGGCCAAATTTCATCCTAAAAGAATGCCTGAAGGGTTTCCTTTTTAAAGCTTCTACAGTAGTTTCTGGTCAGGTGGTTTGGTTTCTTGGTAGGTTGTTTTATTTATTTTTGTTTTATGATTTTCTGTGTTGCTTTGAGGTTTTGGGTAGAGGGGTTTTTTTATTTGTTAATTTAACTAAGTCTGTGCTTTTGTTTAGACCAAAATCTTGCCTATTTGGCATTTTCAGTCTTACCTTTACTTACACAGTCTTCTTTTTTCAGCTGTTAGCACTTTAATCCTCCTTCTCGAGGTCACTTCATTCAGCAACTTCTACCAAGTGCCAAGGGACTCCACAAATCAGGATATACAAAGTTCAGAAGAACAGAGCAATTATTTACTTACGAGTATACACAGAAGATGCCAAGGTGTAACAAGCAGTATCCAGAAATTAATTTGCTCTCCATTCTCATGGCAGTCATCGCTCAGCGGAAAACAACAGACCTCCTCAGAATGGGATAATCCTCAACCTTACCGAGTCATCAAGTTCTAATTCCCTGCTTTTTCTTTTAGTATTTAATAGCTTTTCTTATCGGTGTTCTTCCTCTTCCATTCTTCCAGGATTAAAATATTTCACATTTTAATAATTTTCAAAATAGAGATAAGACAACATCACAATGCTCTGCAGCACCAAACATCTTCAACCAAAACTATCAGGGAGTTGGGGAAATCTGTTGTTCAAGTGTCTCAAGCCCTTATAAAAGTTCTTCTGCCTAAGATGAAACTGGAATTTGCTAAGTTCGTACAAACAGCTGTAATCCACTCCTGAACATCCAGATGAATTTAATCACAGCACAAGCAGAGAGTGCAGAGCACTTCCAAATCAGCCTGCCTTCGGTGCTGCTGCTGCCTTTTGTAGCATGGAAAAACTCTTCCTTCCACCCAACCAAGTGCCAGGGCAGGCAAGAAAGAGGAGAGCAGTCACACACAGAGGGAGCCTCACACAAAGCACACACAAAGCCTGTCACATAGAACACTGCAGAAGACTTTAAAACATGTTCTCAACCAGAATTTTCCAACTGTCAACACTGAAAATCTCTGCATTAAGTTCCAAGAGTCTCAAATGGAGTGAGAAAACTTTGCCACACAGGTGCCTCAGGGCCTGCCACCTCCTCTGTCCCATCCTTGGCCCTTGGCCAAAATGAACCCTGAGCAGTACACAAGGTTTTCAGAGCTTCCAAGCCCTTTCAGAATATTGTCCCAGGATTTCCTCCAAATGATACTTTTTTAACAGACACATCGATTTTGACAGACTGGTATTTTCAGATACACAACAGTAATCTCCAGTTTTAGATACAAATTTTAAATGTAAGGTTTTATACATTTTAGACATATTTTATATAGAGATATATTATTACATGTAGATATTTATTACATATATATCTAAAAAAATATATATATAAGACATATATACTTATATTTTTGGTACAGAGAAAACAAATGTTTCCTCTATCTAAAAACAAATTTCGCCATCTTTGCTGTAAAAAGTACATTTGTGTGAGTGTGGACATATGTATGTGGATATGACTAAGGCCTACCCAACATAAATCTAGTCAGAAGTCAGGGCTTTAAACATTCTTGAGATGATCTTGCTCATCCCTCTGGCTCTGGCCTACTCTTCTCATGTCCACAGAACTACTAAGTCATAAACTAGACTACTGAGCTCATCAATCTAAAAACAAATACTTCCCTAATAAAAAAAAAAACATCTGCCTACTCACCAAAAACACACCTTAGATGGTATTTCTAGTTCCTAGTTTTGTCATTACAGAAAAATAGTGGTTCACACTGAGATAGTACAGTTTTTAAAACAGATTGCAGTATTTTTTCAGCATAACTCTGGTGAGACTATGCAGGCTTTTCCCTCTTGTAAGTGTTATTTCTTCTGATCCTGAACCAAAAGGTACCTTATACATAATTATTCAGCCCACTAAAATGGAAATAGCAGAGATGGGCAAACATAAAAGAGTTTTTGAGCAATACAAGCCCTGCAAAAACTGAAAAATGGATGAGTATTTTTTTAGAAATACTAAAATCCTCCAATTTTCTATGCATCATTTCTCAGCTCAAGTGCATTCTAAAGCATTTATTCATAATGCTCATATAATGATGATGCTTCCAATTCTCACCTTTGAGAGATGAAAGCGATCTGTAGCCATTGTATTTAAAGGCTATCAAAGATACTAGTCTGTCACTGTGCTCTAACAAATTACATTGCTCTCTGTTTTGGCCATATCAAAACTGCTCAGCATTAAGCCTTAAGAGCTAGATCCTATTAGTACTTGGGCAATTTAAGAGTGTAAACAGAAATTTAAAATCTCTGTGTCAGTTGATGGTTATTGTGCTTACAGCTGACTAACAAGCTCTTTAATGCACTCCATTCAAAGTCCATTTGTACTTTCTTGTCTTCTGCACAAGACTTAAGACATTTGCATACAAAACATTCATGGTGCAATTTATTAGCCTACACAAATAAGAATTCAAGAGGTAGTAGCAAATAAAGATTACTCACAGGTATGCGTTGTCAGTTGCTTTTTATTCAAAGTCGTACAAGTATCTGATCTCTCAGTCATATTCAACTTCTTTAGGCCTTGTTCAGAAAACCTGTAGAGAAAATCTGTTAATTCTTTTGGACTGGATGCAAGAAGAGATCCCTTTCTTTTTGTTTTAATCTCATACACTATTGTTTCAGAAAATTATTTTCATATCAGAGGAGCAAGGAAGTTCTTTAAAGAAAAAAAACACTGAAGTTTGATTCTGATTCTGTTGCATATAAAGAAAATCCTAATAAACATCAAGGGATGCAAAATTTCATGCTAAGGAATGAGCAACATGGGAACATGTTTTTGTCATTCTCTTTCCTTGATGATATTTTGAAGTGTGTTATTTACATTCCAAAGTATGTGTTTAACATACTGTCTTTGGCTTCTGCATGGTACTGTAAGTGAAGATAAGAAAATACTTGACAACTGGTGTTTTTAAAAATTGAGATTACTTTATCATCAAAAAATAATTTAGTTACACCTGAAAATTATTAAATTGCTTCTTAAATTAAAAAAGCAACTTTTATAATCACAACTTTAATGGAATTTGAAATGCACTAATACATGCCAAAGGAACTGAAGTAACAAGCATGGAATTACAAAACAAGGTATCATAACAAATTATTATATTGAAATTAAACTAACCACTTTAGGTTAAAGTTTAAGGTTAAAGTTCCAGATTATAAGTCTTTTTATTCACTGACATTTGACAGCGCTAATAGTCTGAAAAAAAAAATTCTAGTACAACGGAATTGTAGTTTCATCATAAAGATGTTTGAACTTTGAAAACTTCTGTAACGGTAACACCATCCACTTCCATAGAATTATAAAATGGTTTGGGTTGGAAAGGACCTTTAAAGGTCACCTAGTCCAACTCCCCTGCCAAGGGCAGGGACATCAGGATCAGATCTGGATTCTCAGAGCCCCATCTAAACTGGCCTTGAATGCTTTGAAGCATGGGGCATCCACAGCTTGTCTGGGCAGCCTTTTCCACTGTTCAAGCACCCTCATAATAAAACATTCCCTCTTTCTATTTAGTCTCAGTCTACCCTCTTGTAGGTAGGCTAAACCTTTAGCTGTTGTCCTATTGCTACAGGCCCTACTAAACAGTCTCTGCTCATCCTCCTTTTAAGATCCCTTTAGGTGCTGAAAGGCTGCAGTAAGGTCACCCTGGAACCTTGTCTTCTCCAGGTTGAACTACTCAGTGTCTCACCCTGTCTTCATAGGAGAGATGCTCCAGCCCTCTAACACCTTCACATCTCTCCTCTGGAACCACTCCCAACAGGTCCTTGCCTTTCAACACAGTATGAGAAGCTACATTATCATCCAGATCCTCAAGCTCTTTTGTCTTACAACTAGGTTTGCTTTTCAGCTGAATTAGAAAATTGATCCGATTCAAAGAAGACCACTTATTTTTAGAAGAGGTACAGTAACATAGTGGAGAAATGACAACCACTTTTTCAGTGAATTTTTACATCTACTTAACCACTCATTAAACACAGCCTGAAAGCTAAAAGAAATAAAATTAAAATGCAGTCAGGCAGAGCTCCTGTACGACAGTAAATCCCTTATGTGACAACACGAAGCAAACAATGAATTACCTCAGAAAGTAACTTGACAGGCGTGTGGATGCCTCCATCTGTCATTTGCATAAGGAAAACACAGGGCACAGCCATCCTAGCACCACAGGTAAAGCAAGGAAAATAACAGATTCTCCCAAGAAAACGTTTCCTCTGTCTCAAGAGATAACTTAAATTAACAATTTACTTAACACAATGCAATGGAGTAAGAGCATTAACATGCTCAATTGCTTTGATTCAGCAGCCTTCATGTAACAGCCTAGGCCAAAGTAACTCAACCATTTTGTGTCTGCTGCCAAGCCAGCGAGAAGCAGGTAAAATGATAGTAGTTTGAGCAACTAACAACTACTTGCTTATACGGATATAGTCACGTATATAATTATTAATGAGAATTTAAAATTTATCAAGCACATGTACTACAAATTATTGTATTACATATACACACTGTCTTTAGATGCACACTTTCTTTATATTGATACTACAACTGTTGCCTGGAAATAAAATATATTAGGTGATAATTAAGACACTATAAAAACAATTCTTCCTTGATTAAAAGATTTGCTTCCCAAGATTACTTCTTAAAATTAGAATGTAAACAAGACATAAAATATAGTTTCAAAGATTTTCTATGTCTCCTCTTATATTACATTATAAGCTAGCTCAGAGTCAGTCATGACTGTTACTGTTTACTCTTGTTCTCTGAGACTGAAAAACATTACAACCTAATTGGATTAGCAATTGACCACCTGTAAGAAGGCAGACACTTGTGTAGGGTTTTGGCTCAAATGGAAAAAAAAATTTAAAAATAAAACCAGAAAATAAAATCATTTTATGCTCATTTCTATGATGACCTTGCATCACACAGAAGCATGAAGACCGAACTTTAAAAGTTTCTTAACTGCTTTAGACTCATAAGCCTGGGGTAGAAGCCAAGTGTCTGACCCCCATTTCTCTCTGCAATGCAAACTGAATTCCTATCAGGATCCAAAGTTCACTGTTTTCCAGACATCCCTACTAGACAAATTGATTCTGCCTGAAATTTCATTTTTAAATGAAATCTCCGAAGCAGTTACAGAGCACAGGGAGTGATCTAACCTTGCGCCTAACAAGAATCATCTCTTCTCTAAAAGGACAATCCCTCTATGGTTAATTACAATGACGTCGTCATACAGTGTGCTACGTATTCTACCAAAATGACTTTAAACTAAATAACAAATATTTTGCTGAAAAAATAGTAGCTTTATGATTGCTATACCTTTTTTACTAGTTTTCCCCTTCTGCTTCTCCAGTGCAAGAAATGTATGATTTCCTTGAGATTTATGGTGGCAATTAGATAATCTGAGTGTTCACCTTGTCACATCCAGACATGTCTCGATTTCGGAGAGTATAATACTTCTCCTGCTAAGGTCAAAAGGTCTTTCTTCTTCCACTACACTGGAATTGCAAAATGAAACATTAAACAGGATTCTCTGCTCCCAGACAAAGGAGCATCATGACCTACATTACCTACCCGAGGCTATATTTTTCTCTAGGGTACAGTTACTGTTTCCATCTCAAACTCTGGTATCATCACTTCATCATCTTATGCTAGAGGGATGGAAATTGTTAATGCCCAAGCAATTTCAGGATCAGAATGGTAACAAGAGCAAAAATGAGTACACCATAAAGAGAGTATAATGTGTATATATGGGATACATTGCAGGAGGAAAACCTAACAGGCAGTCACCAAAAGCAGAGTGCCAATGCACATGTACCTCTTTTAGATATAACAGTGGCATATGAGTGTTGCAGAGTGTCAAAAAGTAGGAAAAAAACCATATCCCTGTGTTCTCCTCACTGCAGAAAGCATTAACAAAGACCAAAGATTAAGTACATCACTATGCGGCAAAGCCAAGCTGTGAAGACTGCAGGGTATCATAAATAAATGCAAAAACATGAATTGAACACGTCACAGTGAAGAGCATAACAAAAAAACTAAACACAGACCATGAGTTCTGCGAAAAGCGCTCACAAAAATGTCATTTAATAAAGATTTGCTTGTAGATAAAGGGGCATACTGTTACACAGGACAACCCAGGAAAGGTGGAATCGAGTGTGAAGATTCAGTAGACAGATTTAGTGAGTCTAAAGTGTAGGTATAATTTTCAACTGCAAATTGAAAGCCTCCCTGAGGTTAAACATTCACATAACAGAATTATCTGGAACCTTAAAAAACATACTCTCTTTTCCTGGGTCAACGTTAAAGAAAATACTTTGGTTTTTTACAGGTTTCACATGCATGCAATTCTCACAAAACAGATTTCAGACTACCTAATATACATATTAAAAACTGAGTAAATAGTAATAAACAGATATGGGTAACGTTCCTTTTCTCTTTAAAGAAAATATTAGTTGCACCACTTCTTCCAAAAGACAAACCTTCATAACAACTAATTCTGGTATCAAGCAGCAGTTTCATTCTTGATGATTAGGAAGTTGCTAGATTTTTGTTTTGTGCTTCCCATAGCAGGAAACTCAAGAGTGAAATCCTCCTGCTTAGAATGCAAACAATAGCCTTTGAGACATAAGTAAGCTTAAGACACTCCATAACTATAATTGCTCCCATAGTAGTGCCAGTATTTTGTGGAGCAAGCTGTTTTCTGCCCATGTACTTGCAACTACTCAGGTGGGCACAGAAGAGACCAAGATTCTGTGTCCAAGTTCAAAGATGGAATATGTGACAGTTGCTCACTTCCCATCCCTCTGTAAAACTGTCTGGCTTTCTGCTAATAAATAGCAAATGCTAAAAGCAACTGCATTGTGCACTAAGCATGGCCAGACTGGATGGGGCTCTCATCTATTGGGAGATGTTCCTGCCCACTGCACAAGGTTGGACCCAGGGGGTCTTTAGGACCCGTTCCAAACCATTCTGCTGTTCATAATTTCCATTGATTTCAAACCTCAGTGGGCAAACAGCAAATTCTAATAAAAGCATTTTTGCAAAACACTGCCTAAAACATGCAGAGTATCAGATTAATGGGAAAATCAACAATATTATTCTTCCATAGCTCCAACAGATTTCATTTATGGCAAGCGAAGGCTACCTACATTCAGTAACTCTGACTAAGCCTTACAGTGACTGAGATAAAGAAAGACCATCATTCATGCTTTCCAGAACTATGTATTTGCCCTGACAGGTAAACTGTTCTGTAAAATCCTTGTCATCACTGGCAGTGTGTTCCATTTTTTCACCTGTCACCATAACAAATTTATTACCAACTGTTTTGTGCAGATTCATCAATCCTTTAAATCAGATTATATGCATCACTAAATCCCCTGGATAAGAATAACTGACTATACCTTTGAGTTGCAAGGAAACAGAAAACAGAACCTCAAAAAATCTAAGTAAAATCTAAAAAATAATCCTGCTTATTTCTTATTTTCATCTTCTCATCACTAATATGCATCCTGGCATGAGTAACTTGAATTATTATTATCTCTAAGGCAAAAAATCCCTACCTTAGAGAGCATTTGCTAAAAGTATTTCTCAATGGATTTTTTTTTGTTGTTTTTGCATTTTAAAAAAAGTTTTGGGTAGTTATTCCTTGATAACATTCTCAAAATAAATTGTACAATACAACATACTTTACCCCCTAAGGGAAAATGAGAGCAACTAAGACTCTCATTAGCATTAGTTTCCAAACAACTTGAAAAAGAACAATTCTTCAATTCATCTTACATCCAGGGAAATTGAAGCACTCATTATCTTCTGCAGCAAGTCCAACTTTTTATTTTGTTTAAAAAAATCTGAGGTACAATGAAACATTACAGTAGCATAAATGCAAACCTAGGAAATTCATGCCTCTTAGCATCTAGAGACAAAAAAAACCAGAGACAGAAGTCCAGAACAATGACAGCAATGAATAGTTTGGGTTGGGATGAATTGCACAGACCACCTGGTCCACCTCTCCACTCACAGACTAACTTGGATGTGACTCCCAGAGGCCTGTTTATAAAACACTGATGTCTAGGTCTTCCCTCCTAGCCAGGCAGAATCACTTCCATGGAGACGAGGGAAGTGCAATTGTAGGACTGGCTCTTTGGACAGCTGGAGGCTCTTCCAAGTCATTCTTGGTTGATAACTTCACCTCCCTCCAAGAGACAAGCTGGGAGAATTGATGAACCTCATCATGTCAGAAGAGAGAGTTTAGACTGTAATCAAACAGCAATCTAGTGCCATCTGCATTTACAAATTTAAACAAGGGAGTTGTGAAATGGCTTTCTCTCTGACAGACATGATGACTTCTCCCTAGAAAGGCTGACTGTACACTCTAGTAGGTATTTATGAGCATCCCTGCATTAGGAGATAGAGAAGCTAGAGACAAGCCAGAGAAATTACACTGGTTTTAAATTCTAAATTAAATGCAAAACATCCCATGAATAGGTTGATCTTCCACAACTATTGCAGAACACTGAATGTGACACAGCAAGTCAGCTGCTGGTCCAAATTCAGATCTAGCTACTCCAGATATTTTTTAAAAAGAACTATCCAGATGGAGTCGTTTAGTTAATATGAAATTAGTGAAGTATTGAAAGCTGAAAAAGAGTTTATGCCTTATATATAGTGGAAAACCTAGCTCAAAATTTAGATGTCAGATTTTCAGTTCCCATGTTGGTTTCAAAATTTGCAGAAATTGAGAAATATGTTTTAGCATACACTGCAATGCACCACCATTCTAAATATATTAAAATATTGTCTATGTGAAATACCCTCCCTGCTACTTAACAGTAGTTATTCAAACTCTTACATTTATTACAAAATAGATTTCCACCACTACATACCAATCTCCAAAAGGCTTTTATTTATCATCTTAAAGAAGTAGATATTATAAAAAATAAACCATTACTTAGTATTCACTTACTTTTATCATATAAATTTCTTTTTGGAAACAGAAAACATATGTAGAAAAAAATAATTTTTTAACAGATGTCCCACAAAGCAGAAAACTCTGCATTTGTTCTAATGCTGCAGTGAAAGAAAGCATCTCCAAAACACAGAAATGCAGTCCTGGCAGGCTGTTTTTTCTCCCTGTAAACTGCAGTGCTCTCCATGGACACCTATGGAATCTCAGTAAGGCCTGAAGTGAGGAGGATGGCTCTCTGGAGGAGGTGGCAGTGGGGGTGGAGGAGGTGGTGGCGGTGGTGGAGGTGGCAGATATGAGTAGAATGAATTGTACATGTTTGGGCCTGTCCACATCGTATTCATGTTTGAAGGAGGAGGGTGGAACTGATGCCAATCATTGAAATAACCAAAATCTGGAGGAGGAAAGGCATACTGATGCATCATTGGATTTTCTTTTCCATAGGGTGGTGGAAACACTGGTGGCTCCTGGTATACTCTCCTGTCTGAAGAGTACATCTGTGGTGGTCTGACTTGTGGTCTGAAAAAACCTCGAGGGCCTGGTGGAGGAGGATACTGACCCCTGAAGAACCCTCTGCCACGGTATCCCCTTGAGTAACTTGAAGCAGGCTGTTGCACTGAGTGATGAAATTCTCTATTGCCACCTAAAGAATAACAAAAGTAAGAACCAATGTTAGAACCCTGGGCATAGAGGAATTGAGGCTTTCTGTGCTGACAGATGCAGACCCTCAACAGAACACTACTTTCGTTTGACCTGAGGCCATGGAGAAGCTTCCAAAATTGAGTGACAGAACTGGGATTGTGGGTGTGGAGTTTGAACAGGTGTGTAATGTCACAGGGTGAAAACTCACAGCTTTAGGTTTTAAGTTATAGTGGTGTATATGGAACAGTATGGAGGTTTTAGGGTGTTGATTCCTTCTTCCTTCTTCTTCCTGGGTTTGGGTGATATTGTATGATTGGATGTACAATGCCACATTGCAGGTCACAGTTGTCTGGTTATCGGGTTAAAAGCAAAAATAATCTAGCTGTTAATTATTCATTGGTTAAGTTTGCTCTTAAAAGACCTTGTAGTTAGAAGCTATCGTGGCCATTTCTACCTAGAAGCTGAGGTGCTGAGAACTCACTCCCTTGTAGCACTAATAAGAAGAATAAACACCTGAGACTGAACATGAAAAACCATTTCCTGTGTCTCAATCCTGGCTCTGAAACAGCTGAAAGAAAAACTCCCACATTTTGGTGCCCCGTGTGAGGAAAAATCAAGTTTACTCTTCACAAATCTTTCAAGCTGAAGTCAAGGAAATTTGTAAATTAATCTTATCAACAAATAATACTGGCAACTAATAAATGAAGAATAAAATAGTGCCAGGAAATCTATTGTTTAGTAACTACTCTTGATTGATTGGAATAATATAAAAAGGATGATCCTGAGAATTGCAAATTCAGTCTTTAAAAATGAAATTTCATCTTCTTTCTCCCATTTGTATAAATGGATCTCAGGAACACAAAGATTTTGAGTATTTTGGAAGCTTTTAAAACAACACATTTTAAAACCAAAGATAAATCAACACTGCATTACACTGAAGGGGTATCCACCTTTTACTTCCAAACTGGTATACAGCATAGATAAATGACACAAGAAATTATTCAATCTCAGATTACTAAAATTAATTTACTCTTATCAGAAAAAGGACAGTTTGTACCTTTAGCCAATTAGCTTTCAGCATTCATCTTTCTAAGACAAATTCTTCCCTGTACAGCTCACTCTAAGCATATATTTAATGTTCCAAAAAATTATACTGCCCCTTTACATAAGTATTATAGAGGTTTGGGGAATTAGGACTACAAAATGAGAAGCACTGAAATACTAAAAATGCTCAAAAGAGCTGATACGATATTCCAAAAGCTGAAGAACTTAAAACTCTCAGAATGATTTTATGGCTGGGAGCAACAGGGTATTCAGGAATATAACACCACACAAAATCACTGAAATCCAAAAACCTGTGTGAACCTTATCCTTGGCACTACAGTATATAGCTTTTCAAAGGTGAAAATGTTTTTAAATCTGGAAAGGTAATTAGATACCCAAATTTCTACTCATTTTCATGGGGGATTAGGAGTTAAGATTCCTTTGGTACAAGCAGGCCTCTTGGAAGCACTGAAGTACCTGAATTAGTATTTTTGTTTTTCTTTCATCGAATACAGTAACAAGAGACAATTTAAATATACTCATGTAGATCTTCATCTGAGACCAACTTTGTGCCTCAATTTGTGACATATTGTTGCTATTGAATTCTACAGCCAAAACAAATTGCAACCACTTTAATTTGTGCCGTGTTATTTACAAAAACAGCACAGCAAATCAAAACCTATCTCCCTTGACAGAGTGCAGCAGTTCCTTCTGTTGTGTTCTCAGTTATGGAACACAGTTCAGTAAGAGCCTCAGCAAGCCCCAGGCAAAGGCAGGTCTGCAATAAGCTGGCAGAACAAGGATTTGCTGGAAAACACATATATGCTAGATTAACAGAAACCAGGAGAAAATAACTGTCAGTAATGAAGAAAAAGTACAGCACAATTCAGATCCATCTCTTAAGGGAAAAAAAAAAAGCCCTGTCAAAACCATAAAGCAAAAAAACCCTGTCCAAGAAAGATCGTGGCTTTATTTGATTGATACAAGGGAGGATTGTACTGTACAAGAAATATTAAAGGATAGCTCCTGATCTCCCAGATCAAGAGAAAAGGGTTTCAGCGGGGCACAACGTGTATCAGCTTCAGAAAGGAAGAGCAGCAAACTCACAGGAGTCTAGGAAATTCAGTGGGGGAAGCACCATGCTGCAGACAGCTGAAGCAATCTCATAAGTAAGCAGTGGAAGAGGGTAAGGGGTGAGAGTCATAATTAAAGGGAGAGGTATAAAAAGCATGCAGTCAAAGCAGAACAATGAGAACAGAAAAAGAAGGATGCAATATTAATTATTCAACCAAAATGGCAATCAGAAATCAAAGTTTTGTCAGTAGGGAGGCATGAGAGAAGAAAAAATTTGGTTAACAGAGCACAGCTGCAAATATGCACCTGGAACAGATACGACAACAGCAGGAGAAAGGAGAGTAAAGAAAGCTTTTCATATTATGAAAATCTATACACAGCTTTCTTTGTTCATCTAATGACTGCATTAGGTAAACAGAAAGGTTCTCAGCAGACTACACAAGTAAGAGTTATTTAGAAGAGTACTTGTAGGTTACAGGTGAGGAAGAGCTTCCCTTTAGACAAAGGAGTAAATTCTTCATCTAAGACCTCTGTCTACTCCCTTGATTGACAAAGAAGTGGATTTCCAACTACTGCACGAAGCCTTCCTCTGTCTTTTCCCCAGCACTCACACGCTTTAGCTGAACCCCAATCAAATTGTGGCATCAGTTCAGAATCCTCACTGTGTGTCAAACAACACTGTTCCAAGAGCCTTTGACTCTGCCCTGACAACTGCTCTGCTGCTCTACCACTTCCCTTCCACGAGGTTTCTCTTTCAGTAGAATATAACTTAATTTTTCTTCTAAAATACTAAATACGGAATGTAGCCACAAATTCAAACCTAAGTATGAAAAGTACATAATTACTATTAACTGTATAAAAACTCAATCACTAGGATAGTAATAAATGGGTATTCCAAAATCAGATTAACAGACAAAAGCATTCACATAGCATTCACTCACTTGATGGAAATGTTTCTGATCTGATTTTCTTCCTTGATTGACTTTGAGGCTTCTTTTTCTTCTCTTTTGCCTCTCTTTCTTTTTCATCATCACTGTAATCCAAAACCTAGCAATAAAAATAAATAAATAAATAAATAAATAAATAAATAAATAAATAAATAAAATCAGCTGGCTTCTCAGCACAAGAAAAAAGTTAACAGTTCAAAATTTTATCATAACAATTGATGTATGACTCAGTTATCCTTTTTCCTGAAATGAGCAACATTCCAAAGCTAAACACAAATGTCTGATTGCCTAGATGTCAGCAAGAAAAGAAAAGGAGCTGGCTGGTTGCTGCGAAGAAAAAGCTTTCAAAGAGCAACTGCAGGTAAAGTGAATTAAAAAATGTATTTTTAAAATAAATAAAAATTAACTTGGCAGCCGCTACATAATTCAGGAATTAAAACTCCATTAAAAAAATCTCTACTCTCAAATTGTCACTAAACTGGAATTTTCTGTAGTATATTTAATAACACATTCTGTTGAATTTTCAATAGCAGTGTTATTCCGAAGAAATTTTCAGCTTTGAGGAATGCTGTCATTTACAACAGATTCATTTTCTGAATCTGAAACATTTTCTTCTTGTTACACAAGGTTTTGCTACCTTTTGAATCCTAACTTACATGACTGAGGATAAGGTATCAGAGACAGGGAAGAGATTTGCCAGCATTAATTAGATCCCTGAAAAACAGTTCACTCTTATGACTTAAAAGGGGTGTGGTATTCTTCCCCACTCTCCCCTTCCCAATTCTGAAATTTGGGGTTTTGCTGCTTACTTGTATCTATCACATACACAGTGCACTGATCTCAAAAACACTGCACCAAAACCGTGCTTAAAAAGCATCATCAAGTTAATTCAGAATACAACTATTTCTTCTAGTTTGTAACTGGAAGACATACTGAAAAGCCATAAGAACCACAGAAAGGTGATATATATCATGAAGAAAAATCTTTCACTAACTGCTACTTTTTTTAAGAACTCCAGTAGGCCATACTTCAGTAGTGCGGAAATAATGAACAGCAGCAACAGCTACCTTTTACTGCTGATTTCCACATAAAATCCAAGAGAAGTCACCCATCAGAAAAACTGCAGCTCTCTGCTGCTGCCAGCCTTGCAGCATACAGACCACACTGTCATCCTCTGACACCCCCCCCCCCAAAGGCAAAGCTAGGAGAGACTATGTTAGTGATTCTAGAAATAAGAGGGACTAGTTAAGAGCCTGCCAAAAAAAGAATGTTTACCATGTAAGTAAAAGTAGCAAGTAAGAACAGTCTTACCATGGATTAATTTAACATTCATACAAAAATGAAGCTTCACACTATCAAAAAAAGAAGTCATTCCAACAACTGCACACAGTTTACTTACTACAGGGACCCACCAGAAATCAGCTGCAATCTGAGGTCTCTAAAAGGGTCTGGCCGTGAGAGAATTTCAAGCATCAGTAGCATAAAATTTAATCTCCACCCCTGTCAACAGCTATTACCTTCACAGCAAAAGCTACTTTCTATCAGCTCATCAACTGTCACAGCTTGGGATAGCATGGTATAAACTCTAACTGATGGAATAACCAAAGATTATTCTAATTGAGGATTACAAGGTGTTAGATGTGCTTTTTCCAAACCAGATCACAGTCAGAAGAGTCCCCACCCTTGTCCTCACTTTTTGCAAGTTTCTCTTCTTCCTTCCTACAGTGAGGTACAGCAAACTTAAACTATGAAAAATCTTTAAGAAAAAAAAAAACAAGCAAACCACCAAATTTGGAAAAGTCAATGAATCGGTGTCTGCAGATCTGACTGACTGACCTTGACCAATAAAATTTCATGAGTTCCAACTAACTCAAATTACATACTGTGGTAGGTTCAGTGGTGACCAAATGTCCATGTACCTGCTAGAATTACTTACTCAATATCATATCTAGAAGTTCATCCCCTGAACAGCTTTTGAAACATGACTAAAAAACAGAAGACCTCACAGTTAGCCAATAAGCCCATTTGGTATCATTACCATGAAAAAATTGCCAAAAGAAAGCAAGTTAAGATTAGCCAAAAGTCTCTAACGAGAGTCTTTCAAAGCTCTATGGATAACATGCCTACAGTTACACTCTTATACAACACTTCTAATTCTTAAATTATGATTCTCTGTGAAGTTATGTCTCTGCAAGAAAGAAAGGCAATTTACAGTCAGAACTGACAGACAAGCATTCTTTGAGAGAAGTTAGTACTGCACAGCTCAGTTCCATTTACTGGAAACAAAAACAGTATTTCAAAAATGCATCATCCTCCCTCACTACAGTGGAAAAAGCAACATTCTGACTTGACAGACTGATACCTCATGACAGGACCTATCTTCGAGCACAGAGAAGATCATGTCACAACATCTCTCCTTCAAGCCAGGACAACCATCCTGGGATAAGGACTGTGAATGAGAAATTCAATACTGTCCCCAAGAGCATTCTTCTGGACAGGTTGTTCAGTAGTGGGATGATGAGCAGGTTCTTGTTGCAATGGCTGAAGGGCAGAGATCCTCAGGGCTCAGTTCCAGGGCCAGTTCTGTTCCCTGTGTTTATCAGTGCAGTGAGAATGCAGCATTTTAGAAGCACCATGACCAAGATACTGAGCTCACTATACCGAGCTGCCATCGACTCTCCTGAGGGACAGGAGGCCTTGCAGAAGGATCTAGGTAGACTGAGGCCTTGGGCAATGATTAATGGGATAAAATCTAAAGAGTCAAAATGCTGCCCAACTAGAATGAAGCAATACCAAGCTCAAGTCTAAACTGGGAGAGAACTGGCTGGAGAGCAGCTCTGCCAAGAGGGGACTGGGGCTGCTGTCAGCAACAGCTCAGTGTGGCTCAGCAGGGTGTGCCCCGAAACCAGGGGGCAAAAGCCTGTCCTGGGGTGCACCAAGCACAACACAAGCAGACAACCAGCAGACGTGACTGTCCTGCCCCGGGGGCCTCCCCGAGTGCTCTGTGCAGTTCTGGGCCCAACACATCAAGAAGGTCCAAGTCCTTGATTGCTTGCAGAGGGGGGAAACAAAGTCGGTGACAGCACTGGAAGGCATGTCCTGTGAAGAGCACCTAAGGACTCTGGACTTGCCTCATTTGGTGGAAAGGAGGCTGAGAGGCAACCTCATTGTTCTCTATAGCTTCCTGAGAAAGGGAAGAGAGAGATGCTGAGCTCTTCTACCTGCTATGCAGTAACAGGATGAGTAGGAAGGTCCAAAGCTGTACCAGGGAGGTTCAAATATGAAGAATTTCTTCAAATAATGAAGAATTTCTTTACTAAGAGGGTAGTCAAACACTGGAAGAGACTTCTTAAAAGTGGCTGACATCCTGAGCCTGTCAGTATTTAAGAGGCATTTGGACAATTCTTTTCATAACATACTTCAGTTTATGCTTCAGTGTAAGCCCTCAACTTGTCAGCCCTTACTGCTGCAAGTTCCTTCCAGCTGAAATAGTCTATTCTATTCCATCCTAAAAATCAGTTAGAATATTGGAGAAACAAAACCAAACAACCACCATCACCACCCCTCACAAATAAAACTCCCAAACTCCACAAAACACACCTTTCCTACCAAATTATAGAGTGAGAAGCACTTATTATATAGCATAGAATTATGCTAAAATGGCAAGCTTTGGAAGATTCACAACACGCAGACAGATCTCTTTATAATACTAAAGCAGACACAAGGTTTCTAGGAATTTCAGCTACTTTGGATATGCTTACAGTAGGACTTGCAAGGAAAAGTGAGTCAGATGCTGTGATGTGAAAGAAATCTCATGAAAACACCTCAATAAAACCACCAGCCTTGTGATTCTTATTGAATATTCACAAAATGTACAGCTAGAGTGGAGTTAAGGACCACTGACACGAAGTCATTGAAGAGCTGTTTACAGATCCAATAGCAAATGAGGTAATGGTCACAGGGAGCTCATAATTCCACATGACCCTGTATGAAGGCCTTTTTTATGGAAGAAGCCTGTCTCCTCCCATGGAGCTATTGTTTTGTAACAGCAAACTGCAGGGAAAGCTTACTAAGAAGTCATTCAAAGAATGCAACAGAGATGTCAAGTTAATTTTGAAGAGCAGACAGCTTAAATATCCAAGTAGTAAATTTGCAGAGTACTTGGTAAGCCTTTAAAGACAAACAATTGCTTGTGGCCAATTGAAGACAAAGTTGCAGTGAAAGAAAGGCACAAAAATTCCTTAGCAGAAGCAAAAATATTAGAGAAGGTAAAAGCACTGCTATCCAAAGTTAAACAATCAAGTTGTCAAATATGTTCTTGAAGGACTAGAGGAACTGAAGACACTCATTTTGCCACCTGCAAAAAGCAAGTAGAGAGACAGGTAGTACTCTCAACACTCACTATGAAGACCTCTCCAAAAAAAGCATGATTCTTTCTTTCAATGAAGAGGTACATTCAGGTACATTGTCTCCATAAAAAGATAAGTTTGCTTATTACTTGCTCTACACAGAATTTTTTCCACATATTATTTGTATAATCAAAAACAATAAACAAAAAACCCCTCTATAGTTACCTCAGGTGGTGGTTCTTGGTCATTCTTCCAAGAGGCATCTGAACCTTTTTCCCTAAAAGGAAAAAAAGAAACAACACAAAACACAAATTAGACAATCCAGATTAAGGAAGGCTAACACTTTTTATAAGGTTATCAGGTCTCCTAGAACAGAAGCTTTCTCTTTTCAAAGACTTACTTGGCTTTCAATATTGTTTATAAGCTAATAGCAATGTATAGGTCAACTCAGAGCTTCACTACACTTGAAAATTCTTACTTCAAGTGATGACTGAACATATCAGTCAAAAAATCCAGTTTAATACTAAGTTTTGATTAAATATTTTCTAAACAAATCCTTTTGAACCTTAATTGCTTTGAATCTGAACTGAGGTAGTTCACTGCAACTTTCTTATGGTAACTGTTGACTCCAATCACAAGTATTCTTATTCTTCTGGTTTCAGATCATCTATCTTCAGTTAAAAAGAACAATGAACTCATTCAGTAAGAGAGAGGCTTTCAGTATAACTACAGAAAAGTAAATTCAAAGTCAAAAAATTCTCAGTCCTTGGCTTACTTATTAAGACAATGTTAGCTAAATAACCAGGTTTCGCCTTTTATGTTGTTTTAAACTTACAATTAAATTGCAGGGCAAAACACATTTAAAGCAGCAAAAACTCAATTGTCTTGCCTGACAAGCACCAAAATAAATGCGGATTGGTCTAATTTATTTAACCCACTGAGAAGTCCTTCACTAAAAATCACATAATTTCTTTGATTAGCAAAGAATTTCTGAAATAGATTTAGATTACATTGCCAGTAGTCTGTTGAATGTTTTTCCCATGCAGCTCTCAAATTTTATGTGTTTTTTTCTGAAATGTCAAGGTACAATCCTTATCCATGCAGAAAAACTGTATAAAACAGTGCAGGTGAAAATTCTTACTTGGAAAATGGAACCACAGTTAAAAGACATCAACCTGTTCAGTGTGAAATGTCAGTGTGAAATGTATTGGCTCTAATAACCAAGGGTTTCTCATGTATTCATCAAATGAGCAACAATCAAGTAGCAGTAACTACTACAAGCTACATAACCATCGGCATCAGCAGCTTGATGGACCTTCAGAAGTCCTTACTCACACCCAGGAGAGCCCAGGCAAGTCATCTGGAGGTACACTGTGCCTCAATCCCTAACCATAAAACTGAAGTTCAAGTTCTGCATGTCCTTTTGAGATTACGAGTAAAAAGGAGGGCAAGGAAGACATTTTAAAGTTCAATTAGAAGAATACATTACAGGGAGGAACGTAAGAAAAGGATTCTGTACAAGTGATTTCTCAGCTGCAGAAAGCTATTTTTTAGTAATCTGAACTGAACTGTTTCTTCCTTTCCTCTTGTTATTTTGGAGTAATACATGCCTGCCAGAAATACCAGAGCACACAAGAATTGCCAAGCCCTATGGTCATTCAGCAGTTTGTAACATCACTGACCGCAAACTTTCAACCTTTCAAGGACACACAGCTTATCTCTCTCCTAAAGCAGCCCTCCTCATTTCAGCAAAAAATAACTGCTTTTCATGCTCTGAGGTAGTGAATATCTTCTGCCAAGAACAATATAGTAATTCTTTGATTTGTGAAGTCACATACTGTAAGATCTTGAAGTCTAACAAAAGGTAATTCAGAGAAATCATGAAAATACATGACTTTTTTAGAATTGGGTTTCAGGCAATACAACACAAGCCTATCTTTAGCTACAAATTATTTTGCATTCAGAAAGTTTTACACTACACTTTCACTTATTTTTCTATAAAGTGTAAAGCTTATTCATAGCACTGCAACTTTGTACAATGCAGGCAGATTGCATTTCAGATTTCAGAAAGAGCTTCAAACTCAGTGTTTCTTTCAGATTCCTTTCCTTTTCAAAGAACCATCACAGTTATGAACAGTAGTTTTAAAACTGTAAGCCTGTAATACCACACAGTTTAGTCTGCACACAGTCAAACTAAGGAAAAAAATGAAGTAAGTAAAAATCATTGGTTATCAAATCCGCCATTTACTAAGGTCCAAAAGTCTTCCAGTGGGGCAATGACCAAAATTTGATTTTTCTACTATCCATGTCACATTCTTATAGCATTAAGGTTTCTTCATATAGCATTACAGCACAAGTCAGAAATCAGCAATTCTTCATCCATTTTTAATGAAACCTATTTAGTGAAAAGGCAACTTCAACTAATAGCACCAAATGCCTCAAACTTAAGAAACAGTACTGACAAAACCCAGAAATAAAATACTGTTTCAGTGTACTGTAACTTAAGTCCCATTCCTCATCCTAATCAAGACAAGAAACAATGACTGAAGCATTGCTCAGCTGTGCTGGTAAGCCATGGAAATCTGAAGTACCTTGCCTAGGTTTCAGGTTTTTACCATCTATGACAGTGAAGAACCAACAAATGAAAAACAGTTTTTCCAAACTATTTCCAAACCCTGAAACAAAGTAAAACACTAGTCTCCCATCTCAGATGCCGAGTAAGCGCACGGTTATTGATGCAGCAAGCAGATGATTAAAGTCTGTGCACTTACTCTGGGAAGCAACAAAGTTTAATAGCGCAAATCAAAGACCAGCTGGCATCAAAATGCTGCAGAGAAACAAACAAGCATCAAAGCAAGAAAGTGATCTATTTTGGTCCTCACTGAAGGGAAGAAAATATGTTTGTTGCTTGCACAGAAATGAGGAAGTTTAAAAAAAAAAAGACTCCTGCAGGTCTGGCTACACATTTGACTAAGAAAATAATTACTCAGTATGAATACTGGCACAGCCATAATGAATGCAGATAATTAACCAACCCCTGAGAACTAATTCTAATAAACAGAAACTAAGTCACTTGTATGACAAAAGATATCTAACCTATAGTTATTTCAAATGACTGCTCATCAATAATGTGAACACTAATATCTAGCTGTCATTTATTATGTTTTATTTCTTCATCCCTATCTTTGAGGACACTTCCCTGCAAACGGCATCAAGTCCTATTTATTCATGCTGATTTCCTCAGTCAGACTGCGATACACAAACACTACTGAGAAGTTTCTGAACATCATACTACACTGTCACTCAAATCCCAGCTCTCTTGCAAATTTATAGGGTAATTTTTATCTAGAATTGCTATCCTCCAACTGGGTCATAGATTTATTGATAATTACATTTCAATTCTGGCCTCGTAATATAAAATAAAAAATAGTAAGTTAATACAAACTTGTTCAGAATGCAAACAACTTTATTATCAGTTCTGAAACTATGCAAGAATCTGAAGAGCAACAAAACCTAGAGAGTTCAGCCTGAAAAACTGTCATCTGTGTATGTGCGTCAGAGGGTGTGGAGGAAGTATTAATGAACTTCTCTGTCTGTGGCATTTTAGTTAACAGCAGCATAAAAAGAAAGCAAGCTTAGTATATTAAGCAGAATAAACTAAGCTTTAGTAATTGCAGCACTTTGAGAGCTTGCAGTTTACAAGTTTACTCTTTACTGTTCTCAAAGGCAAAATATTACAGTCTTGTTATTACAACACACAGTTGAGATTACCTAAAGGAAATGTAAATTTAGTGTTAAGCTTAGTACTCGAGATTTCTCACTGAAGACTCAACTTTAAACTAGCATTTTTAGCTTTATAAAAGAAACATCATAACCAGATTATAAAAGAAATCAGACTCACTGTTTTAGTTTCTCTGCAAATATATACTGGGTGAAGTCCTTCACTGATGGAGCAAAGTACATGCTATCTTGCACATCAATACCTTTCTCTTTGATGTGCTCAAAACTGTTAAATCTTATCACATAAAAAGGATGTGAAACAGGACCAAATATCTCAAATACCTGAAAGAAATAAAATTAAAATGTTTAAATAAACTACAAGTAGATTAGTAGTAGCTAATTTCACTGTAGACAACAATATTTAAGAAACCAAATATATTTTCAAAATGCAGCATAAAATAAAAGTTCCTTTCACACTCCAGTTTTATTACTGAATTGTTTGACAGTGTATTTCCCCAGCTACTGTTTGTTATTATACAGCAAAGTAAGTTCTCACATCCTTAGTAACCCTTCCTTTTGTCAAATCTCTATTCTTCTATGCCTGTTATGCTTTCAAGTCTGGTAACACTTGGAACTATTTCCTGATCATTTTCCCCTCGAAGTTCATCTGAACAAGACGCCTTTACAACAGTTACCGCTTGTTCCCCCATTCCATGGAGAGCAGAGAGCTTTGCCATATTTAACAAAACATCTGCAAATTCAGGCTAAGTTTGTTCCACTCACAGCTAGCATCCAAAGATATTTCAGTAGTAACCACTGTGGATGATGGCTTTCCTTCTACAGAAAACAAAAAATTCAATGCAACAACCCTCTCAGCAAACATTCTTCACTGACCTTAAATCGTAACAGCACAGCACTGAAGAACACATTCCCCATTTTTCAAAAAGCTCTACTCTAACCACTGCCCATATCTGGCAGTAAAAGAGCACACAGCCTGTTATTCCAAGACATCATACATGTGAAAGCATGCTCTTCCTCTCTACAAGCACTCTCATTAAACACTGAAAACTCACCAGATATTGTAATTCTGTAAGGATGCAATTAATTCCAGGTTAAAAAATCTTGTTATATTAATCTGGTTTGGTTTTTTTTTTTCATTTCAAGAGTCACAAACACAAAGAAAAACTATCAAGGAAACACTATCTTTCATTTAGTGAACTTCAACTCTACTTTCTGGAACACTAAAGAGTACTTCAGATTTTACACTGGAATAACAAGTTTTTATTCTACACCCACCTTTCCTATCGCTTGCCGATTTTCTTTAAAAATTATGCTTTCCTCATTTACTGGGGGTAGGCCTCTCATTGATTCAATTATTACTAAAAGGGAAAGAAAATAATAAATTAGAACTTGATTTTTCAACAGCATGTAGTTAATTGCAGCAAAACTTAACAAACCATATCACTATTCGTCTTCTTAAGTTTGTAGAGGTGCAACCAAATATTCTTGCATATTTTAAGTATAAAAGTACTTAGAATCACACACCCCTTCTCCAATGATATATGAGTGGTAATACTTATATTGCTTACAGAATTATTGTCCTCTGGGGTAAAGAGAGTCCTAAGAACTATACCAGAACACAAAAGCTGTCTGGCAGTTCAGTCACAGTAGCAACTGATGGTGTTTATATCTGCATATATCCCATCTGTTGCACATTCTGCAATTTAATGCCATAGAAGTCTCACAGTACATTTGGGCCTAATGATAATTAAACTTCTCCACCTGTAAACTAACAGAATGCTCAGTTAAGCATTCGTCAGGAAATAAAGTCACTCAAGTACATAGTGTCAGACTCCAAAAAAAGCTCAGGATCTTCACTGCTAAACTTACATAAAAGCACTTTTGACTATCAACAGGTCACCAAATTAAGTTACTGCTACCACTGCAATCTGCAAAAACCTCAACATGACAAACAAGGATATACTGCAGCCTTAATAGTTGACTGAATTTCATGAGAATATGTAAAATCAATTTAATTTGTGCCTACCTTTAAGTTAAAATATAACATGAAAGTACCCAATGTGTTATGTAAACCTTATGAGAAATATACACCCCCCCAAACATCCAAACACAAAAACCCTACAAAAAACAACACACACAAAACTCTCAGATAATGCTGTCAACTTGATTCACCACACGTAGCTACCAGCCTGCAGTAGGCTAAAAAAAAATATATTCTGAAAACGTGCAATGCACCAGTCCCATGAAACTCAGGAGAAACATTAGCACCTCCAGCCTATTTGACTTACAGCTTCCCCTGCCCAAACCCAGCCTAAATTATCAGCTTCTGCTCTTGAAGGGCCTTCAGTACAGCCCCAGGGAAAGTTTCTCATCTACACCAAAGCTGTTTATTATCCAGGCCCCAACCCACACAGGGAATTTTTCTTCTCTCTTTAAGTACCTTGAAGCAAAACACAGCAAAAGTTTTGCTAAATTCTGACACACTGAGCAGAACTTCACAGAAAATACTGTAATTTTGCTTTTAACTACTGCACAGCAAGGATGAACCTACACTGTTCTAGCCTCTAATTTACCTCACAGGATTAAATACCACTTACAAGTATCACTCACTGTAGGGCTGGTGAACTTGGAAGCTTGCTACAGAGAACAGAAGAGATGTTGAGACATCAAAGGGACAGAAAACAAGTACTGATTGTTTTGCCAGAATGGTATTTGTGGCTTCCAAATCAGAAATCAACTCAGACTAGATACAAACCTGGTATGCAGAGGTATCAATTTAGTTAAAAAATCAAAACAATCCCCAACTAGCTGGCATCCCTAGTATAACCATAAACCAACTGAAACTGAGGCCTGTTTTCAGAAGCAGGAAAGAAACTAAAATGTGAAGAAATTGAAGTCATAAAGCAATGTAGTCAAAGCAAGAAAATAATCACAGATGTCCTGGGGGTTTAAGACATTCATATGGTTTTATTTCATTATGATTATTAGCTTGTTTTCTAACTTCCAGCAACAAATCTAATTCAACACTTTATACATGTACATTACATAAAGTAATGTGCAAGGGTACAGCCTGAAAAATTCATCTACCAGTAAACTGGTATTTGAAAAGATTATACTCCAGACCAGTGTGGATCAGAATTAAGGATAGTTTTCAAAACTGCAGTCTTTGAAACAGTTTTGTTTATATCTTCACAGTTTAAACCAAAAATAAGAATAATAGCAAGTATAATTCAACTTTTTTAAAAAAACTTATTTTCAAACAACCACTTTAGCTGAAGGCAGCCTTCTTCAAGTCCCAATTATTATCTATAAGCAAGATAGGGCAAGCTAGAGAAGAATCAGATCGATACCTTCTATACCCTCCACCCAGCTTCCTGCTTATCAATAAAATTAGATCTCACTCCAATAAAATAATGCAAAGGAACTGCCTGTATTACCTGAAATCTTTTTAAATAAAAATAAATCGCAAAAGTATTTTACTTTCTTTTGTTCTACATTCAGCATAAATACTTCAACTTCAAAACTGAACTTAATTTATAATTTTCCTAAGCAAATTGCCTGGAATGTAGTTAAACAGAATGGAACACTTGAAAATAGCTAAATACAGACCTACTGTGGAAGTTGTAGTAATATGAGCTTCAGCAAAACTTTGATTTCATTTATCAAATACTGAGGTCCCACACAGATTCGAGAAGATCCCTAAATCTCTGTGCCTGCAGTTATGCTTACATCCATTCTACATCTCAATCCCATTAAGCTTACCCTCCACCTATAAATCATGTTAGTCACACCATCCTCTGACTGCTGACACGGGCAGCTTTCATTTGCTCAAGGCGCCAGAAGTGGAATGAATAAAGATATAAATAAAATAACTAACACTGTTGAAGAAACAAGTCATTTTCCTGTCCTCATATATTAACGAGCAAGGACTTGGGACTACACTGCAGTGCATTTCTGCTTTCAGTTATACAGTTCCTATATATTCAGGGATTATTCAAAAATAGAGCCTGCAACTGGGAGATTTTCTTAAAGCACTTAAAATACAGTAACTGTGGCCAGCATCAATATAAAAACCATAATGCACAGTAGGAAAAAAGGAGTTTTAATTAAAAAATTAAACATGGAAGTCACATAAACACAAAGAAAGAAGCTGGATAAAAGGTAATTCAACACAAATGTCATCTGTTAGTTTGGATTCCACTTCAGCAACCTGCTACTCCCAGAAATACGACAGGACTGACACTTTGAAGAAACAGCTAAGAACACAATTCATCCAGAGATACATAGAAATTATAATTATGAAAAACAGAGCAAACGTATCTTGCCTACCTAGCTGCTCAATGATGCTGGAAACTGTCCCAAAGAATTTCAGTTCAACATTATCTGGAAGTATTATTGATAAGTCTTCAACAGGAGGCAGTTTCTGAAAACATCAAGTCAATGTTTAGAATATAATATCACACAAAGGCACTTACCACTTTGTCACTGCAGAAATTTGACGGTTTGGAAAAATCCCCTGGAATTTTGAAGATTTTTTTAAAAAATATAATTAGATTTGCCTCTTTCAGAATCATCCTAAATGAACTCATCTTGGGGGACCACCACTTTTGAGGACATCTCTCCAACAGAGAGGCCACTCTACACATTTTCATCGTAACTATGGCAGAAGCCAATTTTATTTAACTGGAGAAAGCCAACAACTGACAGGCATTTCATCCAAGCTCAATGTACAACACAATAATTAAACAATCAGAAATGAAAAAATAAGACCACTTGCAACAACATTCAAGGCATGCTAGACGAAAAATGTACACAGCAAGTGGTAATGTAGCATAAAATACACCAGATGTGTATCATCTAATTTAAAAATAGGGAATCTGTCCATTTATATCATGACTTGGATCATTACAGAAGATGTAAACATCACAACAGCCTATACAAAGAAAATTATTTCTAGGTGAAAGATGCATTTGGTACAAGAGATCAGACAGAACACAAAAATTTGACAGAACACACAATTTCAGGTACAAAAATTACTACTATACAATATTCAGATTAGGCATTTTCCTCAAATATATGGATCAAAATCTACTATCAAAGACTGAATAACATGAAGTTCATCATCTACATCAAATTTACTCATGAACTAAATTTCTATGTATATACCATGCTGCTGGGAATTCAGTAAAGGCTTTATGAAATACAATGCAACTTAAGTAGCATTATATTCTAATTTAACACCCTGTGAATTCTGAGAGTTCAAATCTTAGCACTGAACTGCACTTTAAAAGGCCACAACTAGAAATATCTAGAAGAATCTTTTCCAGGCTCATCAACACTTCACCTGATAACCTTCACTCTAACAAGAGTATCCAGTAAAGGCTTATAGATCAAGGAAAAGAGAAAAAAGGCCAAGACTTTCCCAAATATTATACCAATTAAACACAAACATGAATTCAGATAAAAACACCACACTCTTCTACCAGCCAATCATTTTTCCAATCGTTGTTAAATCAAGTTCACTGCTAAGACTTAACTGAGTCGCTTTCGTAATAGCAACGCAAAGGCCAAAGACCAGCAGGAAGGCAAAATTCTGATCCTGTATCTCAAAATGGTACCCTATACACAGTATCTGTCAGTCCTTGTTTCAAAGCAAGACGATTCTAAAACAGTTCTCAATACATACACCTGAAAAACAGGACTCTCTATGTTATTAACTGTGCTGGGTTTCGCTGCAGAAAAGTTTCTTCACAGTGCCTGTTACAGGATTGTTTTGGATGTGTTCTGGAAATACTGCTGATAACAGAGATGTTTTCATTATTGCTGAGCAGGGCTGACACAGATCCAAGGCCTTTTCTGCCTCTCCTGCCAGCCTGTGAGTGAGGAGGTGCAAAAGGAGCTGGGAGGGGCACAGCCAGGAGAGGTGACCTGCACACACCAAAATAACATCCCATGCCATGTGACAACCATGCTCAGCATACAAAGTTGGGCAAAAAAGGAGAACGAGTGACACTTGGAGTGATGGTGTTTGTGTGCCCGAGCAAGGGTTACAAACGACGGAGCCCAGCTCTCCTGTGGGTGGCAGAACACCTGCCTGTCCAAAGTGGTCAATTAGTTTCTGGGGTTTGCTTTGCTTGTGTAGGTGTCTTTTGTTTCACCTACTAAACTGTCTAACTCAGCCTTGGAGTTTCTCTTTTATTACTCGCATTCTATCTTGACACAAGAGGACTGACTTAAAATATAAATTTTTAGCTGGGTTTAAAAAATACTGCACTGTACTTACATCAAGAGGCAACTCATCCTTTGTCCTAATGCAGCAAAATCTGTTCTTCTTCCCATCTGGACGATCATCTTCACGATCAGAAGACGAAGATGAAGATGAAGAGGAGACTGTAGTTGAGGAACTATCTGAACTATCCGAATCTGTATCACTGAATATAAAAAGAAACACGGGAGTTACAGCAGTGCCCTCTCACAGCCACTGTTCTTCTAAAATCCCAACATTAACATAATTCTGAGTCAAAGTTAAGAAAATGCTTATTCCAAGCAATGCATCTCGCACAATGGAGAGGAAAAAACTCTACTTTTTGTAAATAAATGGGATTTGTTTTGTAATTCACGTTCAGTCTAAATTCCCCAGTAAATATTCACACAGAGTAATTCAATACTTCTCACTGTCATATGTGGAAGAGATGTTTATTGTCTTAGACTCTTAATATTACAATTAAAGAGTGGAGTAAGAAACCAGTCCTTATTCACATCAACATGTTCGTTTTAGCAAAGGTCCAAGCTCTTCAAGGGCTGGTGGAAGAAAAAGATGTGGACCAATTGATCCTAGTAACTGAAAAAACACAATATAAGCCTTACACAAAAAATACACTGAGGTAAGCAAACTTATGCAAAATAGCCTTTCTGACCTGAAGAAAAACAAAAACCCACTCCTTTCTAGATTCCTGTCCCATTCCCAAGTAAATGGATGGCTTTCTATTGCTCCTTTCTTTAGTCCAACAAATGCTTATAGTAATCACAAAAAACAGGAGCACCTCTCCAAAAAAAACTTTTGAAAAAGTCAGATATGGACTTCTTGGAATAATATCAATACAGCATAAAGAAAAAAAAAAATCAGACTAAAAGACTGATCAGTGGAAGGAGGTAAAAAAACAAAACAAAACAAAGGAAAGACTGAGATGCATGCAAGACCAACAAATAAGTTGATAATTTCATCTTTACGGTTCATCAGCACAACAGATCTTGGAAGTAAAAAACACTAGACTCGGGTGTAGCCCTTGGGAAGTAAGAATTTCACTCCATTCCATGAAAACTTTGAACCAACTAAAGTGCTTCTGAAATCAGACTTTAACCAACCAACTTTTAATGAAGATTTGTGTCTTTAAGAGAAGATTCCCAAGACTTTATTGTAGCCTCCTCTAGTCAAAAGAAGCACGTAGCCACCTTGCTGCACCGGCCCAGTCTGAAAGCACAAGGCTCACTGCAACAACCCAAGTGTGCGGAACTCCTAACACTGCAACAGAGCTCCCACTGAACCAGTCACCTTCCAGCAACTACGCCGAACATCAAGGCGCAGATGCGGCAAGTAGAAGACAGAACTTTTAAATTTAAAAAAAAAAATTAAAAAATAAAAATATGAGAGAAAGAGATGTTGAGATGGAGTTTTTCCACTGAGATGCCAAGATCAGAGCACGGCGTGCAGACCCCCCCCCGACGCCGAAGCAAAGCGGCGGCGTGGCCCAGCACGCTCCGCAGGCCGCCACCACCGAACCCGGGCTTTCCTTAAATCCTACATGAACACCCTTCCAGGCACTGCTCTGGAGACCTAATTCAACGGACTCCTAGCAAATCGCAACTTAA
>VWZN01010484.1:278-17639 GCA_013396955.1 Regulus satrapa | reverse complement strand
AGCTGGGAGGAAAGAAGACCCGATCCTGCAACAAAGGCCGCAGGGCCGGCCCGGCTGTGCAGAACCCGCCCCCCCCCTCGATGTTACCTCTTTGCTCCAGCCAGAAGCAAAGAGAGCTTCCCTTCGTGGGCTCTTGTTTGAAACGTGTATCTCACAGAGGTGTATTCCTCTTTCTAATTGGCTTGGTAACATCCATGACTTCCGTGGGCTGGGTTCTATCTCAAACCAGCACAGGTAATTAGAAATAATTATTCAGAAAGTACTGACTCTTATTTAAGTCATCGTTTAGAAAGATAGTCATAACTCTTGAAATTAAAAATTTCATTATAATTTCTTACCATCCATTCAGAGAATCAAATTAATTTTTTATCTTTTTAAATGACCGCAATAATAGGTTGTAACCTAGTGGTTATAATGTAGTGGTTATGGTTTAATCCTAAGGTAGAATTAGGTATTGCAATTTAAAACCCCTTCTGTCCTTTATAGTTTGGGCAAATAATTGCCAAATTGCCAATTCAGACAAAGAATTTTTTTCCAGAATAGATTATAAACCATTTCCTAAGTCCAGTATATATATTCAGCCAGGCACTTTGATTTTCAGACATATTGAGCAGTATGTCTATGTCTACCTAGTGCTACTTAGATTCAGTTTAGAAGGACCCTGCTTATTATTCTTCCTTTGGAACCTGTTTGAGAGTTAGCATGTGCTTTGATGTGGACAAGCCAGAAAGGAACTGTTTTCTTCCTGGTGGTCTGTCCAGCCCAGACTTCTCATCACCACTTTCTCTTCAAGAAATAATTTGCTGTTTAAAAAGAGCTGTCAAGTCTTTTTAGAGTGGGAAGTGGGGCTATAGAGTCAGTGACTGTCCCTCTCTTTCTGATGTGTTCTTCTATGGAACTGTGAGTGTGGAATGGTGAACCTATTCTTTCACCTATCACTGCAGACTCTTCTCTTAATGTGAGCGAAATTCAGTACTTGGATAAAAGGCATATTTGGGAGAAATTTAATAGCTGTGTAGTTTTACTGATGAGACACACAGAGAAATTATTGGTCAGCACTGACTCTTTCCCACCTTGAAAATACCCTGTACTGGTTAAAGACAGCTTTTGAGACTTATCTTGCTTCTGAGTGGGTCTGAATAAGGTGTACACTGATAGAAGATTCTGTGTTTCATTTGCATCCTTCATTATATGGAGCAAAGTTTCAAAGATCAAGAAGTTTACTTCTTCAGTCATTAATCCTTTTGTGTAAACTGCATTGTGCATTTAAAAAAAGCGTGATTAAGATGAAATATTATTTTAGTATTAAATTAGTAAACTAGTATTTTTCATAGGAATTATAGAAGAGTAACAAACATTTTTATCATCAATTGTCTTTTTTTTGTGGTAATGCAGAAATTTGGTGATATACATATATACCACTTTTGATTAAGTAAACCTGTAGTTCTGAAGCAGACCACACTTCCAATATTAGTAGATAGATTAACTTGAAAGCAGCAGACATTTTTCAGTAATCCTGTGAGGTTTCTTTAGAAATTAGGAGTGCATTTGTTTCTGAAGCATTTATCTGACAGTTTCAGAACTCAGGGCTGTAGCTCAGGGCTATGTGACATGCCTTGTTTTGTGGGTTACTTCAGAAGAGTTTGTTTCTTTTGTGTTGTTCAAATATACTTAGTCTGCTATCCTGAAGCAAACAGATTTTAAAAAGGTTTATTTGCCATAGCCCATCATCAGTCTCTAAAGCATTGTGTTGCAGTCTGACTCCTAGCTGAAGCTTTCAAGTAATACTTCTTTATGAACAGAGACTATGCAAAGCTGCCCAAACATTCAGCCTCTTGAAGACTAAGAGGAGTTGAATTTGCACCATCCTGCATTGGTCAACCATTGCTCCTTCATTACAGCAGCACTGAGTATCAAGTGAAGATACTCAGGATCAGGAAGATTGATCAGAAAAAAGTGTATCTCGCAATTAAAAGTTAAATTATCAACAGTACTGAGGCAGCTTTGACTTGGAAATGTGGACTGGCATGTCTAACAAAACTTGTTTACTGATCATCTAGTTAAATATTCCCATGCTAAGTATTAAAGTTTTCACACTTACATGTAGAGTACTATATTCTGTTCATACTTTTTGAGTAGTGGGTTTGTTTTTTTTAAGTTCAGCATCAAGTCTCCCCTTATTTTTCTTCCTTCTTTCTTTCGTTCAGATTTTTCTTTTAGCAGTACTAGATAAAACAGAGGTAATTTCTGTGTATTTAGAAAGATTCATTAGAATAATTGGAATATATCACAAGCAATTAGAAGTTACTTGTTTATAGTGTAATTTTTTGTTGGCACTCAAGTGTATTTACAATTCTTTCTTCTGATGAGCCTGCCTGTTTGACAACCAGATTATTCGGCCTAAGTGCTGATAATGCAGCTGTAATGTTGTTACATCTTCTGCTGTGAGATTGCGTTTTTGGGGTTTTTTTTCAGGTCAAAAGTTACTCTGAAATAATAAGGAAGTATGTGGACCTTTCATGATGGTCACATTTATGAAAGAATCTTTTTTTCTCTGTGTGTGTAACCATGTGACTAGCTTTTAATGAACAGTGAAGGAGTAGTAACTAGAAGTGAGAAGAACTAGCTCCCTTAATCAATTTCCCAGTTGCTTGGTTCCTATTAAAACTTAAATTATGTATTCATTAACATACAAACGTGTTCCTTTAGAATTTCATTGATGAGAACCGGTTTGGGTTTTTCCTAACGTGTAGAAATTCGAAGATGTGTGGATATATAAATGGCTTTTTATTTCTGAAAAAAAAGGTACAGGATAGTAGCTTTTTGGATGCTGCATGCAGCATTCTATATTCCCATTAAACTGGGCTAAAAACATGAGTTTTTAGGAAGAATTATAGAGGTCTGTAGTGTAACATAGGATCAGAAATCCCTATGTGGAGTGACCTGTTGTTTGTGGTTTCAGAATACTTCAGGGAGGAAGACTGAATGTTTTGGGCTTTGTTTTAAAGTGGGTGTCATAATGGTTTCAGCTTTAATATCTTCAGTTGAACACTACAGTCGTAAACTGTTTTTCTAGTGTTTCTATTAAATAATCCATTTTGTCTGCAGTAAAATGTTCGCATCTCAATTTACAAGCAGAAAATGGTCAAGATAAAGTGATTCAGCAGTGTTATTTTTCAGGATAAAAATATGTTTCATTTTTTTCATTTAATTAGGAATTTTTCAGTCTCCTTGCTTTAATGGGTAAGACCTCAAAATCTAGAATGAAATTTCTGAAGGAGTGTTGTAGAATAGCAGAATGGAAATATATGCTTTTCAACCAAAGCACTAACTGTGCTTCTTACCCAGGAAATTTCCTGGTTTTGTATTTGATCATTTCCTCATTCTCAAATTTTTAAGGTAGTAGTAAGTCTCATTTGTCATTCCTACTATGTTGTTTTGTTACTTCTGAATAGCTGAACCCTTCAAAAGGCTTAGTTTCATTTTAAGTGCTTCACATGTTGTCAGTGGAACTCTGAACTGATGGAAGCTATTATTTCAAGGTACATGTGAGTTGTTCCTAATAATTTTATCCATCTTTCTAACCAGGAAGAAGATGAAGTTCCTGATGATGAGACTCTGAATCAGATGATTGCTCGGCGTGAGGAGGAATTTGATCTCTTTATGGTAAGAATGGTGTAACCATAAAAAAAAAATCATCTCTAGTGTTTTTAATAAACGCTTTACCTTCTTGTCACTCAAGTTTGTCAAAACTTTACTGTAGAAGTAGGTTTTATTTACTTGCATTGCTCATCAGAGAAAATAAGTCTGCTTAAATACAGAGTTCCTCAAATGACAGAAAGACTTCAGAGATGCTCGCTGTCAGTGGAACAGTGACAATCTGGAGGAAGAATTTGACACAGCCTAAGCAATTCATAGTGGAAAAATATTAGTTACAGTTTGGCCTGCTAATTTTACAGCATGCTTTTACTATTCAACATTTTTTCTTACTTTTGGATTTCAGTATTGGCAAGGACAACTGCAGGAACTTAACAAGGTAGTAAATTGGTAATAACAGACTAAGACTTTTACTACTAATTGGTAGTAAAAGACCAATAATGCTTGGTGAGTTAACTGGGATATTGTTGATGGTTTGTCAAGAGTCCAGTTAGCTCCATCTCTGCTGCTACAGGTATTGAACAGTTACTAAAATAGACCTAGTGGTTCAAATGTGAGCCAGTTCTTTATTAGTACTTCCCTTTCTGTTTATGCCACTGCAGTACTGATGGAATAACAATTCAAATTCCTTTGTAGGCATGGCTCTTGTCTTTTAGTGTTGGTACTGTCTGAGGATTCTTAGAGGACCTCTGGGCTTCACTGACACCAGTACAGAGCAATACTTAAGTACTGAAGATAAAGCACAGTGCCCTCTAATTCTGCAGAGGCTGCTTTCTTCTGCAAGGTGGAACAAGACAGAGACTCTTATGTGCATAAATGGAAGTGTGTCTGGTGGTATCCACAGAAGCAAGTGCTGATAGGACCAGTGCAAAACCTGTGTGCCCAGTACAGGCTTTTAATCCCTCACTGTCTTCTGCTCTAGAATTCATCTGTAAAAATTTGCAGTTACACAGGCGTGGAGACCCTTTTTACATAAATTATAATTGTTTGCTTACACTGTTGGGAAGAGCCTTATTCCCCCATATGACTGTTCTTTTGTCATTGCTAGCTTAGTGTTTTTGTGCTAAGCTTCGTTAAGTGTTACCTCAGAATTAAAATCACTAATGCCAGGTTGCACAGGAAAGGAGTGCTTGTAGACACCTGTCTTGTTAAACTTTCCATCAATGATTTGGGTGCAAGGAGATAGATTTATATGACACAAACCATTAGGTGGCCATTTGATCCAAAATTTAAAAGAAATAATTTAATCTGAATTATTGACTGAACCCTGAGTTCTGTGAAAGTAGATTTGCTGATAGAAAAGAGCTTCTGATTTCTCCTTCAGACCCAGAAGGATAGAACTAATCCATAGTTGAAAGTTGCTAATGAGGTTATGTCTGTTTGCTTCAGCTTTTAGTATTAAATTTGAAGTCTTTTTAATGTAAAACAGTTGAAGAGCCTGGAGTAAAGACAGTGTTCACAGAATCCTAGAATATGCTGAATTAGAAAGAGCCCACAAAGGCTGATCTCAACTCCTAGCAGTGCACAGGACACTCCAAGAACCACACCATATGCCTGAGAGCATGGTCCAAACACTTCTTAAATTCTATCAGGCTTGGTGCTGTGACAGTTTCTCTGGGGAGTCTGTTCCAGTGCTCCGCGGCTCTGTGGGTGAAGAACCTTCTCCTGATAACCAACCAAAACCTCTCCTGACACAGCTTCAGACCACTCCCTCAGGTCCTGTCACTGTCACCACAGAAGAGAACGGTGTCTGCCCCTCCCCTTCCCCCCAGAAAGAGCGTGAATGCAATGAGATCTCAGTCTTCTCCACACTGAATAAACCAAGTGTCCTGGGTTAATACTGAATTGTATCCCCATTTGTCTGTTTAGCCCAGAAATAAGTTTTGCATCTTTAAAACTGGATCTGAGAGTGGAGGGGGGAGAAGGAGAAGCAGTGGAATGTCTGAGGCGGTTGTTTTGAAAACATCAAGATAAGAGTGTTCGGCTTTCCTTCACACACAGCCTGTGCTGTCTGCGGTGCGGACAGCAGCCGAGAGCTCTCCTTTGCTTTCTGTTAGTTTTTAGCTGGCTGAGGCAGAGGAGTTCCCCAGACTGTGGTTTTTTCCTTTTTCCTGGAACTGTTCAATCCTGCTCTGGACTAGAAACCCAGGGGGCCACCGGGAGCTCACACCTGTGGCCACAGGGCCTGGCTCGGGCCGTGGCATTTCCCAGCGCTGGAGGGACTGATAAAGACTGAGTGAGCCAAGTCTAAAGTCTGGTGTGGTTTTTGGTGCTCTTTTTAGTTACGTAGTAGTAAAACCTTATGGGGACAGCAGCATTCTTGTGATCTGCTTTATGTCACTTGGCTGTGTGTTGTCTTAGGTCCTTCAGTGAAAGCTAGTTAGGAAGTAGTGAATATAACTGGAAATGAAATTGAGTGTAGCTTCTTTTTACAGCAGCATTTCAGAAATATTTAGGAATATTACAAAAGGGAGATACCTGGGAAGGACTTTGTTTAAGGTTTCAAGTGCTATTAGAGAGGTGGGCATTGACATGGTTCACTTAATAGCTGCCATTAAAACTCTTTCATCCTTTGCCAATTGCTATTGCAGCGCATGGACATGGATCGTCGCAGGGAGGATGCCAGAAACCCTAAACGCAAACCTCGCTTGATGGAGGAGGATGAACTACCATCCTGGATTATTAAGGATGATGCTGAAGTTGAAAGGCTTACATGTGAAGAAGAAGAAGAGAAAATATTTGGAAGAGGATCCCGTCAGCGCAGGGATGTGGATTACAGTGATGCTCTCACAGAGAAACAGTGGCTGCGGGTAAGTTGTTGGTTGGTTGGTTGTTTTTTACACTTGAAATTTACTAATTTGTAAACTCTTCATTTTGGAGACTGCATCAGGGAGAGCACAATATTAGGCCTAAAATATCCTCATTATCCAGCTTCTCCTGCTATGCTGAAGATATAATTAAGTTTTGAACTGCACTGCAGAAACTTAAATCAGTGTTACTAAGTGTTGAGTCAGGATTGTGATAACATTCTGTTGGAACTTTTCTTATTTCCATGCGTCTTGGATCTTCGGGTATTTTTGTAAGTGTCGTCTTTCAGATACATGAAGGATTCTTCAATATTCATGAAAACTGTTAGTCAGTGTATATTAAAACTTTCTGTCCTGCACATGCTTATTATCTTTTTAAATACCTGTATTTAATCCTTTTAAGAATTCAGAAATTTTAACTTACATTTTCTTTCTCTCAGGCTATTTAATTTCCACATCTTGAGCATTTATTGGCTCCACTGAGATCTAACTATTTGATAAATTATTTAAGAATTTGAGGCCTGAAAGCAAAGATTCTACACTTAACTTTAACACCTAATCTGGGATTTTGTTTGTTGCTGTTCCTTGAAATCTACATTCAGTGAATAATAATGTGTGTTTTTAGTGTGCTAGCAAAAGCATGGTAAAGAGGTGAGGAGCGATTGTTGGAAAGGCTTCTCAGGAAATTGATAGTAGTATGATTTCCAAAACTTACAAAGTATTGTAAGTGCAAAGCTAATTTTCATGGTTTGATAGACTAAGTTTTAATGTAGAATGATTGCAGACAATAGTAACAGGAATATACAGTGTAGGTTTTGTGTATAATTTATTAAAGATAGGTAAAAATCTTACCTACTTACTTTAAAATGGGATGTTTGGGAGACTGCATTGTGCAATACCACAGTAAGAGCTAATCCAGACCTGTTGCTTAGGGGAGAGAAGGGCTGAATTATTCACCAGCTATAAATGTAAGCAAGTCTATGAAACAGGCATTTGATACCCAACATTTTCAAGGAGTCGGTGGAGAAGAGAGATCTAGAAACATAAACTCTTGCTTGGATTCTTGAAGATTTCCTGCAGTGTGGAAGTGCTTGCAGTACAGTGTGCATCTACTCAGGGTCATTTTGTTACTTCTTTTAATGATGGAACACTCTGTTTATGGCAGGCTAGAAGTTAGCTTTGGTTTTCATGTTTTGTAACTTGAGTTGGCTGTAATATTTGTTTTGAGTGCTTTATTGAATATTTATTTATTTATTGTCAGAAATGGCAGGCTTAAAAGAAATCATCTGATCCCTGTCCTACTGCAGACAAAATAATTCAGTCCTGTGTCATTTATAATAGAAGTTCAGGATCTGACCTCTTCTAGGCATTTCTGAGCAGTCAACTTAGAAGTCTGCAGTGGATTGTTTTTAACTGTTTGGCTTTTTATTATATTTTATTTGAATTTTCCTGTCAGATTTTAAGCTACTTACATTGTCCTAATAACTCTGCTCATGCAGAGCACCCTGATGCCACTCTTTTTTATAACATTTTTTTGTCATAAAAGCGTTGTCTCCCAGTTGAGTAAATTTGAAAGGTTATCAACCATGCTTATGCAGTCTTTTCCCATGGTTTCTGTTTCCTAGATCTCTTGATTGTTTTCCACTGACTTCCCATAGTTGTTCTACGTGTGACTGACATCTTTCTACAAGTTAGGTCAAAAGCTAGACTCAGAATCCCAAATGCAGTGCCATTTGAATAAAGAGGAGTTCTTTTGCATAGCTTCTGAGGTACTTATACCTCACAGTCCAGTAATTCATTTTCTAACATGGAAGGAATTGCCTCATGTTAAATTTTTGATCCAGTGTAAGACCTTAATCCTTTTCTGTGGCTCTACTTCCTTGCCAGCTTTTCAAAATCATGTTTCATATAATTGATCTTTCCTTCCTAAGAGGATTTAGCATATGCCCTTGTTGATTAAATTTCAAGTTTTTTTTCCACCAAAATTACTCCAAATTTTAAGCCTGTCCTTGGGTGCACTTCTGGTCAACTTGGTGTNTGAAGTGCTGCAACATTTGATTAAAAGCTATGAAGGGCTGCTGTGAAAAAAATTTCTTAGCAGGTCCCCATACACTTGGTAGTAATTGTTTTCATTGTTTGCTTCTGAGACTGTTTTGTAAAGCCAAGTTAGAAACCTTGCTAGGAAACTTGATACATATACTACCCCTTTTTCGACAGCTTGTTATTCTGTTGAGAGAAATTATTCTCCTTTCTCTCTATTGAGTAATTAAGCATGTTTTCAAATTAGTTAAGTTGTCATAGGACAGACTGCATCATGTGCATTGCAATTACAACTATAACTGCACTGTATACAGAGTTTAACGTGCTTTCAGGTGCACTTGAGGGTGTGATGAAACAAATGGAAGTGTAAGAACTGATAATACTTTTTGATCTTTTCAGTGGAATTACATTTATAATGTGACATTGCTTTTGCACATTCAGAATAAAACTACCTCATTGAATAGATAATGAAATGTAAGTAAAGTTTTCTGGGATTTTGTTAATTATCTTCATGTGTGTGAAACAGAGTTTTTTGTCACACCCATGGCGCTCTCAGCAGCAATGTCACTTTTATGTCTTTGAGAATATGTTAGATCTTTCTGTATTGACATCTCTAGAGATGTCATAATAATAGTAATCAACAACATTTTCAAGATAATTAACTATATAAACTTTTTTAAAGGTGGTAGATAGTTTATAAGCATAAACTTCTATCTACTTTATAAGCCCCTTATATCTTTTGGTTTCCTCCCTGAAACATATAATAGTGTCATACATAACACATGAAAACTGAATTGTTTCATGTTAACTTGGATGCAGTGAACTACTTCAGATTAGTTGAACTGAAAATAAAAGACAAGTTGTGAATGAAGAGCAATTCTTTAATTCATAGGAACACTTTTAGCTATGTTCTGTGTCATTCCATTTTCCAAGGGTAACCATGGCCTATTTTTATTGCAGTATTACAAAAGAAGGAGATTAATTTACCAGCAGCGAGGGATGCCACTCACTTTTCTTGTCTTACTGTGGCTGCTGTTGCAGCTTTATAGCTATCTTCTCGTAGGGGTTTCTGAATAAAACCTTTCATTTCTGAGCAGTAAGTTGGTTTCATAATATTGCTGTATAGTCCTGAGTTGTCTCTTTTATGTCTTGGGGAGTTGAGTAGATCTCTTCTTTCCCAAGAGGTTTTCCTCATTCAACAGCTAGAACTCTGGAATATATACTGGCTCCTTTTAAGTTAGACCCTGAACCCTCTGCTGGTATGTGCAGCACTGGAGAGTGTAGTTCTGGTCCGGGCAGATCCCGACAGGACCTCAAGGACAGCGTGCCTTGGGGTCTGTGTGCATGCCTGTACACCAGCCAAGTATGTCAAGCTCCTCTTCGTGCCAGGAGATCAAGTACCTGAGTTTGGAAACAGGGACAAAATAATAACAGAGAAGCTAAACCTGTGATCATGGGCAGTATTTAGTGAGATTGTGCTGCTGCCCAGAGCAGTCTGTATTTCATCCACGGTCTCCCAGGAAAACTCTTACGACAGAAACAGGCTTCATCACTAGCTGTCGCTGCAGCCTGCAGTTCTCTGACCGTTGGCATGACAACCCATATTTCCTTTAAAAAAAAAATCTGGAAGGAGGAGTTTGCTTCCTGCTCCTACAAGGCATTTATATTCGGGAAGTATTTCATGCTCTAGCAGATTCTACCCCTGCACCACTTCTAACAGAACTGCAAAATACTTTGCTGGTTCCTATATTATTTTTGAGAGGGGTCATCTACTAAGAATTTGATTGCCTGAGACAGGCTTCAAGAAACAGAGGATTTGTTTGAGTAGGTAAAAGACCTGTAAGACTGTTGCATCTGGTTTCAGCTTCTCATGCAATTTAATTGCTGGCTAGGTGACATAAATAAAGTCTTAGTCTCTAGTTGTGCTTGTTAATTTGAAATAGCTTTATTTGTTGACCGGGAAAACATATCTGAGTACAAAATTAGCAGTGTCTCATTTATGTCATTCAGACATGTAAAAGTCATGCTTATTTTGCTGATCTAAAAATTGTAAGTGGAATTCATGCATTTGGTTTGTAATTAGTGAATCTTACTTAAAGGTAAACAGTGCTGGCTTTCACTCATACAGAGGATCTGGTGAATACTCTTCATCATAGTCATGACAAATTTTATTTATGTTTACTGAAGTTGTGTGGTATAATAAACTACCTAGCAGGAAAATTTTGGGGTGGGTTTTTAACTGTTTCCTCATCAACTGTAACTTTAACTTTTTGATTTTACATGTTCTCTTATAGTCTGTTAACGGGTTTCATAGCAGACAGTAAATTTGCGTCAACTTGTTAGTACAACTTGGTATAAATTACTGAAAGTTTTCAAGTTTGTGTTTTCTGAGAGAGCTTCACTTCTGTATGTATGGCTTTAAAATCAATACTTTTAGAAAGGTATTTTAAGACATATTTTTGTGAACTGGGATGGTGGAATTTGATTTTACAGTAGTGTTTTGCTTATAGGTATGGTCAGAGACAGACAGCAACTTAAGGAACAGTGTAATTTGCTATAATGCAAAACTGCAGAATCACAAAATTATAAGCTAAACAGTGCATCTAATCAATACTACAAAAAATGCCAATAGTGATTAGGAACGGCGCCCTTCTTCCAGATTTGCATATCAGCTCAGGGAAGGTGTCACTGTGAAGGACTGGAGAATCAGGCCTGGCATGTGGAACATTCTGCCGTGTATCCACCTTTGAAGGCCACGAGGCTTCTGTCTTCACTGTCAGAGTAGCCCAGCTTTTATAATAAGCAAGCTACCATTACTTCTAATGTGGTAACATCAGATTTTATCCTCCTGTTGGGTTTCTCCCAAAGCATGGCCAGGACTTAAGGAGGAACCAAGGGTGTTGTCTGGGATCCTCCACTCCTAGACAAGGCCAGATGTGGCATTGTTCCGTTTCTGAATACGGAAAGGTGAATATGTGTTTGACCAATGAGCAGATATATATATCATATTGCTAATAATACTTCACTGATTAATGGATGCACTTAATATTTGGTTGGAGAGTTCATCTAGAGGGCAGCTTTGGCACAGGGCCTGTTGTGCAGGGCTTACTGCTTTAAGTATTGAAATATCTGTGTGGAAAATTGGCATTACAATTCATAGTTGTTTTAGTCTGTATTGGAGGTTGAAATTCTTAGGAGGAGGGGAAAAAAGAGATTTTACCCAGTGGATAGTTTATCTGCATGGTTCATGTACACAATACCCCTGGCACCCCTGGTTTTCTCTCTTTGTTTCTGCTCTATAACATTTTTGGTTACAGATGCAAGGTTTCCTGAGTTGCTTCTAAGCCTGTTTCACAATCAAGTATTTGCACAGGACATTTGAAGAAAACTGCATTCTGATCTAAACCCTCCTCTGTAGTATTGAATTGCAGATGCAATTGAATTTGTTAAGCTGCATGGGAAAGCAAGTCTCATTTAAAAGACTTGTACTGGAAGATCAAAAAGTCCACCATCCTAGGGTGGTGGCGTTGTCTGGTTTGTGACCAGTAATCGGCAGAATTTCCCTGGTACTATTTTCTAATGTCCACTGTGAGGCTGATAAATTTTATGCAAGTGGAAGCTGCTTTTTGAAGGATTAGAAAGTTAGACATGACTTCAAGGCCTCATTGAAGCAAGCCATTTTTATTTTCAGTATACCTATTATCTATCTTTCATTTTCCTTTTCATGAAATTCAATTCAGAGCCTACTTAAGAAAAGGAAAAATTGGTACTTTGACATTGCAGTGAAATTAAAACTAGTGAAGTAGAAAGGGAATTTTCTTGGTTTTTCATGGATGAGAGAAAATTTTAATGCATCTACCTGGTAGCTTTGGTTCACTATTTTGGCAGGATAGTTTTGCTAGTTTGTAAAGGAAAGAGCCTGAATCTCACTGGGTGACTTTCTCATAAATTCACTTGCCTTTTCTCAGAGGATTGAGAGGGTTGAGGGTTGAGAGTAATAATTTTGAAAACTAAAGAAGTACTTTGAAATGCTTCTTCAATGTTTCAGGGATATTCTCCATAGAGAAATTTGTAGTGGTTTTTTGTTTGTTTGTTTTGGTTTGGTTTTGGTTTTGGGTTTTTTTTGGTGAGAAAGACTTCAAGTCAGGAAATCTGAACAGAGGTTTACAAGGACTACTTACCACTAAAACACTTCCATATTTTCATAGGATTCTCTTTTTTTAAGTCTTGTGATTTTGACTCTACAACGTTGCATGTAAAGTACCATAATATATCTTAGCATTCCTTCAAGTGAAATTCTACATCTATTTTCCTGTAGAAAACATTAAATAGTAATTCCAAATAAGTACTTATTTTAAAAAATGTGGGGAGTACTGTTAGCATTTGAATAAAAAATACTTATTTTTTTTTTAATTACCTGTATCCTCTGACATACCAGGTTTATTTAGTCTGAAATCTGTAAGTTTAAAATCTGATTTCAGGTTTATCTGCTATATCATTACTGTTTCAGGTGAAAAATTTTTTGTGAGAAGAATTAGTCCTTGTGGTTAAGATGCCAGAAATGTTCTCTTTGTGGAGGGTCAATATTCTGATGAGCTGCCTGGAGGAGACTGAGGGGAGACCTCATTGCAGTTGCAGCTTCCTCCTGGGGGGGGAAGAGGAGGCACAGGCACCGTTCTCTTCTCTGTGGTGACAGTGACAGGAGCTGAAGGAGCGGCCTGAAGTTGTGTCAGGGGAGGGTTATGCTGGAAGTGGAAGACGCTCCCCAGGGAAGTGGTCACCAAGCCTGATGGAGTTGAAGCAGCATTTGCACAATGCTCTCAGGCACATGGTGTGATTCTTCTGGTGTTCCTGTGCCAGGCCAGGAGTTGAACTCTTCCAACTGAGCGTATTCTGTTTTTTCTGTGAAATAGAAATTTCTGTTCTGTTTCATAGAATATTAATCATATTCTGTGATTCATATTCTAGCATTTCTACTCTATAACTGAAACAAAACCAAAAATTATGTAATTCACAAAACACAAAACCCAGAAGAACAGAAGTCTCCATCTTGTTGCTGGGGGGTGTATGACAGTGGAACAAGAAGCATATTAATATTTGGGTCCACTGCATTGTTATGTTTTCTGACATGAGACAGTAGCGATGATAGGTGATACATAGTAGTTAACCTTCTGTCACCTATCAGTTGTTTAACAAAGGCATTATATTTTCATATGTTGATTTGCATTTGCAAAATGATTAAGTTACCCATACCTTTCCAAGTGTATGTTGTGGCCAAAGTATTTATTCATGTTGTGAAAAGGGAGCCGTTTAATGTTTTGTCTTATCATCAGAGGCAAATTGCAACATCTTTATTCTAAAAGGCCATCTTCTGAAGGCAGACCTGACTAGGTCTGGATGGAAGTAGATGGAAAGCTTTATGCTGATGTTTTTTAGTGCAGTACACATATAGGCAAAAGTAATTGTTCTGATGGATCTGTATTCAGAGCTCTGCTTCTTCTATGGAAACTACTTCTGTAGCAACTTAAATGAGGGCAATTTGTCTTTTCTTTTACATAAACAAGTGTGGAAGTACTAACTTAACAGATATGTGAGAAGATGGAGGTGTCAGACTGAGTATCTCAAAAACTATTCAGCCTATGTTTAGGCATGTCATGGCTGGCAGTTAGCTTCCTGAGTCATCCTGAAGTACCCCACTTGATGAGTACAGGAGTATATTCTAGAATACACTATTCTAGTGTATTCTACTCTTTATTCTAGCAGTAAAATGTTAACCTTAAAAAAATCCTACAAAAACTTTTGAGTAACCACAACCATGTAGTTGCATCCTGTACTCTGAAACTGGCATGTTCAGCAAGTTACGCATCATGGTTCCATGGATATTCATGATGTATTTTTTTATTTTTTTCAGCTGTATCTGACATTTTTAGCTGGGTTTCAAATGTAGAACCAAGGACTTAGTTGTTGCTTACAGCCTTACTTCATTTTTTTGTATGTGTATCTATACTATACTGTGCTATACTACACTGTAGTGTACTACACTATACATTATTTTGGTGGGAAACTTCATGTGCTTTTAAGTCACTGGCTTTTCAAGAATCTTTTTGTTGTTTGTAGGTAGTTGTGCTCGTCAGACTATGGTTTGCTTTCCAACTTATCCCAGAAGAACAAAAAAGTTTTCTAGATAGCTATAGGTCATGTTAGATTTCTACTTCTGGGTTGTAATATGCATATTAAAGGCTCAGGCCCTAATGGGATCCCTGGCATAGTCAGATAACTGCACCTTCAGAAGCAGCCTGAAGACGTGGAACTCATTGCATCAGAGCTCAATGTTAGCATCACAACATACTGTTTTGGTATAAAATAAGTAAAAGATACATATAATTTAGCTTTACTGAGCAAGTTTTCCAAATTTGACTTAGTTGCATTCCATACAGTCTTCCTCCAAATTTGTCTAAATTATTAAAAAACTGTACTGGAATTGTCATAAAGGGCTACCTCTTACTATCTATTATTTAAATGTAGTCTCTTTCTATAAGATTTTTTTTTTCCTTTTTTGGCACAGGAAGTGATATTCTAACCACTTGCCATATATTTCTGTCATATCATGTTCTCTTAACACTATGTGCTTCCCATTCTTAATTTCCTCAGAGTACTTACTTTAATAATTATATATGTTTAAACCAAATTTCTGTGATGTTATTGCAAAAATCCTTAAGCTTTTTTCTGTGAATCAGTAGCTACAAGAGATCTGTGTACATCCACTGAGAAATAATGAAACTATAGTGGTTCCTGAAAGCTGTTGCTTTTTTCCCTCACTAGGTTATTTTTTGCAAAATATTTTGTCCATTTTGTTTTGAGTTTCTCAATTTTGCTCCCACTTATATATGTTCCACATTTTGAACTTGGAATGAAAGATTACTGCTTGAGAATATATGAATATACTTAAATATATTAGTGAAGAAAATATGAAAGAAAATACTTGATGGTCTGACTAATGGCAGTAGCTGAGTTTACTTTGACATAACATAAAAATGCCAGTTTAAGCTTTGTACTATAGACTTACCTTGTTACGTTATTAAGAGCCATAGGTATCAGGGCACAAAAAATTTATCCTCGTCTTTAAATGAGAAGCCTTGTGTAGTCTATTAGTCTGATAATCAAAAAGAGAGAAGACATCTACTGTTTTTCTGAGCAATTTAGAAGGCACCACTAAGTATCTGTTTACTTGAGAGAGAAATAGTTAACTTGTTGTAACACTACTGATGTATTTCAAAATTAGTGATTCCACTAATCATCCCTTTGTGTTCTAGTCCTCACCTGTGTTGTTGCCCTAATGGAAGAAAAAGCATCCTGTTCTTTACAGGAAACACTCCCCTAAGATATGGTATCCTGCTGTTGAGTATGTTGAAGAAAAGGTGTTTGTAATGGCTTCATACCGTTTTCCAGTGCTTGAATTGTCAGTTTTATCTTTACCATAGAGCAGATGCCTGTTGCTGCAAATATTTTCAGTGTTCAGTGGAAGCAAATGTCCGGGAAAGAGCCAAGACTGCAGTTTCTTTGCAGAGAGTCTGATGAGGGTATAAACCCTGTCTTTATACCAGGTATTTTTCTGATTGAATTAGTAGGGTCTTAGAAGATAATGGAGACACTTTGTTTTGAATGAAGGGCTAAATGCCTGAAATTTTTTTCAAAAATAATTTTAAAAAATTAATAATTCCCATTCTTAAATTGATTTTTTTTTCATAAGGAAAAAATGAAAGAGGTCTGTGTTAAGTTGTAAGCATTATGAGCTGCAAAACATCATCCACACTGCTAGTCTGCCAGTAGGTGACATTACAAAAATTTCCTATTTTTTCCACAACAGAAGAATGTCATGTCTATAAAAAGGTAAATGTCAAGGGAAAAAGGATAAATTAATATTGCTTAGAATTATCCAGAAACCTGCAACAGTAACAGTATGTTGTGAAATGTAAGGTAAAACACAACTGTAAACACTTGCCTCAGAACTTGGAAAGGAAGCCATCCAATGTAACTATTTATCTGTAAGTAGTCAGATACAGGTGTGTTTCTGATTGGTTTTGTTTGCATGATCTCCCTCATAAAACAAATGTCTTAACCTGAGTGGAAGATGGTAAATCCTTGGAATGTTGAATTCCTCTTTGTTCTTGGTTTTGGATCTGGTTATTATTGATGAGTATTTCCATTACTTTATTGCAGCATGTTTTCTCCTCTTCTGTCACATTTGTCTGTGAGCCTGACTGGAATGTAGGTGTTAACAGAAATACTACTGAATTAAATTTTGTTCCTAAGTTCTAAACTAATTAATCAAATATGTTATCAACTCATTAAACATGAAATTTAAAAATTACCTCAGAAGAACAATAGGACAATATAACCCTTCAGTAAAAGATTTCTTTTAGACCGAATAAGGCACTTCTGATGAACCCTCATTACAAGCTAAGCTATTACAACCTTGATACTATTTTCCTTCTAAACTCTTGAGATGCCAGGGAAATAAAGAACATCTGTTCTCAAACAGAAATATGTTTAGTGATGACTAAATTCCTACTTAGTATTTTAAAGGAATTTATGAAAAAATGAGAAAAGTAATCTCCACCACCACCCCCTGGCACCCATCTCCTCCTGCTGGCCATCAGATAAGGTGGTTTTCTCATGCAGTTAATTTTCCTTGCCTCTTGTGTAGGGATGATAATGTTACTTATTTGTGAAAAAGCATAACTCCAGTACCAATTACCTCACAATGCCTTTGTCAGTGTGGAGTCCTCTACACTCAGGCTTTCCTGAGTCAGAATTCTCAATAAGGCAGGGAGAAAAATGCTGATAAACATTTAAA
>VWZN01010483.1:17512-32219 GCA_013396955.1 Regulus satrapa | reverse complement strand
GCCCATCCACGATGGGAAAAGGAATGATATTTCAATCCAATTCTGACCAATTTATAGTTGGTCAGAAAGCAAAAAGTGCAATCATAAATTTAAGGGAAATAAAGAGAAAGATTATCAAATTTTGTTGCAAGTCAATTATGAATTAGATACCTGATTTATATTCCTTTCTACTATCCTTGCATCTATTTATGTCTTTGTATATACATGGGTAGAAATCAATTATGTTCTCAGGACTGTAAAATAAATGCATGCACCGAGCATCTCTTAGCTGACCATGACCAACATCTTAACTTACATTGAATCTTTTATTGCTTCACAGACTGTGCATCCTGGTTTACTCAGAAAAGTGTAAAGAAATTACAAAACTGAATCACAACTAAGTAAGCACATATAGAGAAATGGCCAATAAATGAGTCTTTGGATTTGTTTTGTGTTGTAAAAATCATACTATTTCAATCTAAGTCCACATATTCAAATATGTATTTTAGCTGTAGAAATAGTATGCTTCATTTTCATCCATGCAATTTAATAATAACATACTGTGAGCTTCTAAGACTCAGTCATAGACAAGTTTGACTCAGGCTGTCACAGCACAATGTAATCTGTGTATTGTGAATGAAAATAAAATCAAACTGCATAGCAAAGGAACAGGAAATTTTGAAATTCTCATTGAATCAAAAATTGTTAAGTATATTTACTGTACAATAAACCTTGTTTTGAAGAGTTCCTTTTAAAAGCAATTCCATGCCAAACAAAACTGCCCCTTTTTTGGCTCTGATGCTCATCTGCCAAGGCACTTCAGCATCTTAAATGTACAAATCCTTTATTTCTTGCCCCAGAGCACTGCTATAGTTTTGGCAATGCTTTAAGAGAAGGTCAAAGGTCTGCTTCTGTGTCTTCATTTTTCTGCTAATTTCTCTAATTAATATTTTTGCACTGGGCTTAATGTCATATTCCTGTAATTTGGTCCCTTTTATTTTTTAATCAGGGTGAGTGATAGTATTTGGTTGTGTGAGTGTGGAAGCAGTAAAACTGCTTTCTTTTCATAATTATAAGACATATGCTTTGGTGGGACTATAGAACTCTGAAATCATTGATTTCTGCAGCAACTTGCTTAGCATTGAGGAAAGGTCAGGGAGGTTGTGTGGACATGTTGATTTGCAATCTTTTATATGTTCTTCTCAATAACCTACTCTGTTTTCATGGCTTTAATTATGATTTCTACACAAAAGACCCAGACTTATCTCTACCCCAATGACCTTTTCCTCTGTGTTAAAATTCTCATTTTAGTTGTTTAAATTCTTTTGATTATATAAGGGGCAATCATAAACACTGTGCATTATGCAAAAGTGAAAATCTTGTTTCCTGCTTGAGCACTGAGAGCTCATTTGAATGATCTTTCTAAACAAATGCAAAATCAAATTCATATTTAGGTTTATGATCTGATATTATGGACAACTCAATAATACTTCAGAGCTCCAAATTAAAAAAAAAAAATACATTCTAATCATATCTATACAAATTTCCTGCATTTCTGTTTAACTACCAGCCTCTGGTACTGGTTTGCAGCCACTGACAGGCTCTGGTTTACAGACTCAGGAACTAAACGTCTAAGTTTTTCTTCTTTCTCTTTTCTTGTGTACACTTGCCTCAAAAGCCTGATGCCATTTGTGATATTCCTGATTCTTCATGGATTATGCAGCTACATTTTCTTAGTTACCATAATCAATCAATCTGGTAGTTGAAACAAGACCCATGCACATCCTTTAAATATGGCTGAACATTTTTACTGCACCATGGTATACCTGTGTCTTACCAGGTTTGCTGTAAGAAAAGATAGGAATTGTAAACATTTTTAAAAATTGTTAAGCTATGCCAGTATTTTAGATGGAATCATAGAATCATATGGAATGGAAAAAAACTTTAAATTCATCAAGTCTGACCATTAACCCAGCACTGCCCAGCCCACTATCCTATGTCCCAAGTGTCCTATCTACATATCTTTTAAATACCCCCAGCAACAGTGATCCCACCACTTCCCTCAGAAGCCAGTTCTGAAGCTTGGCAATCCTTTCCATGAAGAAATGTCTCCTAACATCCAATCTAAATCTCTCCTGGAACAACTTGAGGTCATGTTCCCTTGTTCCCTGGCTGAAGAGATTAACCTCCACTTGGCTAAAATCTCCTTTCAGGTAACTGTAGAGAGTGAAAAGATCTCTTCTGAGCCTCCTACTCTTCAGGCTAAACACCCTCAGCTCCCTCACCTGCACCTGGTCATGCCTGTGACCCAAACCCTCCCCAACTCCATTGCCCTTCCGTGGGCTTGCTCCAGTACCTCACTGTTTTTGTTGCCATAAGAAGCCCAAAACTTAACACAGTGTTGAAGGTGTAGCTGCTACAGTACTGGATGCTGGATGATCACCGCCTTAGTCCTGCTGACCTTTATGTTCTATTAATTAATATTAGCCTGTTGGGTTGCTTCCAGTAAGTGTCTTCAAGTAACTGTACTTCTGCAAATTTTCCTATATATTTTTCTTGTTCCTCCAGTCTGTAAGTTCCTTTTAGGTATGAACTATCTTTTGTATCACTAGGTTCACAGAGTACTTAATAAAATGGAACTTGCCTGGATCCTTAGGTATCGCTGTAAAATTATGAGTAATCAATCTTTTAAATTAAGACTTCCAGTCATCTCCTTCCTTTACAGAAAAGGGAAGAGGAAATGTAGATGTTATTTTTTAAGCAAACAGATAGGCCTTTATTTGTCCATTCTTTTACAAATAGAACCTCTTTTGATTGCATATGGCACTGTAGTTTTCTGAGTAGGAACTCAGGTGACTTTTACATTGACTGGTTTTCATGCAAGAAATTATCATACAGGCTTGTATTGAGAGCAGATTGTTTTGAAGCTTTGGGTGCTGGAATTGCATTAGAAAATCTAGTATTTTTTTTTCTCAGCATCTTGCAATACCAGATGAAGATTTTTACAGGAAAATAAAACTATAATCCCTGTATAATCTGCAAATTTCTATGCAACTTGTGTTGGCTAGTGTTTTGAATTTGTGGAAGACTATTTCAGGGTGTGCTTCAGTTTATGACAAAGATTTATACTCCTTCATGTTTTGGTAAAAATACATAAGGAAAACTGAGGGTTAGGTTCTAAGAATGGCCTCCAATTAATTTTGGAAGTTTGCATGAAGTTGATTTATGTTAGAATTTAAAACAGCCCGCAGTGGAACATAGCAGGGAACAGCATTGTAACAAAATTATTAACAGACTGAAGGAAGAAGTTCTGTAGGGCCTGATGTAGTTGCATTCACAGGCATTAATTTAAAAATGCCAAAATATGTCTGTGGTCTGCAGCAGAAGCATTGAGAGATAAGAGATGTCTCTTTGCAAGAACAGGACATCTTAGGGAGAGACACTAGAGAAAAGAATATTTTTCTTGGATTTGCTTGGCAAGCTTTGGTAGGTGGGGTGCTATAAAGGTGGCTTTTGTGAGAAGTTGCCAGAAGCTTCCTTGATGTCCAGCAGACACAATCCCCAGCTCCAAAGATGGATGTACTGCTGCTCAATGCTGGGGTCTTAAAAATTATAGTAACACCTCAGTGATAATAGATTTAAGGGGAGAAAAATGTTATTACACTGATATAAGCCAGAAAATTGTGGAGTGAAAATATGTGAGAGGAACTACGGCAGACACCAAGGTCAGTGGAGCAGGAGGGGGAGAATGGACTCAAGGTACCCAAGCTGCCGATGGTGCAGCCCGTGGTGCAGCCCATGGTGAGACAGCTGTGTCCCTGCAGCCCATGGAGATCCATGTGAGTGCAGAGATCCACCAGCAGCCCATGGAGGAGACCCATGCTGGAGCAGGTGGATGCCTGAGAGAAAGCTGGGACCCTGTGAGAGGCATGTGGAGACACGGCCCCACACTGGAGCAGCCTGTCCTCGAGGGACAGCACCCCATGCAAGAGTGACCCATGCTGCAGCAGTCTGGGGAAGACTGTTCTCCATGAGATGGATTCACATTGAAGAAGCTCATGAAGAGCAATTTCCTGTGGGAGGAACACCACGGTGAAGCAGGGGAAGAACTCCTCTCCCACAGCAGAAAGGGAAACAACACATAATGAAATATTATTTAAATACAGATGTATCAGACACCCTTTCTCGTCTCAGTATCCCATGCTGAAAATGGTACAGCAACTGTAGGCAGCTAAAAAAAAATTTATAGCAGAAACATTGCCATAAGAAATTGTGTTAGGAGCAAGCAGCAGGGTGGACAAAGGTGAAAATAAGGGAAGAAAATTAATCTGCATACCCAGCAGGCAATGGTCATTTATATATTCATCTGTTTTCAGCACTGAACTTAGTGAGAGTGTGTCCATTTCATGGTGCCGTGCAGAGAAAATGAAGTGTGTAAGGTCATTCAATAAAGATTAAATTAAAAACATATTCCTATAGTACCCTCAGGGTCCATTAGCCTTGATGAGTGTACAAATACTTCCTTTGTTATATGTGCTCCATCCTGAAAGGGATTGTGTGCTTCTCTCATTATAAATGTGCACCTGAAAAGATTGAACATTATCCCCTCTTTTTTAACTGACCTGTGGCCACCGCTGGGTTCATTAGTGCAGAACATCTTTTCCACTGGCTGAGTCTGCCCTATTGTTTTCACTGGCCAGGGTCAAGTCAAGGGCATTCAGCCTAGATTGGAGTCATTTGTCACAGGGTCTAGCAACAAAGCTGATTTCAGCAGAGACGGCGTGAATTTCATGGGGCTGAAATGCAACCTTTGACACAGAGTGCCCAGGGCTGCTCAGGCTTGCACAGATGGCCTGCCACCCTTAGATATCTATGAACAAAGGATTGGTGAATTATTACAAAAATAAAGTTTCCACAGTCAGCATATATTTTAACTGTTTAAATTATTTTCAGGGTTGGTTTTTTTATTATTCGCAGTCTAAAATAATATCTTGAGCATTTGTGATAATCGCTGTGCTTTTTAGACTATGAAGAGAAAAAAAACAATTCAGTAGGGGGCTTACTGCTTAACTGGTGTAACGGTGTAAAGTGTAGCAATTTAGTGTGGAGTGCAGGTTTTCATGGTCAGCAGGAGCCAGTATGAACAATGGGTCATGCTGAGGTAGCATGTGGAAAATGACTTTAATACACTATACAGAATGGCTTATTGCTTTGGTCAATAGGCTGCAGTGAAGATGGTGTATTCAGCCACTTGGGAAGGTTAAACCTGTCAGGGTACACTGTGACTGATATGCAGGGGCTGCTTATGAGGTCTCTAATGGAAAAACCTGACAAGCAAAGTTATAAAGGTTACACTTGACACATACTTTAGCATTATGCCTTATATTAATCCATTTTTTTTAAAGGTAGGGTACTTTATATTTGTTAGAAATTGATGCCACAATAATGTTAAAACTCTAGAGGAAACATTTAAACTTTGGAGTAAAATAAAGGACAGCATGTTTTGCACCTGTGTTACACAGATTAAATCTCTCTAAGGACAATAGTCTAACATATTTGAATCCCACTTTGAATACATTGTTGTTTTTTAGACATAGTTGTTTGAGTTAAAATCATTTAAGTGTGTTACTTCCCAAAATGGTACATTGGGATGTAGCAGAGAGCACTGAAAAAGTTGAGGTGTTTGGTAACTAAAATGAAGCCCTGTCTTGCTAGATATAACTTTACTTTGGCATTCAATTAGGTTCTAGATATGGGTAGGAAGAATTATTTTTCATTTGAAGAGCAGTTTTTATACAGACGGTGCTCCCCAAAACCCCAGAACAAGAAGAATTTCAGGAAGACTGGTTTCCTTATTAGATCTTATATATGATAACGTTATACTGAAAGTAACTGAAGATTAATATGAACCTTTTTTTTTTCTTTTTTTCTATTGTTAGAAATAGAAAATAGGTGCTTTTGTTGGGATTTCTTTGGTTATTTTAATTGGGCAGGTGGCATCTTATTTTCTACTAGAAATGTGCATAGTATTCTAAGGAATATAAAGTGCTCTGTTATTTGTTGCTAGTACTATTTAAAACCAAAATCATGATGCATGCACTAAAGTGCTATATTCAGTAATAAATTTCAGTGTACTGAGACTGATTTAAGACACTTTTTAGAGATAACTGTAGTAAGAATAAAATGAACAGGAGAGACATAGAATACATTTTCTGTGGGTTTATTATATCTCACCTAGGAGAGCTAGATGTACAAGCACTGTGAACCCAAAATAGTTTGGATTTTTTTTTTTCCCTTGTATTATGTTGGGTTCTTGGTGATCTAATTCACTTTAAGTGGATGTATTATTATAGAGCTTTTTGAAAGGTGCCAGATTTGACAGCACAAGAGAGTAAAATCTTTTTATATTATATTTTGCTTCTTCAACAAAAAGAGCTGTTTAAATATTTGTGTAGAATGCAGAATATTTTAGATGATAAAGCTAATTAAGTGGTGAAATGGTAGTCATTGATTTGTGACTGAGTGGGGAAAAAGAGAGCTGAATAATTTATAATGAAAATGTAATGTCTTCAAGGGAATTGTACCTTTAGACTTGTACAGGTCTGAATATGGTCCAGAATAGTGCTGCACTGCATGGATTTGAAGAACTTGCATGGGAATTTGTAGTCATTGCATTTGCCAGAAATTGTTTTAAATAGAGTTAAAGTGTAGCAAAGGAGGAGCCACCTAATCACTTATGGTAGAACACTTTATTGTATAGAATTATTCTAGTAGGGAACCTGCACTGTTACAAAATTGCATAGGATTAAATTAATAAAAATCTCATATTTTTATTATGTCTGAATACATAAAGTGTGGACAAAATCTTGAATTATTTTTGCAAAGGGTAATTAAAAATCTTAAATACCTAAATTGTCTCTATCTGCCAATAGAACAATCCCTATACGCAAATAAAGGGAAAGTTAAGAAAAACACTTTTAAAGAAAATTTTTGGGTAACTAGCACAACCTAACAAGAGACTCTTGAAGAGAAAAGTAAAATTATAATTGAGAAATTAGTCAAAGTAAAGAAAGGATACAAATAAACTCTTAGACATTGTTGAAGAGAAGATAAACAGTACTGAGTACTTGGCCTCCAATTTGCTCTGCTCTTAGGTGATTGTGAGTTGAATATAAGGGTTTATAAGCTGACCCCAGGGCACAGTGTACCCTGATGTCATGAAGACATGTAGGAGCAGAACCCATCTCTATTTCTGAGGTGACAGGGGGATCCCAAGACGTGACTGTATTGGAAGCTGAAGTGAACCTCTCTGGGAATGGAGGGTCCAGGAGGCCCTGTGCTTCCTTGGCAGAGATTACCTCAGGAGAGGGTATTTCAAGGACCCCAAAAAGGGTTATTTTTAGGCTTTTGGGAGAGCTGCTGTGGAGACAGAGGTAGTTAAACCTCTGAATACCTTTCATGGTCTCTCAGATGACCCTTCTGCTGAGGCACTGCTGAGGGCTGAAGAGCAGCGGGTACCAATCACTGCCACAAGCAGTGCACCATTGATAACACCACGCCAGGCAGGTCTCTGTGCACCCCAGCCATGAGATGGGTCCTGGAGAGCCTGGGAGTGGCCAGCAGCACTCACTCACCCTTTGGTGGTCCTTTATGTCCCCTGTGCGCACTGTCCAGTGGAAGTAGAGACTTATAGGAGATTATCATTGCTTGAAAATACTTCAGCAGACATTTTGGAGAAAAGTGAAAAGATTTTCCAGGTCCTCCTGAAGGTTGGTTTTTACCATAAAACAAAGTAAACTTGAAGTAAGGGGATGATCATTGAGTGGTGAAATAAAAGCTGTGCTTGTGTATAGTTGTAAGTGTATATATATCTGTGTATATATACATTTGGAAAGTATGAGATCTGGCATAATGTTCATGGTATAGAACAAGGGGTGGAAAATGCCCTGGCTACAGAGAGGAGGGTGCAATTTAGCATGGTGTGGGTGTGTTCATGTTGTTATTCTGTATCACTTAACCACTGATGGAGCACATGATTTTTAGATGAAAATGAGAGCACCCCATGGAAGTCAGTATCATTTTGTTTCTCTCTTTCCAGTAGGGAATGTATCAAAGTCAGGCTCTTTGGCCCTGTCTCCACTGCCAGTTCCCCTCCTGTTTTCTCCAGAACCAGGCTTCAGGATATGGTCCTGAGGGGGAAAGCAGCAAAGGTGCAAATTGACAGTGATGCTGAACCAACAGCACCAGCACAGAGACTGCTGCAGGAAGAGAGCTGGCAGGCATGACCCCAGGCCAGCCAAGCCAGTCAAGACCAGCATAGGAGACCTCTGCTGGGCCTAGCTGAGCTGAGCCAAGAGAGCACAGCAGAAAGTTGAAAAAGTGCCAGCAACACATGGGAACAGCCTCCATCATGATGATGCGGTAGAAATGACAGCGCAGGCACCTGCACAGAGCTGAGCCCCATGGGGCAGCAGCAAAGCCTGACTCTGGTAGCCCAGCTTTCATGGGGTTTGTTTCTCACGCAAAAAGCATTGTTTCAGTCTGATGGGTGGGAAACACTAGCCATGGTAACTCCCCCGCCGTCTTGCTTTTGTTCCTGATGGCCGCATGACCAACATGTAGGAGCAGTTGCCATATGCCTTTGTCTGAGGACAGCCACACAGATGAGACCTGTGGGGAGCGGCCGCCATCTTGGGGTTTTTTCTTCCCTGAAGTTAACACCTTTCCTCTGGATAAAATACCTTCTGGTTTAATGTGCTTTTTCTATCAATATCGCTGTTGTTATAGTGTGTGCCTTATTCTACTGCTTTGTGCTTTCAGTGAATTGTTATCTTAACAACATAGTCTCTGCTTTTGTCCCTCCCTTACTGTAAGGGGAAAGGGAGTGGCTTATTTAATGTTTAATTTATGGATTGGTATTCAAAGCAGCACATTCAGAATTAAGATCAATCCTTACCTTGATGAAATTATTTTCGAATGCATTGTTTAAGTTGCTTAACCTCTTTGCTCTTAAATTGAATCCTGCTTGGTGACCTTGCTTTAAAATAGAGAGAGTTCATCTTAACAAATATGAAGGTCATCTGGCCCAAAGTGCATTATTTGTGTTTTAGCAATTTAATAACAAGGTAAAGTGGAGCACTCCAGAGGATGGCTATAATAGCTTTACTGCTTTTTTGATATTAAGACCTCTTAAGATAATTGTTTTCAAAATTATAATATAAGCTTTTAAGGATTTCCAGCCTGAGCACTGATTTATGCTGTCTGTGATTCCATTTCTGCTTGGTTTCACACTGTGTTAATTTTCATTAAGTTCATTATGTTTGAGACCTCTTAAGGGATTTATTTAAAATTCATCTCTTGATTAGACACATACTGTATACTTTTACTGCTGTAACAATATCTAGTTTTTTTCCCAGAGATAACAAGACCTGAGTTATGGCTGCAGTGCTATTCCTCAGAGTATCTATATCAAGTCTCTTAGCGATATTAATATGTTGCTGTAATTATTTTTGATGCATGTAAAACATATAGGATTTGATCAGAAAAGATATGTTTAACATAAGTGGGTTAGTGAAGTAAATCCCAAACACATATTTTCCTTTTTTTTCTTTTGTTTAACGTGCTATAAAAGATTTCATAAACTTATAAACATGAATTCAATATAATTTTAAAGGATTTTGAGGACTCACTTCATCAGAATAACACATGTTAAAGTTTAATTTACAAAACTGCAATTTGCCGACTGGAAATCTTTTTCTAAATACATTAATTTTTTTCTTCACTTAAGGAGTCTCTCAAATAAAAGTCAGCTACACAGTAGATATTTCTTAGTTGGTGTGCTATTATTATTAGCTACTGGTTAAATATATATTAAACTAATTACCAGTAACTGTAGTCCATATTTTACATAGGTAGATATAAAACATATTTGATGAAATAAAAATCTCAGAGACAGGACGTATTTTTATTGATACAGATTGCAATAGTTTATCTCCTTGCATTGGCAATCAGCAAAATAATACAATATATTGTGTGTGAATAAAATATAGTTTAATTTTAGAGAAGGGAGAAAAAAAAAAAAAGATGGAGAGCCTGAGCTATATTTTTGCAGTCTTAATACTGCATGTTTTATTTTTACTCAAACAATATCCTTGTTACAGTTTCTTTCTTTTAAGATTCAGCTATTCTCTCAGTTAATTTATGTGCTCCTGGCCACTTCCTTGACTGTGAACAGGACAGTTCTTATAGAGGCACACAAAACTCCAGAAGATGAGGTCTCTGAGAATAGTTATTCACTTCCAGGACCATGTTCTCACCTTCAAATGCAAAACTTGTCATTTTTATGCTGTATTACCTCAAATTTCTTTCTATGAAACAATTATGTTTTAATATTTAAGGAGATTTAAGAAAGCCTCTTTAAATGTAAAATGTATAAATTAATATCCTGATTCTCCTGATTTGGATGTTATTGATTACTTCCTCTTTCTGCCCACTCCAACAGTTACTTTGTGTGAGTGGAAGTTCTAGAAACATCTCATTCAGAACTCAGATGCATTTATTGTAACTCTCAGAGTGAAATACTACTACCTTCTATGCCACCTTACTCAGTGTTTTGTTGAAGCATATACATTTTTTTCTTGTTTCTTGTTAATATTGTGCTTTTAACCAATATATGTATGATATTTACACACACACACACACACATACACACACACACACACAAATCCTACTAATATACATGGGCAATTTTTAAAGAAAATTTTAAGAAATTGACATGTTCATGGATTCTTTTCATCTACTGAAGTATCTGTTCTGTGAGTCTTTCTCTAACTGTTGCTGTCCTTTCTGACTTTTGAAAAATGTTAGTTCTAAAGAAAAGTGTATCATTTATTTAGAAATGCAGGAGAGGCTTGAGACTGATGTTAATTAACTGCTTCAAGTAGTTGCCTCCTTTTTGTCTTGCACAGTAAAGTGGCTTTTCCCACATCATGAAAACCCCAAGTCACATGTATCTTGAAGCCAGCTACTGGGACAGTATTTTGTTTGGTTTGATAAGCTGTGTACCATTGTGGATGTGCAAATATTAGTGAAGTGCATTAATGTTTACCTTACTCTAAGGTAGATCCTCTTGTGAAACTTTTGAATTATTGTTCAGGCACAAAGCTTCCTAGTGAAGAACAATTTGAACAGCTCAACTTCTGCCCTGTGTATTTCGCCACATGGCAGAGCACCATACAAATGTATACAATAGGTTGTCTTAAACAAAAATTGTTCCAAAGTTAATGTAATGTATTTTCTGCAGCAGCAGTTTCCCTGATCTCTACTGTCTATACTACAAAAACTCCAAAACAGTGACCTCAATGTTCATTTTCACTAGGTACCTTCTCTCAGCAGCTGGTCCGTGCTGCTTTTCTGAAAATTTCATATATTCTCTTGGGGTGCAATGAGTGTTGTTTTTTTGTTTGGGTTTGTTTTGTTTTTTTTTTTTTCTTAATTTCTTTTGCTGTGCTTTGGATTTTCTTGTTTGTAATTTAAAATAAAGCACAGAAGATGAGAGAAGCAAGTTGTAAATTCTGTGACACTGCCTTCCTGTTNTGGGGTTGTTTGTTTGTTTGTTTGTTTGGGTTTTTTTAATACATAGACATACTTAGCACAACATCATTTTGATTGAAAACTTTCAATAGCCCATTTCTTGAGTTTTCTCTGCAGCAGTACATCTTTAGTGTCTTGTACTGAAGTGAGATACTGGTGAGAAGCTGAAAAGCCTCTTCAGACCATTCTTCCATAACTGTAAGTAGTAGCAGACATTGCCTAGAGAGCATCTGAGGGTGTCTAGGATGATACTCTTGCTAAAGTAATTTTCAGTGGGAGCAGGCACACTGGAAGTGCATCCTCATTCATCCACCTGCAGTTTTGGGAAGTTCTTAGGTAGATGCAATAAGACTGCTATATAAATCTTTAAATAGTGAAACCAAAGTATCTTCTTTTGTTCCTGGGATACTCTGAACCCAGAATCTTTACATCATTTTTGTGATATAAGAGATTATCAAATGACAAAGTGTAGAGATATTAAATTGACAGTGGCCTCTACAAATAGCAATTAGGAATGCATATTAAAGAAGAAGGTGATTATTTTTTCTTTATTATTAAGTGAATTTCAGTAAGTAGCACAGAGAAGAACTTTAATAGGCAATTTGCAGCTAGCAAAACAAAAGTACGTAATTCTAGCATGGTGAAAGCTTTATATAATAAAGCTTTATAATGTTTATATATAAGCTTTACATAAAAGCTTTATATTTTTTTTTCAAGTTGGACCCTTGTAGCTGAAAACCTGATAAATCCAGAAATTATGGCAACTTTAAATGAAACTGAATGTGAATGCTTCTTTTCATCCATTCTATCTGTTTGTGGGGTGGGTTTTTTGCCTCATCTGAATTTTCCTCTGTGTCTTTCTGTCTACAGTTATTGAGGAAAGGTGTACTTTTACTTTATTTTCTGTAGTCTAAGGTCCTTAATTGAATTATAATGCAAATTGTCTCATCCCCCTGGGATAAATATTGCCCTGACTGGTTAAATCAGTGCTTTATGCTACAGAAGTGCTGCACAATCACCAACAGAGTAGTGACAGTTTTAAACATATTGTTTGTTCTCTAATTAGTATAATAATCAGGATATCCATACTAACAAAACAGTCTCCATAGAAATAAGGTAGTTATCTGTGTTCTGTTCTTTTCTGCCTATGATTGGTAGGATGACTTTTAGGTAGAAAAAAAAATTACACTCCATTAATCAGATATGTATTGTACAACACACACATTCAAAGATTCCTTTGAAATATAGTATCATTATGGGCTGGAGCTAGATTGGAAGAACAACCAATTCCTTTGTCTTCCATCACCTCCAAAATTGTTTCATATTACAAAGTTTGAAGCTTGAAGTCTTGAATTTACATGAGAGACCTTTAGAATTGGTGAACACAAAGGGATCTTTAAACCTGATGGTTATTTTTTCATATTGTTCGCTTGATGTATTAGAAGATTTATCTCTCAGTTCACGTTCATTCTCAGTGCTGAGGCTGCACTTTATATTTCACTCTGTATTTCACATTTTATGGAGCAAGTAGAAGGCTAAAGTTAGTAGCAAAATCCATTGTCTGCATTCTCTGAGGAATGCTGGTAGGCATATTTGTCCAATTATTTAATTTTAAGTTTTGACCTGTGTGAGGGCTTTATCAGTTAAATGAGCTCACTCATTCCCTCTTTTACATTATCCCATTTTAACTGTGACTGTTTGTTTTCAAATAAATGAGTCAAACTATAATAGCATGCCTACTTGTCTTTCCACTGTGGCTAATTCATTTAGTCATCCTCCTGTGTTCTCTATAGAAATAATTTGTTATATATATATGGGTTTTTCTTATTTCTATCTTGTTTGGAGAGCTGTGGCTCCAAGGATGCTGTATAAAGTGTGGTTAGTCTTATCAGAACAGAGAAGCTAAGATCTGAGAAGTTTAAAGAACATGGTCATGGGGGTCATGATAATATTGATATAATTATTCTCTAGATCATGAACAACCCACTTGGTAGCCCCTTTCTAATTTAATTGGTTTGGGGATTTTAAATCTCCAAGTTGAAAGTTCCTTCAAGCAAATCATGTCTGCAAAGCCATTGGCCATCCCATCATGGCATTCTATGATTCTGTCTTCATGGTATCTTGCATTTTGTGCCAGTCATTAAAAATGTACTGATTCAGAAAAGTAGAGTGGTAAGTTTCAGCACCCAGAATTTAGCAGATGCTCCTGGATAGCAGAGCTGGTCTTAACTTGGCTGAGCAGGGAGTAAGTCTGGAGTCTTCAGGGAAGTAAACTCACTTAATGGGGTGTGGAGCAGGTATGGGTCAGCATGTCTGTCTTTCACTTTCAAAAGATTTTGTCTTGATGTGTGATACAGAAGAACCACTATAGCTTTCTCTCACTCTCCCACAAATGTATAAAAGAATGTGAAAAAAGTCATAAATTATTAAACAATTGATTCTTCACAATTGATTCTTCTCTACCAGACAGCTATGATAAAGTCTATTACATTGTACTTCCAAATGTGAAGTGTGAAGTGAAAATTTCACTCATGTGAAGTGAAAACTTCCAATGAAATGCTACTGGAAATAAAAGGTTTTTTTAAGATTTTATTCATCAAATTTACATTTTAAATGAAATATTTCATTAAAATATTTACATCAATTACATTCAGTAAACTTCTAATGTTCATTTAAACTTTATTTTGTATCATCCTCTATTATTATTAGTTACGACATCTTTAGGATGAAGATGTATTGATTTGAAATGTACTTGAAGGCTCTGTTTTCCTTTAAGAGAAAAATAGAGTAAAAGGCTGGGATTATAACAGTTTGAAAATATTGGTATAACTATTACTTAGAACAAGTTATGATCTAGAAGTAAGAGACTTTTACCAAGAAGTTACTTTCCTCATATATTAACTTCCTCTAAAGAGTCACCGCCAGATCCACTCAGATAAGAGCACTTCACTTTAAGTTCTGTGAATTTGTTTCAAAAGAGTGCAATGAAGATAAAGGCCTCGGGTTCCCCTCTAGTTATTTAATATCTATATAGATTTATTTTGCCTATTTTGTCTAATTCTACTAATTTTGAGCTATCTTTGCATGCAATCATATACTTATGTGCTTTACATTTACCCTAAAGGATTGGTAGTCC
>VWZN01010480.1:49477-86318 GCA_013396955.1 Regulus satrapa | reverse complement strand
TTTTCCATTTCTACAAAACACCAGATGGGGAGGAAAAGAAAGGAAGGAGCAAATTAATTACTTTCTAGTGCAGATAAAGCTGAAGAAATAGTTTCTCTCTAATACACTCCAAGCAACTGAAAAAACACAGCTTTGTCAAATTCAGCAACCAGCAAACATTTCATACCTTGTTATTTTCTGTGGCAACAGTTGCTCTAATACTATTTGCAGAAAGGAGCACAATCTTTTCAGTGGTTAACCCCAAGAACATGGCTCGTGGATGATGTAGCGAAGGATTCTTTAGAAACAAAATAAGTATTTTAGAGATTCAGATCATATCAATAATTCTGAAGGGGAATATTTATAGCTATACAGTACCTGTGCATTTCTGTAAGGCTCTGATTCACTCCACTTCCACTGATAGAGTTCTCCTTTACTGCTAACAGCCACGAGCTCAGAATATAGAGCTCCGATAGAAATAAACTTTGTTCCATCCTACAAACACAGAAATATGAAGTCTAAGACAATGATATTATAACTGCATCTATAAAAACATATACATTTTAAAAATGAACTTAGAATTGCTTTGTTTTTCCAGCGCACCAATTAATGTTGAACCTGAAAATAAACATATATCCAGACACTCTCAAGATCAGCATGCCCCACACACAAAACATCATTGCTTCTGATAAAGTGAGGGAAGAAATATATTCTTTCCCTGAACTTTAGCAATAGCATAAACATGGCAATTAACTTGGACAGTTTATTAAGAGACTACACGGTGCTTTAAGAACACAACACTGCTCATAAAATTAGAGATGAAAAAATCTCTTGACTTGTGACACCAAAAAAAAATGTTTCTGCTTGAAATTCTGGCTGTTTGAAATTAACAAAAAAAGCAACATAACTCTATTATTCCATTGCTAAGTACAGCCAAGAAGGTATCTTCCAAGCTCCCCAAGAAATCAATTATCAAATTCACTGTTTCNCCAACTTAAACTAGTCAAAAAATCAAATGCTGTCTTCTACAGCTACAGATCTGAAAAAGAGATCTGTACATGATACCTAGTCCTCTCTGCAGTGGTTATCTCCCAGACCAGTATCTTTAACCGACTCTCAAGATTACAATACACCACCACCTTCAAATACTTCAGCCACCTGAGGGGAAACTGAACTCAGTCATTTAAAAAGTCCCACTATCCAGTACATTTATCTGTCCTCTAAAACAGGAGACTCTTCCTTACAGGAGTTTAGAAATAGAAACATTTTTAGTTTCCTAAGTCTGTATTTATACTATTTTTTTACTGTTTTCATGCCCAAAGTGAGCATTCCAAAAGGTGTATGGCCTTGAGTGACACAGGATTCATTCAGTACAGCTCTTACCAAATGCTCACCAGCACTGTGGGGAAAAGAAAAGCAGCAGGAGGAAAGGACAGAAGCAATCACAAGCAATTCCCTTTTATACCCTGATAAGAGTCTCTAGAAATAGTTAAATCATTATAGAGATTTATTATTTTATTCTGGAGGGCATCTACCAACACAGCACAGAATTAACACAAATACTAATCCACGTCATGATTATTAATACATACCATGGCATAAACTTTGCACATCCTGAGAAAGAACTGTCATCAGAACCTACTGCAGTCTAATGAGACACATCTCTACTTCCTCAGCATAGATGTATCTTCAGAAGTTAGCTGGCCTAATGCCTCACAGTTAAGTATGGAAAGCAATTAATTTTTGCTCCAAGACACACTCATTTTGACTTTTTGACTTCTTGCTAACGTATCTTTCAAAAACAAACAGCTTTGCACCGGAAGCTGATAATTAGAGTGAGCTGCCAATCAATTTTTTTCTCTCCCTTCTATCAAAATTCGCCCAGTTGTGACCCAAGTGCTTCAGGATCAATGCTACACTCAACTCCAGAGGGCCGTTCAACTAACTGCCCAAAGATGCACCAACAACACCTCTCTGTTTCTGCAAACCTGAGACTTGTGTTCAGCCACAAATTCTCATTTCAGACCAGAGAAATTAACACACTTGAAGATGATGCAGACTACTGACAAAATCTTAGTATCTCAATAGCTGAGCAAAATATACCTACCTGAAAAAACAAAAGGCTTGGTTTGCACCTAAATTACAGTCAAGCAGGGAAAAGCCAGCCACCCCTGCCATTACTACACATACATACAGCACAGGTACACATGGCACAAGGCTGATAAAGTGCAAGTGTAGCCTGATAGCACTACGGTGTAACAAGATTTGAAATATCAGGAGAATGTACTCATTGATTTGGACTCCTGAGCATTTGATGACATTTACTTGGGGGAGAAAACTCAGTACCTGAGCAACATGTCTATACACCGTTCAGTCTCAGGTTGTGGGTGAAACTGATATATTTGGAAGCACTATCAGCTTTCCAAAAGTTTCAGGTTGGCACTTCAGCTCCCAAAGAAAAAAGTTAACCATCCTCATCACAGCTTTTTACAGAGTTCTGTCCTAAATGCTAAAGGTCAAACTAATGAAAGAAAAATGAAGGGAAAATATTTGCAAACATGACTGGTTCTTTGTAGTGGTTTCTTGTGTGCTTTAAAGTGACCCCTAGCTTATTTCTACTTTTCCATTATCCTTTCAAGACTTCCTTCCTATTTTCCAAAATGGAAAAACTTCTGAACTGACCTCTCTGCTAAACGGTCTGTCTCCCTCAGATTTTCACTTTGAAGAACTTCTGTTGGAAAATACGACCAACAAAAATTGATACTGGATTTATAGCAGGAAAGACACAGAACCACTTCTTATGAATGTTCAGCTAAAGGAAATGATAGAAAGTTTGATTACTTTTGAATAAAAATGGAAGGCCTTTCCAGTAAGACACCTTCATTTAACTGGAAGCCCAGAAGCTGGGCTGGATATGAGGGGATATGCCAGCAGGTAAGTGGGAAGCAGCTCGGTATATAGAAACTGCAGAGACATACAGTCAGATATCACAGCAAAACAAACAAAAAAACCCACATTGGCAATAATGGCCATGGCAACGTTACCAAAACTCAGATGATGAGTCAATATTCCAAATTTAAACTACTTTTCTTTTTTGATGTCAAATTCCTGCAAAGTCTCTACCCAAGCTAGATTTTCTCATTCTAAGCTATGGGGACAAAAGCTGCTAACTTTCACTGACAGAGAAGTTCAATGTTATTAGATGAGGAAAAACAAAAGAAAACTAAACCAACAATAAACCCAAAACAAACACAAAAAAACTTTAGCCATCAAAGATCTGGTAGAGAGCGACTGCTAGAGAAACATTCTTTCCAGGTCTCTTAATTTCTCAGTTTGAATGCCCAAGAGAAGACAACAGCATCTAAAGTCATGCTGTAGTTAGCAGAAATAAGCCTCTAAATTCACCTCTGTTTTCAAGCTTTCTATCTAGATTTAGTCTGAAACGAACACAGACACAGAAAGTGTGACAGATAAAAAAGCAACCTCACAGATCCCATGGACAGACAGAAACGGGAACACTAGACCAAACCCGTAGAATCTGGTCTGCTAAACAGAGATGATCACTTCCATTCTTAGGAAGCTTTTTAGTTTGGTTGGTTGGCTTGGGTTTTATTTTATTTAGGTTTTCAAAAACTCATCTCCCCAAACACCCAGGTCATCCATAAAGACAATGACCACAGACACTCAATTACCAACATATAGCTGGTGTTTCTAATACTTTTATCTCCTGTGGTAATTACTTCTTGCCTTGAAAATGGAATTAACATTACAAAGAAAAACAATTAATCAAAGCCAAAGAATTTTGAAGGAGCAACCAAGTTACTGATCAACTCGAAATACAACTGCAAATAAATGCAAATTTTTACCACTGCATTTTAAAAGCACAATCTACCCAAACTGAAAGTACCTCTAGGAATAATAACGCTTATCAAAAAAAGTTTCCTCGATGAAGCATAGTTTAGATTGTTTCATGGGTTTCCTACTGCCAATTATATGCTTTGAGGACCCAAGTAAATGAGAGAAAGAAAAAGAAAAACCGCAAACCTTATGATCTACAGCAGTATCTTGAAAATACATGGAGAAGAAAATTAAAACATTATTAACAGAAGTGGAACTATAAGAGTGTCATTCATTTTATGTAATTTAACTAAATGCATAATAAGGAGTATGCTTTATTACATTATCTCACGAAACTAAGATGTGACAGTCAAAAAGGCAACTCACAGTATTAATTCAGAACAAAAAAAAAATAAAAAACAAAACCCAGATCTACTGCACACCATGCAAATAATAACAAGATTTTAAAAATTCCATACCTTATCTGGCCACCACTGCAAGTCTTCTCCTAAAGAAACAGGACTTTGAACAGGTGTATTCTTCTTGTCCAGGTTTGGTTCCCCTTCCTTACTTGTTGAGCCTCTCTCATTATCAAATGAGGCTCCATCAAGCCACCTTCGTTCACGCAAACGTAAAACGGACTCACGTTCACGCAACAGCTCAGAGTCTCTCTCTAAGGGAAGAAGGAGAACTGGTATGCAATTGGGTCACACCAGTGGGATAAAAGTAAGCCACTCTCTAGTAAAGACCCTTCAGGATGCAACTAACAGCAGTTAATCTACTCACACAGATCAAAAGTATAGTCCTGACATGCAACATTCAATATATTAACTCTTTCAAGAATAGGTACTTCAGAATTACTAAACATGAAATAAGCTAGAAATAAAGGCTTACAGTTTTGTGCACTATGAAAAAAATGCTAGAGAAATTCCACTTACATCATAAGAGGCCAAATACATTTAACATTTCTGTTTAAAGTTTTCTAGTACAATATGTGGTTTTGTAGTTTTATTAATGTAGTTAAACAATAAAAGAATCTTAGGCCTATACAGTCTGTCAGATAGCTTTATGCAAACCAAAAAAGAGTATTTATTAGAGAGTTTCATAGCAACTTTCCCAGAAAAACAATAATTTGAGGTTTAAGAAAGGTTAAGGAAAGCAAGCATTAAAAAAAGCTCTCATACTTCGATAATCCAGCCCCTATAGTTTAAAGCAATATTCTATAGGACTGAATTTAATAAACTAAATTGTATCTACTTTGAGTAGATCAAATGAAAACTTTTCAAGAGTCAGACAAGTTTTTAAAAGGATCCTCAGAGGAAAACGTTCCTTACCAAAATGTTTCCCCTCCAACTGGTCTATAACCTGTCTAAAGCCAGTACTCTGCAGTTTGCTCACGCAGAAAATATTTTAAAATCAGGTAATCAAACTAAGTATCCAAAAGTCAACTATGCATGGAAAATAAGGATTATAAAATTTGTGGTAGCATCTTATATAGAATAACCTTTTATATAGAATAACCTTAGAAAAGGAAAAAAAAATGAGGAATTTAGGAGGTATGTCAGATGCTGGATATTTGCACATGCACATAAATGCATTTAACCTATAAAGTACCTCACTTATGCTCACAAAAATCAACTGGAATTACATGTACGAGATGACTGCATTATTATATCATAGTTTCAATGGATTACACCAAGCCTTGGGTCTTTTGCTGTATTATACAAATGGGAAAGTTTTTCCATAAGCCAAACACGACAGCCTGTCTTACAGATGTATCTCATACAAGTACTGTACTTACTTTCTAGCAAACATCACACTGACCCCTGAGTAACAATTTTCTAACAGGAACTCGCATGTTCAGCAATTAATATATTAAAAAATGTTCATGAAAGGCAAGAAAACTGTACTAAATAAACAATCCCACCAAAGGTTGGATTAACAGTTTGGAAATAGTCTAGTTGTCTCTTGCAACAGCTTCAAAAAGATAGGAAATTGCTGCATGGTCCGTTATAAAACTTTCAAGTGTAAAATATTTAGAAGAAAAAATGCTCTAGCACTGCTCAAGGAGCTTTTTTTATCATCTGCCAATAGTTCTCCTCATCCAACTATCAAAATGTTTCAAAAAAGTAAAATTTAGATTTATTCTCCTTCCTTATCATCTAAAGTTCCTCATTCCATAGAGGTAATTTCTGCCATGGAACAACTACGGAAATATGAAGAACAGTGTACAAAGAGAACCCAAAAGAAAGAAAGTAGAAGAAGAAGAAAAAAAAAGTAATAAGAATGCTGCATGTCATCAATTATTACTAATTTATGAGCCAAATTATATATTTGTAATGCAATCTATGTATTAGTAGGTACATACACTACAGTTTAAACTTAACATGCAATAATTTTATAACACCTTGCAACACCAGTGATCAACAATTATATTTAAAATATATGACTACCAATGTTCTTGCAGAACTTACCTGCTAATACTCAGAATTAATTAATAATTTTGATGAGCAGCAGTCTACTTGTCTATTCTATATTTGACAACATATCACAGTCTACTTTCACATTAAATCAGCATCTAAACCACCAGTGTGTACTGTCACTAACTTTTTCCACAGCAAACTACTTATTACAAAGAAAAAAGGTGCAAAATTACCTCTGGATGAGCCTAGCCTGGAAAGTGATGAGCGCCGAAAGGATGGATAACCAAAGTAACTAATATCTTCTGAAAACATAGCATCAGCATCAATAATGACACTTGGGTGAGCAGAATGTATGTCAGCATCCAGAAGAGACATAAGATCCTCTATAAGAGGAGACAAGGGTCTTAAGTGAATAATCAGCTACTTAAAACATCAGCTAGAGAGACCATCAACTAAACAAATATCAAAACAAAACAAAAAAAAAATCCTATCTAGTAATTGAATTTCTGCTCTTCAGATTCACCAGTGCAAACTCATGTGCCTCCTATGCAAGCACATTTACAATCAAGCTTGTCGAACTAGTGAACAAAACCAGCTCCCCTGCAAGAACTGCCCTGTCACTTACCTAACCACATTTCCCAAACAAGACTTCCCCAAAACGTATCGTTCTGTATCCCAGCAATTCCAACTTTTGACTGTCACTTGAAAGAACAAAGCACTAAAATAAGATAGAGACATACACACACATGTGCACACACACTCATGCACGAGATGCACAACGCCCAAGGTGGCCTGGAATGAAGGGAGGACAGAGCTGAGGGAGAAGGGCGGCCTTTGCACAGCCAAAGACCACGGGTTTCTCCCTGGAATGTTTCTTTCACAGAATGACCCGCTAGCAATTTGTAGCTCTCAATACAAAGCTTTAAACTGTAGCTACACGAACAACAACAACAATTACCTGGAAAAAGCACAATGTTTTAATACCACGCAGTTTAAAAAAAAAAAAAAAAAAAAGACACAACCAAACCAAAAGGTTGAACTTAAATATTGTGACTGCCCCAGTTTCTATGTTAGAAAACTTGACTTCCCCTGAAGCAATGATCATCATTAAAATGCAGAACCATCTCCTCCCATTAACTAAACTAAAGCTTCTATCCACACACAAAAGAGGCTACTGGAAATTCATGTGACTTACTGAAGGCCAGCAATATGGCCTAAGCCTGACCACCATCTTGCTAGAAAAGGGCAGTCCTATTTCCCTCCTTTATCCCTGTGGCAGGCACCTCCTTGGGACAAGGGTTTCTAAATCTACAACTAGTGCGTTCACCTGGCTTCAAACAGATGTTCACTGGGTATAGAAATATGGTGGGACTGGACCTTCAGACTGACTCAATGGAGTAATCAGAGCCCCAAAGGTGGAGCTGAATTCACCACAGCGCTGCAAAGTTGACCAGACCCTACTGTTTGCTGCCAAAGGAAACAGCTCTGCCCTTCCCAAACCTTCAAGCAAATCTGACTTTAAAACAAAAAACAAGCAAAAAAAACCCAAAAAAACCCACCCAAACAAACACAAAACCGAAAGAAATCAGGCTCCCCAAATTAGGTTTCACTAGCCCATGCAGGCCCAAAAATCTCAGCCCCATGCAAGGGAATGGCAGGATCGTGCCTTCTGGCAGCAGGACACCCTCATCTGCTTAAACCACCTGTGAAGCTCAGGTGGGGCTATATACAGACTCCTTCCAGGAAACTTGGAAAGAGCACACAGAATTTCTGCACATCCAGTTCTCACCCTCTGTCTCATAAACATAAAATAAAAGAGTGGCTAAAAAATAAGCATTCTTAACAGCAGAATCTGATTATGATGGGTCTTCTTCTCAGTGTCTGGAATGAAATGGAGGAAGGAACACCACGTAGAGGGTATCCAAAAACAGAAAAGGAGACAGAAGTCTGCTCTTAGAGCTGGTATTAATTCACTTCAGACTTCCACATCTCTGCACATCAGAATATTCATCCTTGAATTTCAAAGCTTTCATCAACAGGAGATGCAACACACACTGTCCACAAAAAAACAGCACTGTAAACCAGTGAGCACAGGGAATTCAAGGCAAGACCTCCATAAAGGCTTTTTGCATTAATTAACTAATCCAGGCAAGTGTAGGCTGTACTTCTACAAGCACACCATTTGTGACTCCATAGTTCCCACAGTACACTTCAGGAAGTCATCCATGACAGACTGCTTGGAAATCGTAGAAAGAAAATTCATATTTGGCAAACAGCCTCTATCTAAAACAATTCAGATCGCTCACAGCACCCTTACCGTGCCTGCTACTGGCTTTTAACAATGATGAAGCTGCAATACATCTCGCCTTCAGTGTCAACTCCTAAGTAACAAACTTTCAGAGCTGGGAAAGATGAGATTCTGTTGTATTTCCCAATATTGATATGCTGCTCCCTCCTCCCTCAACCATCTTTTCCTAGGTAAGTTCCAACATCTCCATAGTCTAGCGACTCGTTCTGATATCTTTTGGTCAGTGTCCAGGAAAAAACTGCAAAGAACTGTGATCTCTTTCTAGGAACCAAATTGCCCAGTACAGAAAAGAACTCTATACCCTCATTCAAAATGGACAATACTGGATTTTTTTAAGGTAAGCTACGTGAGAAATCCTCTTGACAGAAAGCACATACTAAATTGTGAGACACACACACACACCCACACACACACCTTCCACCACATCAGGCATCTTGAGTTTAGCTGTGTATCCAAAACAAAGAAAAGTAAAAATTCAAGCTATCAGACGTAAGAACCAAAACTATGTGGGTTTGGGCTAAATACGCATTAAGATGAGTAACGAAATGAAGCCTTTTCTTACCCTCTTATTTCAGCTTCAAATCAGATTTTAATTTTCTTCCAGTATTTCTGAAAGAGATCCCCCTTCTTCCATTTTCTATATCAGCAAAGAAAGGTGCTAAAACCAGTAGGGATAGGAGCCAAATCCACTCCCCTTCAAACATCACTGGAATTTTTTTAGCGCTGTGAAAACACAGATACTGCAAGGCTACATCCAGTTTAAGAATCCAGAGTTTAAAAAAAAAAAGAAAAAAAAAGAAAAACCACCAGAAAACCAATTCTCTATGTCTTTTTCTTCCTGCTCTTCAGACAAATCCTATGGGATTATATAATTCATCTCTTCTGCTGTATTAGACCGGAACCAGACTACTCCCTTCACATCTAGGTGTGATACTTCTGATGAACCTATTTCCGTAAGAAAATATCTATGATTCACTACTAAATACCGTAGAAATTTAGAAGGAAAAGGATATTCAGTTCAGAGGAAAGAATCAAAGCAAAAAAAAATAACCACCCACAGAAAAAATAAATCAATAAAGCCCCCTAGTTTTCAGTATGCAGATAAGCAGCAATTCAAATAGCATTATCACCGGATTAACTGAAGGCGTTGCTTAGATCAATTCGGATCTCAAGTAGAGCTCACTTTAAACCTTCTCCCTTAAGGGGGCAATCATAAGTTCTCTCCCCTCTTCTCAGCTGCACACTTTTATGAAATATTCAAGTATTCAATGTCTTCAGTACCTCCTCCTCTTTCAAGTTTGGATTAAATTGGCAAAGCTGTGACAGTGAAGGGAGAGAAACGTTTGTTTTGGTTTCCCAGGAAACTAGACTAAAACAGAACTCCAAAATTCATTCTTGATAAGATAATATTTATTCAAAATATTACCCAACTTGAAGTTCACAAAAACAGAGGGAAAAAAAAAAAAACAACCCAACAACAAAGAAAACCAAATCACAACAACAAAACCACAAAAAAAAAAACCCCAACCTCGTTTGCTAATTGTTTTCCCCAAAGGCAAACCACTGAGCTGATCCTACACTACGCTGCAGTTCCCATCTCCCCTCACTGGAAGCCAGCTCAGTACGCCCTGCTGCGAGCCCAGCCCGTCTCTCTTCTCTGCAGAGCAGCCTGGATGTTGCCAAACCCAGCTTTCACAAGCTCCCCTAGTGAGAACCCACTGTACCATGCAGAAGTTACTCAGCAAATATGCACTCCTCTGAACTACACAAACAACGAAACATTTTAACATCTATGGCACCTCTAATCAGAGTCTTAACAGAACATAAAGCCCACAAGAACCCTCTACCACAACTTGGCATTATGAGCCTCATAGAGGCCATCGAGTCTTTCCTGTGCTATATGATCTTGTTCTATATATTTTTACCTTGATTATTCTCCTTATGTATTTGTTATGAAACAAATGAACACACAGTCCTCTCTGCTAACTATCATAAAACAAAAGAAACACGTCTAGATTAGAGAAGCCAAAAAATCAAAGTACACTGGGAACCAAAAATAAGTATTTAAGAGACACCTGTTGACAGCAATCTCTACAAAAAAGTAACATTCTGCTCTTCACTTAAGACATTTTGAAGAATTCAGAAAGGACTGAAACATGCTTTTTGCTGCCTCAAAAAAAGTCCGATGTATAACGTTCAAAATACTACTGGAGTCATCACAACTGGTATGTTAAGAAATTGCGATCCATTAAACAAGAATTTATTAATTTCACAGTACTTGGAAAGTATCTCAGCTTATTAATGATTTTATTATTATTTTTTAAATCATATGTCAAGTGCTTTTAAAAAAGTTTCTCTGTCTTGGAAAGCTTAGAGAAGTAACCCCTACATTTAAGGGTCACAAAGCATCAGACATGCAGAAGGCAGAAAGACAAAATTAATATAGGCTTTTAACTGAAATGCAAGAACCTCAAAAGTGCAGAGGCAAATTCCATCTTGTCGCTTGCTTTTTTGTGCTTGAAGTGGAAATCATAAAGCTCTGAAGCACAATTTGATATAATTTTTAAAAAGGTTCTATATCTTTCAGAACAATAAAAAAGCCTAACCATTGAAGGCATATAGCATTTATCAGTTATCCACAGTTTTCTCTGATGATGTTATAGTTCCAAAGGGAGGCATTCATACATGAGATGACAAGTGAAAGCAAGAAGACTGCTAAGTTTGTAGAGCAAAATACTTTTAAAAAGAGATATAGACAACTTTCTCTGGCCATTTGGTTTCCCTGAAAACTAGCTTGCATGGTTACGTGACACAAGCAGAGCTAGCAATTTTTACTATTCAGCATTTCCACAGTAGAGTCATAACAGCACTGCCTAGTGTTCAGCTAGATTTCTGATCAGTTTCAGATACTAAACAAATTAATTTCTGTGCAACAGGCTGATTTTCACCTTTAAAACTTAGGGACAGAGAAGGCGTGCACATTCCACAAATCAGAAATTACATCTTTGAAGACTGGTGTTAAGACAGATCAAGTGTCATTTCAGTCATCACTTCCATATCTTTTCCCACAAAAACTGGGAAAAAAAAAATAATCCTGTAGGGTTAAAATAGGGAAAAAAATCTAATTTTAGGACATTGCAATCCCTTACAGGAATTTGACTCTGAATAGGGAAGAAGATGTAAAGATTAAGCCAAGGAGAAAACTTTTTCCTGGACATCCAGCGAGGATATTGAAACTCAGCACACTACTTTAACCCATCTCAAATAGATGAGACTCACAGACTGCAGTGGAAGCACCTTCAAATAAATGCTACCAGTCACAAGGTGTCAGACAGTCCCTATTAATTGATCCTTAGGATCACAAGAGGTACTCAAAGATGGGTTAATGCTGTAAAAGACTGGTTAGTATGGTTAAAAGCAGGAATTTACAGCAGAAGTTCCTAACTGTGATTTATCTTCTGAAGGCCAGTTCTGGAGAAAGGCATTTGGGTATGCTTAAGACTAAGAAGCGCTTTGAACACTTGGAAACTTAGGAGAATTTACTTCCTCCAGTGCATCTATCCAATGCTATTAAGCTGATCACTAAAAAATAAGACTGAGATTAAAGATTTTTCACCCCTTTCACCAAAAGACTCTTGATTCTACAGCAAAATAAAGATGCTTGACAGATGCAACCAAAACTAGAAGAAGCAAAATGAAATGCGAAGTTTTTGTTGCAGAATTTTTTAAAACCCATTCTCTAATCACATGACTGACAAGATAAAGATGGACAAAGCCCATGAACCTTCCTGGTGAACCAGATGAGCAGAAAAAAAAAAAAACCAAACCAAAAAACAAAACAACCATTTATTAGAAAAATATCAAAACATCATTTTGACACACAGAAGAAAAGCTACTATGTAGTCAGAGTTCAGACCTGTTCTTTTTGTGCAGTGCAACTAACACACCACTGGCTTTGGCTGCTATGTTTTCAAATCTGTTCACTCGGCAAGAAAAGATTGCCGAAATTATTTAGCCAATGCAAAAGAAGATTCAAAGCCTTTTATAAAAAGCAATTTTATGGGACAGACAGTATTTCAAAAATAGGTGCACTTCTATTACAGGATTTTGCCATTATAGCCAGAATACGGGGAATTTATAAGGGGAACTTGAGATGAAGAATAAATTCTCAATCTAACTGCAACCACTGTATACTGTTTTGCCCTCTATTAAGGCTTTTTGATTTTAAAAAGCCTATCATTTTTGCTCTAAAAACTTGTATAAATATTAAGAATACATGTTAGTAGTAAAAAACATGCAAGTCACTGGGAAGTTTTAGAATTAGCTTTTATGAGCAAGCCACGCAGTGGTCTCAGCATCTCACTGAGCAGCAAAATAGACAAAAGTAATACTAGTGTTTCAAAGCCTGGGATTCTGAAAGAAAACATGACTTTCATACCCCCCCACAAACAGTGCCAACAGTTATTCTTCTGGGGCTATCCTAATCCCTCAAGACATCCCAGTCCATCTTTAGTTTTGTACATCTTTAGGCTTTGCAAGAATTGTCTTCGCTGCGCACCTTGCACAGCACAGAGCTCGCTGTCAGTACTTAAATACAGAAAAATAACAACATATTGGCATTTTTTATCAAAAGTTGCAGGACACAAACCTCCAGGAAGATATGATTCACTTGCTGTGTCATCCCCATCATCTCCATCTTCATCATCACGACTCAACAAATTATTTACAGCAAGGTTTACATCCAGATTTGTTCGTTGTAGTTCTCGAATAATAATACTTCTGGACTTCCCTTGTAAAACAACTTGTGCCTGTAAGAGCAGAGTGAACTGGTTATTGGTCATTCTCAGCTCGCCAACCACTACTCATAAGAAAATGCTTAATTCTAAAAGAAGTCTAATAAGAATCAAAAGTCAGTAACAGCACATAGAGACACAGGGTCATCAATTTTTCACGCTATCCTGTACTTGATACTCAGCCTTCTCTCAGTTCCAGTTGGACCTCTGACCCCCAATTTTGGCACTAAATCTCCTAATGGAATCTTAGAATCTACTTCTTGGAATGTTTAATGCTGTAGTTAAATGGTAAGCAAAATCTGGTTTTGAGTGTGTTCTGTATGTTTCTATGAAGAATTTAAACTTAGTATGTCAAGCAAGAGAGTTTGCAATCAATTGCTGTGCCAAAACTTCACCTCCATCCCTTTTACACTGGTTTCTCTTTCCACTGCCCTTCAAACAAAACCACCTTAATGACTCTATCTTTCTTGTCATTCTGTTTCTAAAGGCTTATCATCAGCAGTTTCTGCAACATTGAAATTTTTATTAACAAAGTGCAAATGCAGACAAAACCTTCCAAACATCACACGCAATGAATTTACAAAAACACAGAGAAACTCTGATTTATTCCACTAAGCCTAGGACTCAGAGCACTTTGTTTTTCCAGATTAGCCTCTACTGAATGTCAGAGATGATGAGAGTTTTGAAAGATCACAACCAAAAGAACGTAAAAAACAAGTACCGAGTATTTTCACAACAGAACAAAGATAAGGCACCAAGTAAAACAGTCTGTTGGCAAGCAAAAAAAAAAAATTAAAAAAAAAAGAATGGGACATGCTATTAGCACACAAAGGTTAATTTCTGTCATAACATTCTATGCCAGAAGTTTACAGATTTGCAACCTCCTAGAATCTACAGACCACCTGTGAAGATCTTTCTCATTGCTCTGCTTTAAAGTTCCCTCAAAAAAAATTTTGATACCTTCTGTTTTAAAGGTAAACAAAGTAAACCATTTAAAAAATAAAATTGAAAAGGGCAGAATATCGCAGCAAGGGAAGGAAAGCAGATTATCTTTGGCCTAGCAACTAACATCTGTATTTGAAATGTCAACCAGCAACTAGTTCTAAGCCAACAGTTAAAATGCATTAACTAGTCACATATTTTGAATGTATTTTTTTCTACCAATATGAAGGAAAATGTTTTAACAGATTTAACAGCTTCTTCAGACTTTAGTGCATTAAAAAGCAAAAGCAGAGCACTTTATACCCAACATTCATAAAAGTCACATTTATAAAAAATTCAGCAGAGGTGTCCACGAAGAAAAATTACCAGTATCTTAAAGAGGATAAATAAATGTTATGCCTTTCATTTATATCTCAAATGGATCATTCCTTCTATCAAACATGAAAAAAACCCTCCATCTGCCCTCATTCATTACATTCCTTCAGGAAACTTAACATTTGATATTATTCTCAAATATTTGATTTTCTCACTAAATCTCCTCTCTGCAACCAAACATGGCCTTCCTCATCTACATTAAACATTTACCTTGTCCTGGGGGACGTTTGGGAAACTAAAATTCTAGAATCCAAAAAGTCTATCACTTCCACTACATAGCTAAGAATTAAACCAATTGAACCCTTTCAGCTAAGGAAAGTCAATTTCTTTAACTGCAACTCCTTGGAGAACAGGCACTACTACAACACATTCTGGTAGACAGGCTCTGAGAAGCTCTCCAAGCTTTTGGCAACAAGCAGTTTCTAGCTCACATACCTGTGAAATGAGTTCCTCTGGAATGACTGATGCTGGAATCACTGGTTGTGGTTGACTCCCCAGCAGTCCAGATCCTCTGTCACGTCCTGTTCGTATAACTCTGGTCTGCCTTCGAGAGTCTCGAGCTCCAGCAGATGATCTACCAGAAGATCCTCCTCCACTTCCACCAACCCCTGAACTCCAGCGACTTCTAGAAGATTTAGATTTTTTTTTTTTTTTTTAATTACAGCAGCATACTTTGGGGACTACTTCAAGAGTCTTTAGTTTTATTATTAATAACTTATAAACAGCCTCTGAAAAAGACTGCAGCTTGACTTCACAGACAAACACTATAAAAGTAACTCTCAAAACTAGAAAGAACAAGGACACCAAGAAACTGATACAGTCCTGAAATATGCAGAAGGATTTTTTTTTTTTTTATAAAGTACTCCAACTGGAACTTGCACTCTTTCCTACTCATATAGCTCCGTGGATATACATACATAAACACACAGAAGGATCAATTGCCAGATTTTCTAAAAGCAGCAGCAGCATAACTTGTAACATTTATCTCTCCATTTCCCACTATAAAAGCACACATGCACTAACTTCACTGTCAGTGGCTCTGACAGAAGATCACTATACTTAGGTGGATCTTCTAAATATCCTGATACTTGATTTACACTACGAAATTGGTTAAGATTACACTAGAAAAATCAAGTCATCTTCTCTACTGAAAAAGAAATCTTACACTAGATAGATAGAAATCTTACAACTAACTAGTTCTCTGATCCTCAGGGATAGCTTTCAAGATAATCTAGTTTTTACTTATTCCTATTGCAGAAATCAACATCAACTGCACACATTGCAAAAGCATGCCTGAACTGATCAAATGGTGTCTTTGTTTCTATGAATCAACGTCAAAATAAGGCAACAAAAAGACAGTGATTTGTAAAAATAGACATCTTGCCATCATTACAACTATCCACTAATAATTATCACCACAGAACTGTGTCAATTGAATCTGCTCTGAATTTAACACAAGATAATCTGCTGCCATAAAAGACAGGACTCTAATTTGTTCTCTGAGGTTGACTAAATTTTATCTTGTAAAACACCTTAAAGGACATTGGATATGGTATCACTACCACCTAATAGTCTGTATCAGCAGAACCTTCCTGCTATCAGCCACTTCAGGTCTCAAACTCCTTTCAAGAAAAACATTTAAAATCAGACAGGAAAATGAAGAGATGTTCTCTGAAACTATCTAATATATTTACACTAAAAGTCTATCATAATTAACTACTAAAAGCTACACAATTAAGTAGGTGCATTGTACACCTTCAGTTGATCCCTAGCACCCTTTTGCAATCGTGTTTTCTTTTCCCTCCTGACAAGACCCTGCAAACACAGAGTAACTTGGGTGTCTACAAGGCCCTGTCAGACACATCTGCATTCTCTGAATTTTAGCTAGTGACCACACAGAAAATGACAAGACAAGACAAAAAGCAGTTCAGTTATGTCTTTAAGAAAAGTCTTGTCTCATGAGTTGGAAAGAGAATTCCGAAGGAAAAAAAAAAGAAACCTACTGAAAACAAAACAAACAAAATAAAAATTTGGAAAAAAAAAAGCTCATCAAAGAATGTAACATTTTACCTAAAATGAGTCACTTAAGTTGTTCTAAAAGTGGTTAATGTGGCTGAGAGGAAATAGAACAAGGCTGAGGGGAAGTCAAATTCTACCCACAAAGCAACTCACAATTCAACCCCTCTACAGGGAGGTGTGGGGTTAAAGAAAAAGTTCTGTATTAGATATTGATACTTTAACTAGAGATGCATTTTCTATTTTAATTTATAAACTATCAATGGTATCATTCAGACATCTAACAGTTAAAACCCTTAGTACTGGTGTAATAATTCAAATATTCCCTGTGTGTCCTAACCTGGTCCTGTTAAGGAGAATAAGGACACAGCCATTGCTATTACAGCCATCTAAACCTAAAATGAATATTAACATAGAACAGAAATCTTTATTTGGATTTCTGTCCACCTTCTCAGAGAGAGTTTATCACATCTCTCTACTGTGCAGCAGCATGCTAGCAATTCTCCAAATCCAGTCATCTACTCGAATGGCTCCACAGTTTGAATGGTTTTAGATTCAATTTATTAAGGCAATTATTCCCTTCATTTAACAGACTAGTTGTAGTGCCTACTGCTACTCTATTAATTCAGTGACTTTCAACTACCTAGTTCCAAGACAATCAAGAGAAGATATTAGAACACTTCAGGGTTGGTCTCTAAGACTCAAACAATTTTAACACATTACACTTAGCTAAGAATAATGAGGAAAAGAATGTGCTACACGTCCCACAATAAGTTCTTAAACATGACAATACTAGTTGGTCATTAAAGTTTAACACGTGGATTTTTAGGTTCAGATGCATAATGATTTCCAAAAAAAAATAGGAAGGTTATAAGGATGGTTATTCTTCATGCAATTAAGGCCCAAATGAAATTAGTTTATTTCGTAATAAAAAACCAACAAATTTTCTGGAAATTCATGGAAAAGATGTAGTTCCTTCCTTTTAACAAATCAATCACATACAGAAACCACAGTTTTCCTTACTGCAGTTAGTAACCTTAGGAAGCAGCATAGTTAGACATCTTACAAAAACATGTAACAAAGAGATCGATCGCTGTCATTATGAATGATAATTACCTTTTTAGAAAAAGGGACACCATCAATTTTAAAGCCAACGACAAGAAATCTGCATCTATACAGTGCATTTTGCATATAGTACAATTTTAAAGCTTCTGAAAAACAACTTTTTCCAAATGTTCCTTTTCTATTATTATGCATAGGACCCCAGCTATTAAAACACCACTTTGGATTTGGGGCAAGGGAGTGGAAGGCACAAAACAATGGAGCACATAATAGAGGTTTCTCCTGCATAAATGCACTCATTTCACTTTATTCTTCTAGCCTATTATGGTTTAAATTGATAGTGTCCCTCTAAAAGACTGCTTTTCAAAAATCAAGGAACTAAGAAAACATTCAAAAGAAGACAAGACAGCCTAAACCAAGTTATTCTTCACACATATATGAAGAACTCTCTGTATCCTATGTGCTGAAGGGTCACTAAAATGTCTGTTATTTTAACCAAGTCGATCAAGGTTTTTTTGGTTATACCCTACCTACACAACTGCTGTGATTATACGTTCCCTCAGACACACTGCATACAATGTATATATGTGTATACACATATACTCAAATATGGAACAAACAGATTGCAGCCTCAATCCTATCAAAACTTACCCAAGGGTGTTGCCTGCCAGTCTGCCCAGAGTTTCAGAACCAGACAGAAACCATGGGGAGTCACTAGTCCTGCCTGGCCTGGATGTCCTTCCTGCCCCTGAGCCACTGCTCAACTTTGAACTGAAAGTAAAAGATGGTAAATCAGTCACAAAACAATCCCAAACGGATTAAGAACAAAACCTGGAATCCCAGGCTGAAATTCTCAGGGACTTAGTCTGGTAACATACCAGCTTAAGCAACACCCTTGGGGAATATTCCAAACTAATCTAACTGTATATTAAGAGGTACACTGACGAAAAAAGAAGTGGAAAGCATGCCTAACAGACCTTAGGTACACCAGCGATCCATAATAGCACAGGTGCAAATACATATTAAGCTAATTAGTGATTGGAGTTAGCCACTGTGCTAAGTTTTCCATTAGTGCAGATGTACAAATTGTAATCACCAGGTGCTCTATCTGTAAACCTCAGCCTGAGTACGCTACTTCAATATTAAGTGGTTTAAATTCAAATGTGAACCTTTAATTAGTCCTATTAAGGGGGACTTACCTGGACTGAGGACCACAGGTCTAGAAAGTGAGCCTTGCCAGATGGGACAACTTTCAGAGTGGATTTTACATTAAGCTTAACAGTTTAACACAGCTTCTTTCTTAAGGATTATTTTTGGAGTAGTTTGTTTCTTGAAGTTAAAGAGAGCCTGTCTCACTTCTTTCCCAATCACGTTCCAGAATCACATACACTATTTCTTCCTACACCAGTTTGTCAAGCTAGGCTGTTTGGCTGCATCACCATAACCACTGTGTCTCTACTGAAAGCAACCATTCCAAAATCTACTTTAAAAACAAACAAGTAAAAACAAAACCAGAAAAGCAGCCGAGCTGCTTATCGGGTTCAAAAGATATCTTAGAAGAAAAGCATTTCTTACCCATCACTATTCTCAGGTTTACCCAATTCCAATCTGTCTGGCTGAACTGAAAAACCAATCCTGCAGACTCTACCATCCTGTATTTAGAACAAGAAAAGCAAGTGTTCAAAACTGAAATGTAAGACAAGTTTATTAAAGAAAATTAGAACACAAGTCTTCAGCTACTGAAGAGTGTCAATTTAATGTTAGAGTAACTACTTATAACTGCACGGTTCCAAGTTTGTTATGTGAGAAGATTTCAGCAGCTTACCTCCAGAAGAAATGCAGCGTGATTTGGTCCCACCACACACTGTTTAATAGTGGCCTGTTCCAATACATTCAAAGGCGGGTGGCTGAAAATGAAAAGCGAGAATTTACAGCATTTTAGAACTTTTGAAGTCTTAAAAAAAAAAAAATTTAAATCAACTTGTGCATGGAAGGAAAAAAATGTACAGTGGCAGTTACCAACATGAAAAACTTCCAAAAATTACTAAATGTGCATTAATTGAAGTACGCGGCACATGAAATGCAGGAGAAATATCTTAAAAGGTGATAGTTTTCACTTAATCTGATAAACAATAAACACCAAGGTTTATACCTCATATTAAGAGGTCACTTCATAATGATGATTTTAATAATACAATTTATCGTAACTGACAACCTCCCATTTTCTTCCTGTGTTATCTGAGGCATTTCTGGACTTCAGGATCAGCAGCACTGAAGATTTCTACGGTTCCACCATCTACAGTACAAATATCTGCTTCTTGTTGCTGTTAGAGAAATTGTACTTTCCTAAATGATTTACAGCAGCACGTGATACGCCTTACCTGTTTAAATTGTATTTGTTCAGCTTCTCTGAAACTTCCCTTAATCTGAAACAGAAAGAAATGAAGCTGTTATTTGATGGCAAACTCCACAGTCCACAATATCCACTCACACAGCACACTTCTGATGTTATGGGAGCAACTTACCACCACGTTTATTGACGTTTCATATAAATATTACTTGGTGCTGGGAGTCTGTTTAACAACTGGATAGTGCTCAACTTCAAATCAGGTTTTTGTTTTGGAGGGGGGTTTTTTTGCTTTGGAGTTTTACCCTTGTCACAGGCGCAACGTTTGATTGCATTTCTGTGTGTTTTGCAAGTCACTATCAAAAAACACTACTCTTGCCTTGTTACAACAACGTGTAACTCCATGCACAGAGTAAACACATAAAGCAATGACCATGAACTGTAGATATACTTGTATTTCCTTGTATAAGCTTGCATATAGTATCTCAGAGGAGAAAGGATTAATCTTCCAGGAAATCCAAGTGTGTGGCATGTGAGAGCTAAAAATATGACAGTAAATTCCCCAGAACAGAAAACACAAGGAAACAGATGAACAAAAGCTGATGGTAAAAGGGACAAAACCAATTTCTGACTAACAGAAGAAACAATCCAGAAGACATCACTATTTATAGGGATATGTAAAACATTACCTTTACTAAAGGTAAACAATGTTTCCAAAAGTTCCAAATATCAAACCAGAAGCAGGGCCAACCCACACACCACTAGGGCTCACAAGATACTGTGTCCAAAATGGAAAGCAACAGAGTAATTTTTAAAGTGACGCCTCATCCACTTAGGAAAGATCTTTTGCTTTTTGCTTCGCCTCTATGGGCAGCAAAGGCACTGTAGCGCAACCAGGTAGGGATGCCAATTAAAGCTTGGGTTTCTTTCTTCCCAAAGGAGACAAGCAACCTGAAAAAGCCCCTAAAGAGCTTCCAATTATAGTCAGAGCATTTGCATTATATCAAGATATGAAATCAAGACTAAATCTGTAAAAGTTGCGCAAAAATCTTAATTAAGATGTTTAAATCTCAGCTTTGGTACCATGTTCATCCTAGCATAAAGCAGCAACACCTTTCTAAACCTAACAAAAAGACAGGCACACCAGCACTGTTTTCCTCTGTTTGAATCCATGTCTTTAAATCCTTCATTTTTATTTGCTTCGTTTCGGTTTCTACACACAGACTACGGACAACAGACTTCAGCTACTTGCAAACCCCGAGCATGAGAAAGAAAACAGGCTAGGGGTCCAAACAGGGAAATCTTAGCATTATCAACAGCGTTTAACTCTTCAGCATTTGTCCTGAGGGGGGAAAAAAATGAAAAAATCTCTAAGTCTATTTGATAAACAAGGTATTTTATACTGATAGAAGCAACTTCCAAGCCAAGAGGAAAGGAAAAGTAAAAACCAGACAGCAAGAAGGAACTGAATGTGTTTAGAATTGCCTTTTGCTATCCAAGCCAAGCTGCTGGTTTGTTAAGTAGGCGATTTCACACTCTCAATTTCCAGCCACAACTACTTCACACAGGCCAAGAGTACATAGGCAGATAAGGTTTCTGTGAAGACACCCCCCAAAAGCAAGAGAAAACACAAATTTCCCAGGCAATCTGTGCAAAAGGTACCCCACGAGCGTACACTCCACACCTTATCATATGGTTTTACACAGCAAGCAGGGATTGCTGCACAGCATCTGACAAGTTAAACATCCCTGAAGTTTCATGTCTTGAGTTTATCACCTAACAGTTTCCCACAGGAATCCTGAGCAGTTTCCCATTAACATTTCTCTCCTGACAAGCATGAGTAATAATTACAGAATAGAAAAACCTGCCTGTAAATTCACTGCACTGCCTTTAAGAAAAGCTGATTGCAAAAAAATGTATCACTTTGTTGGAAATGGTTACTAGAGTAGTCCATGAGCAAGGTTTAAAGCTTCCTTAGCTGAGCCTTGGTCACAAGGCCAATCCAGTAGCAAAGAAATAGACACATTTAAATTTGAAGAAAAAAAAAATCATACTCCTTATATACCTTCTATTTAAAAATGAAGACATAGGAAAGAAATATACTCAGAAAGCTAAGACTTGAATAGTCAAGAAATCCCTGAGCAACATCAATCTCAAGAGAGTAGGTTTCTCTGCAACAAGCACAAACAAAAAAGATCTAAAACTGCTGAAAAGAGGCTGCTGTCAGTCTTTAACAAGAGGGAAAAGAGAAAGCTATAAGCAACAATGCTTAAAGTACTAAACTCTTCTACAGAAAGAAAAAAAAAACAGTTAAAAGTATCTCATGCCTCATATGCGACTGCTGGGTCAGCAAAATGAACAAGCACTGCTGAGAAGCTCCTGTAAGTCCACAGGACTTGAATTTGATGCAGAACAACCACTGGAGTTGATCCCTGCTCGGCTGCTGGTTCCACCCTCATTCCTTCCCTTTCTTATGCTGGCACCAGCACTCACACAAACACCAATCACAAAAGTGAACCAGCAGGAAAACAAGAACAAAGCAGAAAGATGGGTTTGTACACTCTTTATGGAGAGTCTCTCCCTGCAAACAAAAACTTGAAATTATTTCCTGCAGCAATCTAAGCCTTTCTACCTGCACAGTTGCAGGATATAGTACCACTGACCCTCTGAAGGGAAAAGCTTATTTAAGATCAGGTAAATTTTAATTAAATAGTGCAATAATTTCAACTGATGTTGTGCTGGTGGAAGAGGTACAGGCAGAGATGATTTAGTCAACTCTCACCTCAAGGTCAACATTTTCTGTGATAAAAGAAATCTCCAATATAAATGCCTTAACAGACTATGCTTCGAAAAGTTCTCATTAAAGGCAATTAAACTATTTCAAAGGACAAAGTCAGAAGCAGCAAGTATTTTTCATCACAAACATTTCTGAAGAAATGCACTACAGCTTGGCAACACTTTGAGACAAAAAGTTTAGCAATAACAGCTCCTGTATCGATGCACATATTTTTTAAATATTATTACTGAAATTAATCCAAAAACAGTTGTGAGGCAAACAAAGTCAATTTATTCAAGCCAAGCAGGGATTTCCTTAATTTTTAGCCTCTAGAAACAGATCAGAATAGAAGGGATCTATGCTCACACTGAGCAACCACAAAGGCTCTCGGTCAGGACCACCACAGCTCAGATTTCCCACATGGCACTTTTAATCATCACAAGACATTACTTCTCTCAAAGAAGATTTCTATTTCCAGACAAGTTTATCTCAGGACCCGTGTGGTCCTTCCATCACATCTTGCTTCACAAAAGCAGGTTAGACTCAAAAATGCAAAAGAGTTAGGGAGAAACTCCATTTTATAATGCTGAAGGTAAAAGGAAGAAAAGGTACTTTATAAAAAAAAAACAACAAATAAACAAAACATAAACCAGCCAAACAAAAAACCACACAGGCACACACACAGAACCCCAAACAAACAAAAATTCCCACATCCCAAACCCCTAAAACCTCCCAAACCAGCTTGGTATGATGAACAACTTCAAGTGAGGAACTAAGAAATAAAGCTACTTCAGGCCTGGTAGATTTTTCTAAGTGACCACCTCTGTTTAAGACAACTTAACATCAATGAAGTGTGTACACAAACATGAGATTTCCACACCAGAGCAGACAGAAATATAGAGGTACCACTACAATGCTTCTCCAAGGGAAGGCTAATTTTAATACTAATAACAAGCAGACACCCGAGGGGACACAGCCTTGTGACACAACCCGTTTAAGCACTGGGGAACTGTATTACACCCCTACCGAGACCCACACCGTAAACAGAACCTTCATCCCTGTCCCTCAGCCGAGATCCTGAGGCGCTCTGCGCACAAGGATCACCCACAAAGATCTCTCACACCTGCCTGTCTGGAGCCAGGTGGAAATGAGCTCCGGGCCTGTCTATCAGTGCCACGAAAAGAGGGTCTCAGAAATGCAGAAAATGGACGTTTACGAAAAGCTTAAGCAAAAATATTATCTTGATTTCCTAATCCCAGGATAACTTTGATGCTAGATGCTGTCATTGATGTAAAGTCACACCACAATAGCATACAGAGGGATCCTGCCCCGACTGCCATCTCAAACATTAGACAGCAGCTTCCAAGGAGGCTGCCTTCCACAGCTACACCTCTCTCCTACTGGAATAAAGGAAGATTTAGAGTGTGCTTTAAGTCATTCTCGGTAGAAAGAGGGGAGAATCCATAAAATCAAATGCTAAAATGCCACACAAAAGCAGGCAATAAGATTATCTGTAGAAAATAAAGTAATGCACATAAGACATAAAAAAAAAAAAAAATCCCAAGCACAAGTCAGCTTGTGCAGGCTCCAAGGTAACCAGTTCTACTCAGCAGGGAGTATGGGATAACGTGTTTAGACTATAATGCACACATCACTGAAATGAACTAGATGACAAAGAACCGCATTGCTCCCCTCAGTAAGTAATCAGAGAAACCATGGCTTACACTGTGTCCTCTCCACATTTCAGGAATTATAAACCAGGACGATTTGGTTATTACGTACTAAACCAACACCTACTGCTCAGGAAATCCTCAAACTGCAAATTCTTAGAAGTTGGAAAAGCATCGCTGTATGTTTGCCCTAATCTAACACTGTTCTCCTGTACATCGAGCACTGGTGCCTGCCCCAAGCAGGAGTTCTTGTCTGACTTGAACAGCTGTTCTTGTATTTCATGGTATCAGCCAACACAGGTTCACAGAACATGGCTCCAAACTTTATTTCCTATTTTGCAGGATTGTCAGTTTGGTTGATAAAGGTAGTTCTGATCACTTAATAGCTCTCTCTGGAACAATGGTAACGCTGCTGAATCTGTAATCTGCAGTAGAATGTGAATGTGGCAAAGATCAAATAAATTAATGCCCCTGGAAACAGCTTTCTGCCACTGAAAAGTCTTCAGGTAGTACAGTGATTGCAGAATGAAAATTCTCTAACAGTAGACCATTACTGCTTAATGACATAACAACAGCAATGTAGATAATGACCTAAGTTGGGTATATGATAGCCCACAAAAAGGTTAGAGCATGACAAGAAAAATTAGCAAAAATAGGACAAGTATTTTAGTTCTGGTTTAAAGAAAAAAGGCAGATTTCGTATCACTATAGAAGAACTAGGGGAGTGTATATTGCCTAGCAAGGCTTCCAGTGCTGTGCTCCACAAAAACCTCACAACAGGAGCTGCTGATGTCCAGGCTGGATGAGCAGACTGCAAGGTGAACCCAAAACTGTCTGCGTGCCCCAGGGCCAATACGGGCTCCAGCCCTGCTCAACATCCCCATTAACAGTCCGGATGGGGATGGGGTGGGCAACCCTCAGCGAGTCTGCAGGTGACACCCAACTGCAAGGGCTGATGGGTAATGCACATAAGACATAAATCCAGAGCACAGCAACCTTTTGAGAGCCAGGCACAAATCCCTGCACCTCAACAGGAACAACCACGTGCCAGAGACTGTCCAGCTGGAGAACAGCATGGCAGAAAAGGACCTGCAAGTCCTGGTGGCCACCAGATTGAACATGAGCCAAGAAGCCTTGCAGCAAAGAAGGCAAACTGCATTCTGGCCCCAGCAAAGAAAGTACTGCCAGCATGCTGAGGCAGAAAATCCTTCATGAGGCCACATCTGGAGATCTGGGCTCCCCACTGCAACAGAGACATGAGCATACTGGATGGAGTCTAGCAAAGGGACACAAAAATGATTAAGGGACTGGAGCATCTGTCACAGCAGGAAAAGCTGAGAGAGTTGGGACTTTAACCGAGGGAAGAGAAAGCTCCGGGGGGGATTTTATCAACATATATGAACACCTAAAGCAAGGGTAGTAAAGGGGACAGAGCCAGACGGTTTCCAGCGGCACCCAGTGACAGCACCAGAGGCAGCAGGCACACACTGAAACACAGCAGGCTCTGTCTCAACACCTCCTTTGCTGTGAGGGTGACCCATTACACAGGGCGCTCAGGGAGACTCTGCAGTCTCAACCCCTGAGAGTTACTGAAAACCCCAGCACAGTCCTGGGCAACCAGCTATGGCTCTGCCTGGGAATGGGAGCAGATCATACCCAGAGGTCCCTTCAACCTCAGCCGTTCTGCAACTGATATTGAGGACTTAATGCTTTCAGGATGTGATCTCCACACAATTGAAGGCACGGCTGCAAAAGGAAGGGATTTGCCATTGAAAAGCTAGGAGCTCATGTTTTGCTGTACAGAATCCCTCTAAGGTCAGTGGCACAGGAAAAAAGTTACACCAATGAGTCAGGAAAGTGTCAAAGAGTTACACATTCAGTAAAAAAATTCATGGGTACTTAAATATTCAGTCAGAAGCAGAGTTTCTTTAGCAGGAGCAGCAAGACCAGGGGAAGACACCTGTAGAATTTGTGAAATCCCTCTAACTAGCAATGAATTCTTAAGCTGGGTGACTGGTTCCTCTAGCTCAGAATCTACTTATACCCCTTCTTCAGATTTAAGTGACACTGAAAACTTAGAAAAAAAAAAACTTTAAAGAAAACCCCAGAACCATAACCCCACACCACAGTGATGACCATAGCCTAGCTCCAGAGGAATACAAAGTCAATCATGCTTTTAAAATAAGCAAACACCACTAAGTGATGAAACAGCATGCCCCCTTTTCTGGGAAAAAAAAAAATTTAAAAAAAAGTTTTTCTTAACAGTCTGAATAAGAACAGGAAGAAATCACAAATGATATGAACCTGACATATCATAGGACAGCCACAGAGGAGTTACAGCATGCCTGGATGTTACTGAAATGCAATGTATATGTAATGTTATCCAGCACATTATCTAGAAGATTTGGTAGAGAAGCAGATCTACAGCTACAAGTTGCCTAAACACCTAGTATGGTTTCTAGGGGGGAAAAAAAAAAAAAAGAAAAAAAAAGAAAAATACACTACAGGAGAATGAGTCAGACTCAATCTGAGGTCTGTGGCAATAGATTTCCAAAAGCATAGTTTGCAAATCCAGACAGAAATCCGTTCTCTGGAGCAGAATGCATCAAATCATCATTTTTTGGTCCCACATTCTGTTCAACTGCACAAAATCCTGGCAGCTGTTTTGTTTGACATTTATCAGAAAACGATTTCTTTAGCCAGAACACCACAACAGCTAAACAACTGGACCGACCAACGCAGCTGGGTGAGTTCTGAATCTTAGAACAATTAAGGTTGTAAGCTATTTAAACTATACATCGTTTTAGGAAGTATATCCTCTTGGGATTAAAAAAACGTGAACAACAGAAATTTAGTAATCCATGGGTGTAAATTCAAGGATACTTGAAAAATACACAGGTGACAATAGCATGAGCAGGGTTACTACACGGAACAGCAAATGCCAGCTACCAAAATACAGCAAGGAAGCTGTCACTTGTTTAACTAGAATGAGTGAAAATTAAAAGACCCCATTAAGGCAAAGAAAGGAAAAAATACCATATTTACAGTCAGAACTTTGCTGTAGTGACTCCACTTAAAACATGCTATCAAAATAAAAATCGAGTCACTGAAAATCATAGAACGTTCTTGTGTCCCACTGTGATAAGACTGTGGGAGCTCCTTCAGGAGTTCACTGTGAGCCACCAGGGAGGCTGTGAATTTACCAGCACACCAGCTAAAAGCCTGGAGAGTCGGGTTCTGGTCCCAGCTGAGGCCACTGCAAGAACCCAAATAATCTCTTCACCATTTTTCTTTGTCGGGAGCTGTGATGACTTTGTGCGAAGTTGGAAAATGGCCTTTGATTAGAGCATTCAAATGCTATAAAAATATTTTTTAAAGTAAGAACTGTCATATTATTAAATACTTTGTGTCTTGACTAGAGAAAAGCAACTGTATGTTTTGTACAAATGATTTTATTAAAAACAAAGCACAAACAAGAACTGAATTCTAATTGCTTTGCTATAAAGTCCAATGACCTTATTCTCATTCTGAATTAGTTTTAGCAACAGGGAAAGATCACTTAGCATGTCCAGTCCTTTACTTGCCAATTCCTCCAATTCCAAGCCTTGAAGTATTCAACAAAAAAGCGTTATCTGCATGTCACATTTTCAAACTGCCTTTTAAATACCAGACCTCCTCCTCACACTGCTCTGTCTTCCACCAAAAACACATCTTCAAAACCTTTCTCCCAGAAGCTGCATCTCTGATCTCGATAGGAATGGAGTGAGGCCTGGCATAAAGAGCAGAGAGCAAGCACCACGCCAGAAAAACAAGCAGCCAAATCGCTTTGTCCGATGCACAGTGCAGGCAAAATACCTCAAAAGAAACCCCAGCTTCTGCAGGGCACAGCTCATCCCAGTACTTTTCTGCATTGCCAGAAAAAAATATATTTTTTTTTCCATCTGCCTGCACCTTGGCAATGAAACTCCAGGTGCTTTCCTCGGTGTAGCCAAGTGTTTTGGTTCCCCCAGAAGAACTCCTGAAGCAGCACACACCGAGTACCTCCTGCATCACATTTTGCCTAGGGCCGCGTTCTGCCAAGTAACCATCTTGCCAGATACAGATTCTGCACCACAAGAGGGAAAAAAAAACAAACTTAGGTCATTCCAGCAAAGCAGCCTGTTAGTCCCCAGCGTTCCAATGAGGAGCAGGGCACTCCTTGCCAGATTCCCTTCTGCCTGCCCCATCTGCCCCACAATGACAAGATGTCGGGATCTGTATCATTTGAAGGCTTAATTAAGTACCTCTAAATTACTGCTCTAGAGACAGACACATTTTCTCCAAGTCAGTGAATTGTGTATACAATGACTTAATAAAATAGAAAATGAGAAAAGAAAAGCTGCTGGTAATAATATACTGTGGTCAAAGCTGAAAAAAAGAGTTCCAATAACCTAAGAAAGATCTTCATTAAAGACCAGAAAACAATACCTCACTTATACTAAAAAAATATTAAATGGATTAAAAGCCATGAATTTTCTTCAGAAGAACATATCTTCATATCTACTAGAAAGAAAAGATGCAGCTCTGACCATTTCCATCTATCCATGATTGGATAGAGAACAGCAAAAATTTCATACCATAAATGAATGAATAAATACAGAGACACGCTTAAAATTAATTTTGCAAAATGAACAAGAAATTAAAATGATACCACCCTTACTGAAGGAAGTGACAAACTCCAATGGCTTCAAACAACAGCAGAGTAAGGCATACATTCAATTTCATTCCCACAGGTAAATACTTATTCTCCAGTTAACTTTTTGGAAAAATGCTGTAGAATAAACATTTGTTTCTATTAAGTCAGTGTCAGACTCCACACTGACACCTACACAGTGAAATCACAATTTTCAGCAGAAACCAGAGATCCCAATTGAGACTCATTTCAGTCTATCAGAACTCCCTACACATCTAGAGAGATAATCCATCCCAACAGTGAGAAAGGTGAGAGGCTGAGGAAACAAAATGGATAATGGAGAACAAAGCATAATGAAAGATGGCAAGCACATTTTTAAAATGCTGTTTTTATCACAGGTTTGGATTAAAGTAATCAACTCCTATAGCACAAAGAAAAAAGAAGACACAATTAGCATCCAGCTTAACTAGAGATGATGGCAAACATGCTGCAGAAAGTAAAGGCAGCAAGACCTGGGTACAGAGCAGCTTCTTTCTGGGCTATCTTCTAATAAACAGGCAAACTACGGCTGCATGGGTGTTATCACCCTTGGCTATTCGAGAGATCTTGAACTGATTTATCTGACAAATAGAAACTCTCTCAAATGTGGATTGGCTTTTGGGCTTTTTTTTTTTTGCTGAAGACGAATTTTGCCAGCAGCCTTGGTATACCTTCATCTGCTGCATTCCACTGCCGTTGTCAAAAAACCAAACTGGCAAACCTCATGGCTGGCAATAAAACCAGCAACAAATCCCAACACAGCTAATGTCCAAAGTAGTACTAATCACAGACGTGTTTTCAAAGTTTTTTTATTCTGCTCTGTTGAATAAAACACCATAATATAAAAACGAAATCAGAAAGATGAGATCAAAATAGCCTCAGGCATCTCTTCTGATAAAAGGCAGCAACCAGTGTAACGATGAAAAGCTGTCCAAAACAACATCACAGAAAATACACATTTCATCTCCACTGCGGATACAAGCAACTTGAGGAATGCTCTCAACAGCAACCGGCTTGGGATTACAGAAACTAGCCAATAAGAAAAACCAATAAGATGCTACACTAAAAATCATTTTTAGAACTGCAACCCAATAATCGAGTTGGGATGTTAAATATTCACTGTAGCAACAAGGTAAAACTGTAAAACTGCTGCTGTAAAACACATGGCACTTTCAAGTGCAGCAGCCAGGATTTGCTGAAAGGCTCAGCCAAGCATATTTAGTATGAGAAATTCCCCTGACAAGTGGTGGGAGTAGCAGTGAGACTTGTGAGCAAAGACAGCAAATTTTATGGTTACATCACTCCTCACCTGGCACCAAACTGGCAGCTTTATGTAAATGCAGATGACCAGTGCTCCCACCTTAAACCTTTCCATTTAGGTTTACAGTATGTTTCAACTTTTAGAATTGTCACACTCCATACCTTTGTATCAGTGAGTATGTGTTCCCTCTCATATAAAACAAAAAACTTATTTCAATTGAAGCAAAATACTGATTTCCCTAGAGGGGAAGAGTAAGAGAAAAGAAAGCGGTCTCGGTGAAATGCATTTTTTTAAGCACAGAAAGATTTTAGACATAGAGCACAGAGTTTATTGTCAAAATAGTTCTATGCCAGAAAAAGCAAATAAGATCTGAAGTTCAGATAATTATTCCTGTAGTGGAGCAACTAATGCTGTGTGTCATCCTCACTTAAACTGTCAGGCTTAAGATTTTGAACAAAATACAAGTGTACACCGCAAAAATTAGATCTGTGCGTTTATTTCAACATCTTTTCTCTCCGAATTGTTCCTCTCAATTTAAAATCCTCTAACTTCTGCAACCAGGCCTTGTCTTCACGTTTTCTTTGGGGCACATACAGATACCAAGTACTGCAGTCTCCTCTGTGGAGTTGCTTCTAAGAGCCAAATCCTTAGTGGACTGAGGATTTAGTGATTACACTAAAATAAAATACCTTGAACCTCCTTCTCCTCTTCATGTAAGTTTCAAATACATTATATCACCTATTTAAGTCACAAATTATTATCTGTGCCAGAACTGTGAAGAGGCAGCTACAACACACTGCAGGTTTGCCAAGCTTGGGTACATCCCTGCTTGTTCTTCCTCAAGTGTCAAGTCATTTTTCATGTAAATATAATTGTGTACTGAACAGCTGCCTACTTTTGATAGTTTAAGAAAGAAAGTGTCACACCCTTCACATCTATTTTTGATTGAATCACGAATTTGACAAACATCCTACATGCCAATCGGAGTATTTCATAAATACATACTCCTATACCAAAAAATTAGCTCAGATGCACGTTATTATTTATAGCTTTCAACTTTTACAAATATTTAGCACATAAATGTTGCTGACTGGATACCTTATTGCTCTTAGAATTTTATATGTTGCTCTCTGACACCTTTGACTTGCAGTGCCAACCTTAAAATACAGCTACTAATATCTTAGTGCATCGGTCTTACTTTATTATTGGTGCAACAAATATGCTCAAACCTTAAATATGATATGAGAGGGAAAAAGGAAGCAACACTTGTGCCCCAATTACTATTTTACTAAATTCCTTGTGACAGGTCACAACTACTCTCAGCCCAGATCACATTCACAGTACAGTTTCACATTACAGTAGCCAAAATAAACTCGCTGCTTTCAAAATGGAAGGAACTCGACCCCGCTTCCTCTTCCCCGTCCGAACTCTTTCTCCTGCAGCACTTTACAAAATATTCTGATGCGAACCCAACAAGGAGATAAACCAGTTCAACTCCCTGATGCACTAAATTATATTTACTTCACTTTACCAGAGCTATCTTTATATCATTTTAGCAAGTTCAGTCAGTTTCCTATGGGATCGAAAACTTACAGTTAGTGCAACATAAGGGGCGGGGGAAAACAAACCTCCGCCTTCAGAAGAGAGCAATTACTTTGACTTACAACATCTCAGGAAAGTTTCAGCAAGAACATTCACAGACAATTACATATGCACTCTCAAAAAGCAGCATCTGGGGTGTAGCAAGCAATTGTAATCAGAAGAGGACCCTGGCAGAGCAAAGTCCAAAAAGGCCTCGAATACCGGCCTGTGTAAAAGTAACCTTCCACATTCGACCACACCTGAAATAACACTGCAAATTCTGATGATTAACTTCCCAAATTACTGGTTTTAAGTAACAATATTAAGTAAGATCAAATTTTAAATCACTCCTGCATGTATGAATCCTATAACAGTCTGTATTATCATAATAGTGGTGCAAGTCTTCTGAGGCAGCCAAACAATTTTATATTTTAAGAAGTGTTTCCAACTAAGAGTCTGATAATAACAATAATGTCAAGACGTTCATACCATCCCCTCCTTCTCTTTTGAAAGGCGACAATCTAAATTTGGCTCGACTTTCAAGAAATTAATCCTAAAACCAAGTTCAACACTTTGCCCATTACTAAAGTTTCTCAAACTCAGGAAATTCAAATACTACTACTATCAGCGATGGCTTCCCAGTAATTAATTAAACCACCTATTCCTGTTTGAGGCGGGCTACCTGCACTAAAGTGGATTAGGAAGAGTTTGAAGCACACCAAAATAAATTACTTGAGCTAAAAGAAGCACTAAATCCGCACAAAACTTGCAGATTGTGTATTTAAGAACACGCCAGTCAATCCCTTCTCTGCCCAGCTCGGGGCAGCGATGCAGATCCCCCGTAGAGAAGTTGGTGTTCGGGCTGCCTTCCTCTGCACACAGCTCTGAGAGGTGGGACTCTCCCAGAGGGCGTTCAGGTCGCGCATTTTCACTTTAACATTAACATTGGCATTATCAGGAGCTTTCTCTCTGTGTCTCTCCCTGCCTGTGCACGTGTGGGGCCAAGACATCGGCTCCACATCCCTGCTGGCTCCCCGCCCTGCACGCCACACCCTCCGCCGGCTCCTTCCAGCAACATCTGCTCGAGATTTTTAACAGATTTACTCATCAGTAAATGCGAGCGGGGTGGCGTTTGCCAGAGTAGCAGCCACATTTCCACAGATCGCTTGCACAGTACCTCAGATTGATGTGCAGATTAAAAAGGTTATGTTCTTGCCAGGTGGTTTTTTTTTTTTGTCACCCTCACATAAATTGATTATCAGAGAGTGCAAACAACGGGCGATGCAAAGTACACAACTTAAATTTTCAGTTCGGGCACAACCTCAAGTAAGTAACATTCAAATAACAGAGACAGGCACTGAATATATTATTAAGGGAAAACAAAGGCACGTAAAGAACGACACCATCCTTTCTTCCCCCAAAGCTGACTCTACATACAGACTCACTGAAGCTTCAAATTAACTTTTCTCAGGTGTGCTACTGGTTTCAAAGATGTTACTGCCAGAAAACTTACTACGTGACACTTCTAAACACTCATATTCAGAACTGCCTCTATTTAATCAAATTCATTACATGTCATCTTCAGGAGGAGAGAAAAGACCACATTAACACTGTGGCAATGACCACTTCAAAAATTACATCTTACTCCGTGCTACCACTTAAACGGTTTAGCTGATGAGAATTTTCTTAGTACAAGGTAAAAACAAAGTCGAAGCACTGAGATGAATCCTGTCCTTGAAGGTTAGTTCGTGTAGGAAAAGCCATTTCTGGGAGGTGAAAGGCTCCCCTTCTCCTTCCACAGGGCAGCAAGTTAAACTGCTCCTGTGAGGTTTCATAACAGCCAAGAAAAGGCTATTTGTCATGGTTACACCCACTTCCTCACCCAATATAAAATTAAGAAATATACTAAGAATTCACGAAGATTAACTTATCTATGAAACTGTCAGACTTCTTTCACAAAGCACAAGATCTCCAACCCTGAAAGGGGTGGACAATGGATCAAATATACCTAACACCCATGGCAACAGAAGCTGGACACCTCTTTTTCAAATCTTAAAGCCATTAATTGTTTAAATCCCAAATACTCTATGAAGTTGTTTCTCAAACTGCAGACCATACTGAATTTTTCTCTCATTAAACTCCTCATATTCAGTTTGCAGACAACAAATTGCTTGGGGAAAAAAAATTCCAAGCTACCTATCTTCCTTAATAAACTCACCAGAAAAACCTTAATTACGTCAGCTCATCCTAAACAAAAGCTTAGCCTAGTATCCATTTCAAAAGACGAATCCTACTACAACTACAGAATTAAGTTTGACCTTGTCCTCTGTGAACTCTCTTCCGTGTCACCAGCTCCCAGACATCAGAGTGAAGAAGTCAACACTGTTTCAGCTTATTTGAGAGAGGACTAATAATTACCATGAAGGAACAATATTAACCTACATTTTCAAAAACACCAGCTAAGAAATATTTTCAGATGACGGGCAGATGTGCTCGGTAGACCTCCAATTATTTGTGGTTCTACAGTTACTTTATCCTCTTTTCTTTGAAGTGTTGTACCATTCTCACAGTTGGCTGCATGAATAAGTGTGATAACAAATTACACAGAAAAACTAATAAGAACTGTAGAACAGAATGACAGAAAATGCACCAAACCAAACTGGAAAAAACAACTTCCTCACATTCTGTCGACTACTTAAGAGCAGAGCAATACTTCGGGAGAAGGATGGTTTCCAAAAACACACAGCTACCCTGGTTGTTAAGCATAATGTATCAAATACTCGATTACAAAAATTCAACGGTGTCCTGTATCCAGAAGGCCCGAGGACTGCACCGATAAATGTCTCGTGTTTTAAGGGATTGCTCCTCAGATGCAGAACACAAATCCATTACTGAAAGTATACAATGTAGAATGATGATCCCAAAATCTGATTTTGAGAAACAACTATCATTCAGAATACAGAAAGAAAGAAAAAAAAACCACCCCAGACTGACCACTGGCTGCAGCAGACTCAAAAAAGTGAGACTAAAGAAACATCACAGACACACGGATGTTCCAAAATCCTCACTTCCACGAGTACGTGTGTGAGAATTTATTCAGCTGTCTAGATCTTGATCTACATTGACAGAATAGTAATAAGCAGCAATGCTACTGATAAAACTGAACTGGCATTTTCAGCACATATGTTTGTGCCTCAACCCTATTTATGAATCATTCTGATTTCACTGCATTACAATTTCTGATACACAGCTACCGTAATTTTAGTAAAATTACATTTATGAAATCGAAATTTCTGACGTGCAGATCAAGGAATCACTTGATTTTGCAAAATAGTCACTACTTAACAGCACTTCTGCAGCTTTCTCTCTGTATTAATTACCACACATTTTGAAGCTTCCTGTATCAAATAGCACCTGTAAGAGCTGCTGCTGTGGTAAGAAGAAAAAAATAAAATAAAATAAAAATGAGAAAGCATTATCAAGACTGAAAGGGACTCTATTTTATATCAATATGTGAACAGAAGAGGTAACATTAAAGAAAAAACAGATGAGCTCTCTCACTTGGAGCAAAGTGTGATAATTACATGCTAAATGTTTTCTAACGGCCTATCAACATAAAAAGAAGAAAAAAAAAAAAGAAAACCCACTGGGGTCTTTTTAAGTTCAAAGCCCTGGATCTTACTCCTAACCAAAAGAAGAACTCCTAGTACAGCATCATCTCTCAGTTTGTCACTCTAAGGGAAGATGGTCCATGCCAAATTTGAATGCAGTACCTACGGAAAAAGCAAATCAATCCCTTAGGAATGGCTAGGCCTCCTAGGAAGCAGGATCTTGAAAAACATAGTATCAGGCTAAGGAAAAAAAAAAAAACCACACTCCACGCTAAGAGACTTCAGGTTTTGGATGTGTTTTATCTTTACCTTTCCCCGTGTAAGCCAGAAATTCTGTCTTCAAAACTACCTACAGTCCTCCCTGCACACTCTCAAACCTCACCTGTTCTAAGAGGCATCTCAGCAAAGACTGACCTATGAAAAGGGACTAAAACAAACTGTGAGGTGAGCTGGACACTGACGGACTGGTACTATCCAAACCAGAAGAGTGTAACCAAGAGCTTATGCTTTTTAAGACTTAAAAATATCTAAATGTTGTTTAGGATCATTACGTAACATTTCTCTTTAATGTAAAAACACTTTCGGTTTCCATGCAGTGATGATTAAAGATCACGATTTATTCATACATAAATCTGGGAGAAATTAAAGATTAAGTTACTCGTTTTAAAGAATTCCTATCTAAAAGAGCACAAGCGAAATTTGCAAGCTATTACACATACCATTAGCAACTGCTAGAGAAGAAACATTTGACAGCCACACAGAGCTGTCAAACAACGCGTCAAGCGGCGAAGAAAATTTGGTTCGCGGATTCATTTTCTCTCCCAAGCACTCCGGTTTCTCTCCCCCAATCCTCCACAAAGTTAGCTGCGCGGTTCCCAGGCTGGCAGCTGTCATCCCCGTCCCGGCCAAGCCGCACACCGTCAGTGATTTGGAGCTCGGGCCTCCTTTTGTATGGAGCGGCCCGCGGTGCGTGAGCCGGGGGAAGGCAGCGCACACCGGCGCTGCGTGTGACAGCAGCGCTGCCGCCTTTATCCCCGCTCCCGTCATTCTCTCACACCCGCATTGTCTGCCTCGCTCCATCCCCGATTAACACCGACACGCTCTCGCCTCTCCGCCAGGGATCCCCGGGAACCCTCCCGCGGATCTCCG
>VWZN01010480.1:22490-48830 GCA_013396955.1 Regulus satrapa | reverse complement strand
GGGGGGGGGAGGGGAGGGAAACAGGGATTTCCCCCCCACGTCCGCAGGTGCAAACCCAGCGTCCATCGGCACCCGCTCTCCGCGGCCGCTGCTCGCTCTGTCCTTTCCGGTTGTGTTTCTTGTTGCGCTTCTAGTCAGCCCTTCCCGCAGCAGCCGGGATTTTTCACCATTTTTTCGGGGAGGTTCCCGGAATTATTGGGGTTGGAAAGGATCTCTGGACACCGTCCAGACCAAGCCCTGTGGCAAGGCAGGGTCATCTGGGGCAAGTGACACCGGAACGTGTCCAGGTGGGCTTGGAATGTCTCCAGAGAGGGAGAAACGTCCCTGGGCAGCCTGCTCCACTGCTCTGCCCCTTTCTGCATAAAGCAGCTCTGCCCTTAGGTTGAGGTGGAACTTGTATTTCAGTTCATGGCCTTCAGCCCTTGTCCTACCGCGGGGCACCAGCAAAAGGAGTCAGGCACCATCCTCCTGACATTCCTTTACGATATTTCTATTTATTTATTTCAGTCTTCTCTAGACCAGCCACTGGGCTGGTGGTAGATCAGAATCAGAAGGTGCCGCGCTGTGAAGCTCCCGGTGCCGCTGGCCTTGCATGCTTTCCCTCTGAACAGGCTTTAACTGCTCTGCTCCAAGAGATTACACCTTGCCAATGGAGCTGTTTTTAACAAATTAGCATCTCAATGTACCGAAGGTTGAGTAGTGAAGTCGATAAAGCAGCCATTTGTTTCTATAGAAACTAAACACCTTAGCAGGAATTGTACCAAGCTTTGATTTTGGTGATTTTTTTTTTTTTAACTGGAATTTTCTGCTTTTGCAGCCTTCTCTTGCTTGTTTTTAGGAAATCAGAAATCTGGGAAAGCGACTCGGAATTTTTTTAGCGTGTGAGGAGTGATGGTAATCACATGATAGCGGTACCAAAAAACCTCTGGAACCTAGTTCAGTGAGTTAGAGTTGATTTCTGAGTCTGTCTAGTCATAAACCCTAAAAATCTCAGTTTGTTCCCTCACTTTCAAGCCTTAGGGAACTTTGCAATTTTACCATCTTCTACCTCCTTTTCTTCCTAGGCTTTTTCTCCAGGACAACTGAAAGAAGCCAATCCAGGAATCAGCTGATGCAGCTGCTTGCTGCCCAGAGATTTGGGGAGTTTGTGAAGGGTTCTTTCCCAACTATCAGTAACGTGAGGAAATGTCATAGAGAGAAGAAATATTAAATTGATGCATTCCAGATTTCCTATTCTCAGATTAGGTTTCCCCATATGTTCTGTTTTCAAGTGGCAGCGATACTCAAATGCCTTCAGGAATACAAATAAGTAATTGAGCTTGTCCTGGGAGGAAAATACTAACAGGTTTCTGGAAATCTACAAGGCATGGAATAGGACTCATTCTGTTTGGTAGTGAGACAGTGCAGTAGCTGAGTTTTTAAAAACTAGAAGGTCCATGTTTACCTTTTGCTTTTTTTTTTTCTGTTAGGACAGAGTTTAGAGTTTATTTATTCATTTCTGTGTTTGATTTTATCTAAATTTGTTAGGGTTTTTTCTGACTTTTTTTTTTTTTCAGCACCAGTCTTTCTGCTTTCCCTGGAAATATTTGTGGTGTTTATTACAGCGAGACATTCTCATGAGCTGTGTTGACTTCAGTTCTTTTATCAGAATCACTTGTGCGTCTTGATAACCACCTGAAAAGCCTTGCTCCTCAATTTGATTGCATTTCCCAGACAAATAAAAACCAAGTATATTTCTCTTTGGCAGTCATTCTTCTTTTCCATTGACCAGTAGGAAGATGGGTCACATGAAATTCCCACAGAGCCCTTCTGAATGCTCTCAAGAACTTTTGGTAGCTCTCAGGAAGTTCCAGATATTTATGTTTGCTTTTCTGTTCAAGATGCAGCTCTCCAAAGCATTTACATTTCCGAGTGCTGTGACTCGTTTGTCCGAGGGGGTGGGCATAAGGAAGAGATTTCCATGACTCTCTTCCTTCCGCCATTAGCTCACAGCCTTTAGACGTTCATGGGTTATGGAAACGTGCTGGAATACAGGAAAGGAGCTGGGAAAGCCCTAAGGGGGGGTGCACATCTGTTAGACCTCAGTGGTCTGCTGCTGGCCCTTTCCAAGCAATCCTTTTCTTTATTTACGTTGTGTCTAAACCCCAGTTTTAGCCATTGCTTGTGGCTTTGCCAATGCAAACACTCAGCAGGAGCAAAAAAAAAAAAAAAAAAATTAAAAGTGGATTCTACTGGAACTTGTGTTCAGAGCAAGAATAAACTTGAGTAGTGCAAATGTCAGCTCTTGTTCACAGGAAGAGTTTACACTGCTGTTTAAAAAAGCTAAGCATAGGTGAGAGGACAGAAAGCCAAGTGCTCAGCTGATTATGGTATTCTGACAGGAGTTTGGAATATGGAGGAAATTCCAGCTCAGGGATGTGAGCATCTTACTGGTTGACTTTTGCATTACCAGGAAGTGGCAGGCATTCAATGCTTGCCTTGGCCACTTGTCTTGGAAGATAATTATGGGGGTTACAGCTTGATGGCTCTTTGATTATCGGAATTTGACTTCAAATAGAATTGCTTTCTGATTGAAGAACTACTCATTCTTACAATTTGTGGTTTTTAAAAGTTTCAAAATAGTTCTCTCTATTCCTCAGTCTGTTGGATGTGAGCATCCAATACTGAAACGGTATTTAAAAATTCATATTTGCCACGTCATGAAAAAACCCTTAAGAATCAAACCAGATTTTTTTTTTTCTTTACAAAATACATCTTTAAGACAACATTGTATGTCTTGGCTGAAGAAATTTGGCTGCCTACATTGCCAGCATCTGTGGCATCGATAGTGCTATTTTCAGGTCTACAGGTAAAGCAGCAGCTTTGTGAAGGTGCAGCTGTAAATACACCAACACCCAACCAGCAGAACAAGTTTCTCGCTGGTGTATTTTCTCTGCAAGAATTTTGTCAAGTTGGAAATAAAATACAAAATAACTCCCGTGGGATCACTGCTGTCATCTCTGAAATTCACTTTTGATGAGAGTCAGCGTTTTCTGAAATTTTCAGCCTGGCAGAAGCACATAGGAAAGGAGGGAGGATCTCTGGAGGTCATCTCATCCAGCCTCCCGCTCCACAATGTTCAGTTCCAGTGGATCAGGAACTTTTGCATCAGGAAAAGCTTCTGAATAATACGCACTGGGACAGGTTTATTCCCAACTTTCTTGCTACTTGGCAGCTGCAGGCCTGGTGGATTACACAGAAGCCGGTTAGTTGTGACGGGAGAGGACTTGCTAAAGATGGGAGGATTGGGGTAAGAGGGCTGCGAAGGACTTTGCTCTGTAAACAGGGAGCAGATGCCAGCAGGTGTACCACAGAAGCCCTGGGTAGAAGTAAAGGCTTCAGGCAGTGAAGGAGAGCTCCAGAATGCACTTTCCGGGCTCTTAACTCCAGATGTCAACAGAGATGACATCGGGCTGGCACTGTAAGATCGTATTTCGTTCTGGAAGAAATGAGGCCAGCATTCCTGGAAATGTTGCCAGCATTCCTGGAAATGTCAGGCAAGAGTGCTGTGTAGAAAACTGCCGTTTCTAGATTGTTCCCAAAGCTGAAAAACGTTCCTATAACGAGCAGCAAAGTACATGGCAAGGTTTCCATCACTTTGTGTCCCAGACTGAAGCAAGGTGGCTTGGTAAGGTTCAGAGCTGATAAAAACTCGTTTTTCATGGAATTTTTCTTACAGTGGGTTTTTCAATGTCTGATAGTGCAGACACCATTTCTATCTGCACTGGGATTCTTCAGCAACTAAAAAAGAGTTGAGCTCTGCTTTGATCTTTATCTTTCCCCTATCTGGAACCTAGCAGGTTCTCCTGCTGCCTCTCCAATGCTTGGGCCAATTAATCTAACAGAGACCTCTGGGACCAGAAATCTGTGCCAAAATTTGTCTGAGACTCAGTTATTCAGGAGTTAATATGGTGAGCTTTGACACACAGCCTAGACTGAAATACATCTGTTTAAAATCAGGCAATGCTGGAGGTGCCTGATTTCCCTTCTCCTCCCCTGTCTGATCTACTCTGCATTTCCTCTCTTCAGCTCTGTAGTGAAGCACTCCAGGATTGGAAATTAGGATTCTGTAAGAAATCTAGCCTCCAAGAAAACTGAAGAGGGACTTTCTGCAAAGGCACATAGTAATGGCTTTACACTGGAAGAGGGCAGATTTAGATGAGAGATGAGGTAGAAATTATTCAGTGTGAAGGTGGTGATGCACTGGCACAGGCTGCTCAGAGAAGCTGTGTGTGCCTCATCCCTGGAAGTGTTCAAGGCCAGGTTGGATGGGGTTTTGTGCAGCCTGGTCTAGTGGAAGGTATGTGTGCCCATGGCAGGAAAGTTGGAACTAAATGATCTTTTATGTCCCTTCCAACCCAAATAATTAAAGGAACCTATATAATCTGTTTCTCCTTTCTTTGCTATACAGTATTGGGTTTTTTCCCCTGTTTAGGGCTGTTGGCACACCCTAAACATGTCTGGGATCGAAGTGAGGTCTCTGCCAAGTGTTCAGCGGAGTTTGTAGATCCACCAATACCTGGTAGACTGAGATTTTGATACTCATTTAACATTGCTTCTCACCATGGTTGTAGCCCCTTACTTGTGTTTTTCTCTTCCAGCTCACACAGAGACACTTCTGAACATCTTTTCCTTCTGCCTGGGCATCCAGGATCTCTCTTCTTGTCCAGGCCTCACCACAAAGTTTACATGATCACTTTTTTTATGAGTAGACCAGACCTGTCCGCTGATGAACGCAGCTGAGCATGACCAGGGGCACTCCCCAGGCTTCCTGGGCGCTGTGCAGGAGCTGAGAGAAGAGGGGATGTGGGCAGCCCCCTGTGTGACTGTCCCTGTGAGGTGACATGGGCACAGCTGGCCTGCACAGTGTCCCTGGTGGGTGTATCTCTGACACTCGGTTTGGCCTGGGCAGGCAGCTGTAAAGCAGAGTTGTGTTCTTTTGTATCAGAGCAGCTTCCTCGAAATTCCTAGTAAAGACAGACAGAGTTTGTTTGAACTTTGGCAACTTTAAGGTTCCAAGGGGGTTGTCTGGGTTCATTATGGAATTGCCGTCTTATTATCTGTCTGCAGGCTGTCAAGGGAGTCCAAGTGATTAACTACGACCAAAAAAAAGAGTTTTTATTTTCCTATTAGTTTCATTTGATTGGGTTATCTACTCTTAACCATATTTACATTAAAAAATGGCAGTTTGGGGGAAAAAAATCGCCATTATAAAATGAGTGGGTGAAATGCACTCACAGCAGTAGCTCTGTGTGGCCTTGATTCATGTACTGCCTTCTGAAATTATTGCAGACTAAATTTGTTTCTGGCAAGAAAAAGAAGTGGAGACCTTTGAGGTCAAAAGCAAGTGAATAATTCCATGGACTCCACTGGAGCCAGGATTTAACTTTCAGCATACATACTATCAGCCTACTTTTTAGCTGCTGTTCCTCTGTCATTAAATAGCCATTTGTCATGGATGCCTATTTATAATATAGGAAGAAATAATAGATAGTTCTTGGGTTTTAATTCCCCTCGGAAGAAAAAGTATTATATATTAAAATTTCAACGTTTCCAGAGGAGTTCAGTGTAGCACAAAGCAATGGGTGCCAAGTCCCCAGCCCTTTTGAGGGTGATTTTGTTGGCCAGCTCTAGCTGTTCCTCATGGGCTGAGCATCCACAGCTTTCCCAGAGATAACGAGGCACTTAGGGAGTGGAGTTTCCCATTTGGTTTTACCCCAAAGGAGGCAAGGTTGTGTGCTCTCAGGTTGTTCCACAACGTCAGACAAGAAGATGGTGAGAGGAAGATGAGTTTTGAGCCCAAACTGCTGATGTGAACAATAGCACAGGCACACAGAGAAAACTGATCTGCTTGTGAAACTGCTCCAAAACAGCCTCCATTTATAGCTGGCCCTTTAAGCAAACCAGAGGCTGTGTCATTTGAGAAGTGGCTTATAAACATTGGCGGTTCAGGAGAACATTGGCCTGTGCAAAATGAGTGTACACAGAGGCTACAAATCCACCATGCCTTCTGAAATATCTCTTCCATATTTCAGCAGTTGGAGGTTTCTGTCAGGAGGTGCAGGCAAAGTGTCAAGCACAGTCCATTCCCTTTAAATGATGGGGTTTGCTTCCAGGAAAGAGTGCACCTCCTGCTAAAAATCTTATGAGCTTCTTTCTTCTTTGTTGTCCCCCTTTCAATCACCAAGGTCATTCACATAGAACAGGATGGTTGTTTTCTTACTGTTCTTCCAAGTCCCTATAGCGCCTTCCCTAGATGAAAACATAGTTGCAGTGGCTCTTGCAATCAGCCACGGAACTGATTTAATGTCAAAAACGTAGATGTTGAATTCATGTGAAGAGAGGCAGCTCTAGCTTTTGGGAGTTCCACGAAATAGGATTTTTATGGTGATGGTGCTTCAGTACTGAAAGACAGAAAAAAAAATTGCAGCTGAGACAGTGGTCAATAGGAGGTGCAGCCCACGAAGATTGTGCTGGGAGCTGCTTGGGCACTTAACATTTAGCTTCACTGAAACTAATGGAGGAAAGAAAATATGAATAAATAGTCTGGAAGGTCTTTCTTAAATTGCTGTGAAGGGGAAAGGGACACTGTTAACTGATGGCCGAACATTTTATTGTGAATAACAGCAATTGCAACACTGTTGCATATGTCCGCATGTGTGTTGGTGTGTGTACTTTTATAGACAGGCAGGTAGTTGACACAAAACTAGAGGCAGATTTGCAAATTCAGAATTACTTGCTACTGACTCAACGTCAGGTAGTTTTAGTTTCGCTTTCCTTTTGCTGTGAACTGAGACTTTAATTATGGGAGCTTAAATGTTTAATACTACATATCTACTTTATTTATTTTTTTAATAAAAATGTCAAGCAAAAGGTTTAAATATTGTGAAATGGGAAAGGAGAAGAAATACGGCCCTAAGTCATCTCTGAAACATTTTCATGAAAACTGTAATGCCACTAGAATCTGAAGGAGGGCAGTCAGTATATTATCACTCAAAGGAAACTTCAGAGTTTGAATTTGGGTTATGAGCACTGGGCAAAAGAAAAACTGAACTAAATAAGCCAGGTAGAGACTTGTTAGCATTTAGCAGATCTGTTCACTCATGATTTCATACAAAGTTTGACCTTTCCCCCCTGTACAGTTTGTACACCTACCCAGACCCGGCGAAATGTGTCCGAGGTTTTCTCTGTCACCGTTCCTTCCAGCTGGCAGGGGAGCCCTTGGCTGCTCCTCTGGGCACATTGCCTGTTGGGCACACTGCTGGGACAGAGCTGCTGCCCATTGGGAAATGTCTTCTTGTGTCACCTAGCTTTTGGGATTACAGAGGCAAGAGCACAAAGACATTGGTCCGGGATGTCCCATTCAGAAATGCTGTTCATTTTTAATGCACAATTTACAGGCTTTTGCCTGAGGAATGTACAGAAGTTTATGGTATGTAAGGCACGAGGGCAGGAGTTCAAATAGGCTTCAGTCATAAAGACAGATGACTTACCCATTTGGCTTTCTATTTCCTAGGATTTATTCTGCTGTTGTGATAAGATAGGATTTAAAACACACTGAAGCGCCAGTGCAGATGCCCCCTCTCCTCTGCTGAAACACATCACTGAGAGTAGAAGACACTGTGCTTTGTATCTGTTTTCCAGAGTGAGGGAGAGAATAGCTGAGGTATGGGGCTCTGCCCACAAAGACCACGGGCTGTCAGCTGAATTTGGAGTGGGAATCAGGTCCAGAAAGAGATACCTACCTGAATTTAGGTGTCTGATCTCCCACACTAGGCAGTGGAGACTTAGTTATGGCAGTCAATGGAGCTGGGAGTGTGATTCATCTGAGGAAATGTAGGAATCCATCCTCTGGTAAGCTGAATCCCTCCTGGCAGCCCGGGGGGGTGGGTGGGAGACTGGGCTCATCGTGTGTCCACGCCTCTGGGTACACAGCTACAGCCTGGAAGCCCATCCCTGGCAAGGATGCGCTGATGACAGTGGTTCAGTCTCCTGCTGCTGCATTGTTTCTGCAGCTTAATGAGCTGCAGAGCCCTCTGGAGAGCCGGAGACAAGCTTCATCCCCTCTGTGAGGGGTGGGTGAGCACATTACACCTTATTTAGGTAGTCAAAATGGCATTCAAGGCTGTGCAATAAAGAAACAACATCTCTCTGTTAAAAATTATTTTTACAACCTCTCTTGTCGAGTTCAGACAAATAGACTTAATCAAGCCTTCTTAGGATATGAAACATTAGTATCTACCTCTTATGTCTGAAGTTATGTTTAGATTTTATTTTCCAGACAAAAGAGTAATTTTAAATTATGCAAATGAGCTGCCAAGGCAAGGCATTATGCAGATTTGTGAGGCAGGCAGCAGAGTGTTAACCCTTGGTGCTGCAGCTTGCTGCGGAGGGAGCGCTGCTGCAGCAGCTCTGCATTAATTCCTTCCAGCCCTTGTGCTCTTTCATGACAACGCTCTTGTGGCAGGGCCTGAGGTGTGAGGCTCACCCCCACTGCCAAGTGGATTTGGGTGGATGGAGGAGCTGTGTTTGCTGCACTGTTCACCTCACAGTCCTGCCCAGCACAAGCTGTACCCAAATCTGGTCTGGGTGTCTCAGAAAAGACAACTGTTGTAACTGTCATCCGTGGTTTCATATGGGTTGTTTCCAGAATATCTGAAGTGACTGTCATGGGAGAAATATTAAATTGCTTTTCAAATGTCAGCACTGCAGTAGCACTTTAAAAACAATTGACACTGTCAGCTATAAGTTCTCTAGCTTGCTGGCCTGGCTGGTCACGAGATGCACTAGCAGCCTTGACTTTCTGTAGAAAAAAAAGCTCTTAAAAGAACTCCATGTTGTGCTAATTTGTGGATTCAATAGCTGAGTATCCCACCCTGCTATAAAGGTAGTGGGGATAACTCTCAGTCATGAACAGATGGATTTTGATAGAAATCCAAGGTCTGATCTGCTCTGGAAGTTTGCCCTTATCTCTGCAACCGATGCCAACAGCTGACTTAGCCACACTGGTGCAAGCACTAGTGCTGAGCAAGAAATCCTGTGTTTTATAGCAGTAAAGTCTGGCAAATGGCAAGAGCAGGCAAATCCCCAACATGCACGAGGACGTGAGTGCAGCTGATCTCTAGTGGAGGTGCCTGATAATGGGTTAAAATAGTGGCAGCCAAGCCCAGGGAAAGAGGGAGAGAGTTCACTCGGGCAGTTTTGGAATGCCTGGGTTTGTGCCTCAGTCATGCCCATGTGGGATGCCAAGCCTTGTGAATATTGGATTTTTTCAGCAGGGATTGATGCTGCTGAGTCTGGCTGCAGTATGGGGGGGTGGGGCGGAAGGGGTCTTGAATTCACATCTTCTCCTGCATTCCAGTCCATAGAATCACAGAATTGTACAATCGTAGTTGCTCATGACTCTCTGTGAGAGAGCTTACAGAGCAGCGCAGGTTCCAAGGGAAACACCAAGAATATGAATTTCTGTACTGAATTACTTCAGGAACAAACAATGTCTCAGTGCTGCTCCAGGACACAGAGGTAATCTGGGTTTCTCTCTTAAACCTTTTTACACCCAAACCCTTCATAGTTTTCTCCACTCACCACATTGTTCCCTCACTTGCTTTCTTGTTAAAGGTGTCATTTCTGCCTGTCAGAAGCTGTCTGTCTCAGCCAGTACTGAGTGCAATACTGAATAAACACTTCAATCAGTTCAAACCTGGATGCTGTCGATGAATTTACAGGCTTAAAACCTACAGCCAGTTTTAGACTGGATACAGATGCATGCACACAAAGGTTAGCTCAGTTTAGCCACTTTGGTTTTGCTTGTTCTTAAGAGCATTTTTGGCTCGAATATGTGATGTCTCTCACGTATTTGGAAAGAGTTGTCCAAAGCACATGACCAACATCTGTCAGTTTTGATATGCCAGAGGAACTATGTAAGAGATGCAGAGATCAGAGAATACATTGCTGCTGTGTGTATTTTAAAATTCAGAGTTTCTGTTTTAAATTTGGAGTTTTTCTACTGTTCAGCAATTTAAGCAATTGCCTGATGGTCTGATTAGTTAAAAAACAAAAAAAAAAGCATGAAACCCACTTATATCGGTTCAGGTTTTGTTAGTTTTGGAGGAAAAGAATAGAAGGATAAAAAGCTGGAAAGGATATAAATCAGACACTGCTGCTGTACTGCCAATGGCTGGCCAGCTTAAAATAATTCAATTAGTTTAAATAGGCAGAAACACTGTTTTATGATGGCAGACAACAAAATTGAGCACAAAGACCATGGAATTAAGTTTCTAGGAAACCTCTGTGCTGCTCTGGAAAAGTTTTGCAGCACAGGCACCTATAAGAGAGTTGTCACCACGTGCCAGCCTGAGCATTTCCTAAGGACAGGTATAAAATTGTCATACACCTTGATTTCTATAAATGCAGCACCAGGAACTGTCTTACAGTTCATTTTAAGTCAATGCAGATTCAGGGGACTCTAACTGTTCCCAGAACCATCTCTGAAGACTCAACACTAAGGTCCTGTCCACAGTAACGCTGAAGCCCTGACTCCTGTGTCCAGGCAAGGTCTGCCCAGACTGCAGTCATCTTAATGAGGTTCTTAAGAAAGATCTTTGCTTCTGTGAGCTCTAACCTTGCCCATGCTGAGATTTCAACGTGGCAAACAGAAAGCTAGACCAGTCCTGTGCAGGCACAGCCACGGAGTCTCTTCTCTTTTGCACTGCCCCCCAGGGTGGCTTTGCCAGCAGAGATGTCCTGCAGGCATGCTGCCATCACAGGTAGGTTCTCTGCATGGGGATGCTTCAGAAACTTGAGGTGCATTAATCCAAAATGTTACACCTGCAGGTCCACAGTGTCAGCATGCACATGTTAAAACCCCAATTTCTGTGCCAAGTAGTTGTAATTATTATGATCTCTTAATGATGGTATCTTAATCCTTTTAACACTTGATTTATTCTGTACAGCTACGTCACAGTTTAACCATTTAAGCCCATTTCAGTGAGGAAACTGGTAGGGTAAAGGGAGAATCAACAGAGACCACATTTTTCTTTCATCGTGAAGTCATCTGTCAGTGCAGCTCATGACTGGGATTAAGATGGACAATATCTGTCAGGGGTTGCTAAGGGTTGCTTGTCCACACACTTCCTTGGTAACATTTTGCATAAATGGGCGTTGTGAGGTACATAAATGGCTGCTGTGAGCAGGATGAACAGAGCTGTGAAATTCCCTTTGTGTGGGAACCCCCTGAAGGTGTGTCACCCACAAACTCCTGCCTGCCACCACCCGTCCTTGTCATATCCTGCATTCTGCACTCCTCCCTGCCCACCTGTTGAAATGGCCCATCGTGCTTCAAACCATTAGCACTCAAAAGGTGGACAAGGGGATTTCCTGCTCCCTCAGAGATAAGCAATAAATTAAGAGAAATAATACTTTAAAGAAAGACTCCTTTTGTAACAATAGGGTTCATTCCACAACAAAGAAGACGCTTCAGAGAAGATTTGATGCTGATACACAATACTGATACATGAAGTATGGCTCTTACAGGATTTTCCATTCTGGTGTATCCAGTCTGTTGATACATGAAAAGATCCAGATCTTCGGTTGAACTTTTAAAAAAACCAAATCTCTTAGGAAATCCTTTTTTACGCAGCATATAATTAATATATCAGCACTGGATATTCCTGACAGGTTTAGACTAGCTCTGCACTTGATGGTCTAGCAGTCTTTGTGAGCTGCATCCCTGTGAAATGCTGTGGGAGGGAGGGCTGAAAACAGTGTGTAAAGGCAGGAACTCTGCTGTTAATTTAAAGAAAAGCCTTTAGTTTGTGGAGCTAGAAAACTATGCAAGAACTAGAGTAACACCTGGAGCTTTCTCGGTTCAAATAAGGTTTTTCTGCATTTCAGAAAGCATTATGTGCATGCACAGAAAACAATTCCAGTGGTGTTACTGGAGTAAGGTCACATCCAAAGACTCTCAGATTCCACACTTGGTGACTCAGAAAGTAGCACGCACATCACATGCTTTTACAGCAGCCATGTCCACACCTGAGCGAGTTCCCTGCACCTTCCTTATGGCAAGTGAAGAGAAACAAGGAGCCAAAGACTCAGCTGGATAGCTGCTGATAGGAATACCCATGTCCACCTCTCTCCTTTGTTGGCTGCAGAGAGAATTTAGAGGGGAGTGGATGTGTTTGCTATAGGTTGGAAGAGATTTGAAGAGGGTGAAGCTCAATCAAGGTGCCTGTGGCTGCAACTGGGGAGCCATCTGCTTTCCCCGCTCTGTAGGCAGCACCTAGATGGGGTGCTGGGAGATGCAGGCTCCACTCGGTGCTGGATGACTGAAGCAGGCACCCCTTGCAGCTGTCCACCCGTCGGGTAGGTCCAGTTTGCCCCGAAGCAAGGATGTTCTCCTCCTGTGAATCATCTCCTCAGCCGCACGAGTCAATGTGTCACTCCATCTCTCGGTCTCTGCTCGCCGCAGAGCAGACGGGACCTGAGCAGGACAGCTGAGCAGTGAGGAGGAACAGGAAAGGCAAGTTCAAAGACAGGTGTGACACAAAGAAAAAGGTGACATAGTAACACCAAGCCAGCAGGCACAGCCCTGTGCAGTCAGCTGGTGTCCACTGGACCGCTCCCATCAGGAGATGCTATGGCAGCACCGTGGCTCCAGTTGGGAACGAGAAGGGATCTTCCCCAAAGCACAGAGGCAGGACTGTTAGAGGCAGGACTCTGGAGCAAACCTAAGCCTTGCTCATCACCACAACATCCTTGTGCAGAGGTAATTGCCTCTTCCAAAGCAGCAGCCCTCACAGACCTGAGCCTGGGAGGTGCAAAGCATCTGGGCCACGACAGAGCTCGGTGCTTCTGAAATACGGTGTGATTGTTATGGCTCATCAAAGCACAGGCTTAACTTTAAACTCCTCAGTCGTACTAGTAGTTACTGTCTGTCTGACCCTGTCTCACACCCTAACAGCGTTGCCAAAGAAGGAGGGAAAGGATTGAAATTTTACACGGTGGCATATGGAGTGATTCAGAATTCTTCTAAAATGGAGATGGTGAGAATGTTTTTGTCAGGTCTTTGATCCCTTTCGAAAATAGAACCCCCTGGATGTGGTTAGAGAGGGCTCATGCTGTGAGCTGGAGTTTTTGTAATCACTGCTGACTGGAACTGCCTGTCAGTCTGATTTGTGCATTTTTTCAGTCTGTTTTATAATACAATCAATTTACTCTTCCCACATTGTAAGAGACACTCCACAAGTTTCTTGGGAGAGGACACCAAGCTCCAAGACTAATTCATTTTTTCTCTCAAAAAATAATTTTTCCATTTTTTCTTAAACGATTTAATTTTATAATTACTCATGGAGGCTGAAAATTGATTCAACAAATCTCAGGTCATTTCCAGGTGTTCCCCAGATTGAAAAATGGCAATTGAAAAGAGGAAAAAAATATAGAATAAAAGAAACATTCATTTCAAAATTGAGGATCTTCTTATTTCATTATACTTAAGTGTTTAAACATCTCTTATAGAGTGGCCTGTCAGGATGTATTTCCAGGCAGATGTTCACATTCCTATAAGTGGCCCTAAACCACTGCAGAAACAAGATAATAGAAGCCCTTCAATTTTAACCACCAGCCTTATAACCACCTCAGCTTTGAGGATACCATAAATAAAACCTCTGAGACCCTAGGACAGACTTACTGAAGAAAGTAAGGCTGGCACACCTGCTGTTTCATCATGCTTAGTGCCATAAGGTAGGACCTCTAAGCTCACAGCTCATCCTTCTGGGCCACTGCTGTAGCTGCACCTTGCCAAGGAGATCCTCAGTGCAAACAAGAACTGCTCATCCTCCTTTAAGTGGGGAAGAATGGAAAGGAAGGCAAAATTAGGATTGGGGTTTTCTTGTCTTCACAAGAGGCCATGCCTTGTTCCATCTGTGTGGAGAAAATTGTTGCAGAAATGATGGGAAGCTGGTGCTGAGACCTGGCTGCCGAAGGAAGACACTGCTAGCAGCCTGGAGTGTACAGCTGATGTTGATGAGTGGTATGAATTTAATTGGTAATTCATTTCTTATTAGAACTGACAATTCTAATTGTCAGTTAGTCATTCTAACTCTAGCAGAATAGACAAGAGTGGAAATCTTTCACATAATCACTGATTTCACTGAAACTTTGACCATATTATCAAGTACTTTTAATACTTTTTCATTTTATATGAATTCCATAAAACATCCAAAGACCAAGATGTAAATGAGAGGCTTCAATAAGCTTAGTTTTGATATTTCTATTATGTTCCAAATGTTGAATGAAAGGCGGTGTGAAATAATCAGTTCTCCCAAGAAAATGTGACATCTCACACAGCTCCAACCATTCTCGCATGAGTCTCTAGGAGCCCAGTGATCTCTGCTGATGGACAAGAGTCCTGCACTCAGTGGTGCTGCAAAATATCCAGCGCACCTGCCACAAAGGGAATTCTCATTCACACCCTACTGGGTGCTCAGCAGGGCACCCAGTGCACTTTCCAGGGCAGCAGCACCAATTTCCAAGACCATCTTTTGGGAGAGTACTATCTGAAGCACACTGATGGAAATATAGAGGTCTTCTCTTACTGCTCGAATAACCTGGAGACATCTCTGACAAGTGGGTAGGCCTTACCTTCATCCTTTAGAAGATGAGAGGAATGACAGTTGTGTCTTTACAAACAAACTGTGGGTCTACTGATAGACAGGATTAGCACCAAGAGATAGGAGAAACAATGGTAGGATTCCACTGATTGATGAATGGGTAAAAAAAAATTTGCTTTTACAAACAAACTATAGATAAATGCTGATAAATAAAATTGAATATTGAAAGATGAAAGAAACAATGGGGAAGAAAACATAAATTCCATAAGAGTTAAGAATTAAAAGGGACGGTTATACATTAAAGGGGAATTTTTAGGAATCAGGCGTTCCGGGAAGTCTGTGCATCTCAAGTACCTCAGCTGATGGGGAAAGAGATAAGAGAAATGTGCCGGGAAGTTGGGATAAAAGGGAGGCTGCGTCCTCCAGAACTTTGAGAGATACCAGGGGAATGCCCCACGGCCTCGCCCTTTATTCGAATAAAGTAAAGGGACTCCTCTGTCTCCTCTTTGGACATAAACCTCTGATGGTCGTGGATTAATTTTCCTGATAAAGAGAAAAGAAAAGGCACATGCAAACAGTTTCCTATTGAAGAGAACATGGGTGTTGAAGAAATTAGAGTTCTTGTCAAAAGAGAGCTCTCTTATATCGCACTAGCACAATGATTTCTCCTCCTGCAGCAAAACTGGGCCTCATTTCTAGAGGACTCTCCTGGACAGAAGCAGATATCAGACCATTGACTAACAACATCGAATGCTCTTTTTTTGGTAGCAAATAACATTTTTGTTTGCACTTGTGTGGACGAGATAGCTACAATGGAAAAACAAGACCCAGCAGACACATTACACACTGAACTACACAGGCACCAGTGGCTCTTGGCACTCGTTCACAGATGGAGGTTTGTACCCAGGGTGTTGTCCATGGCTGGCTAATACCACCTATCTTGTTCATACACCTGAGAACTGGAAAGCACAAATAATGGCCATTTTTAGCTACTCCACAGTTTGCATCTCTTCTGGGTGCTCAGTTAGCAGAGCTATTTGTACAAAATGGGAACAGTTGGAATACAGTGATGTTGGCTGAAAAAGAAAACTGAAGCAAAAGGATTTTCAGAGCAGCTGTAAGGCCCGAAAACTGCTGCAGTTCTCCTGGTTTTGCTACAGAAGTGTGGTAAGGAGTCCTAGAAATTACTCTGGTTGTGACAGAGAGAAAGAAAATTTCCATTTATCAGCAGGCTGCTCTCTTTAAGCATTGCAGCAGTTTTCAGATACTACCTTCGAGAAGAGGGACTGGCTTGATGGAGGGAGTGAGGAGCTCTCCCACGGCGTCACCCCTCTAACGTGCACAGCTAGAGTGAATAATGCCATGAGCAGGTCAAGAAGTTATTAACCAGTTTGCTGTGAAAGGGAAGGTTTTCCCCTTCCTTCCATCTGGCTTGTTTAGGCCAGATTTTGTCAGGAAGAAGGACATCTTTTCACTTAGGTGTAACAAAATATGGTCCTGCCTCTCAGATCCCCACTACTATGTGCCAGTGAGAGAGCCCAGGATAAAGCAGGAATGTTGTTTGGTAGGAAGACGTGTTAGGACAGCACTAGGAAAACAAGGAAAATACATCTCTTTAAAAAAGTTGACTTAAGCATCAGTGCCTCTGAGTAGCAGCTTGGAGGAATCCATGTAAAATATTTGATGAATCCTTTAGATTTGGATTGAAGGAATTCAACTGCTCCATTATGAATTTCAAGTGGAGAAAGAATTCCTTGAGGAAACATATAAAAAGCAGTTATTGATATATCATGAGTATTTTTTTCCTATGAAGGTTAAAGAGTGTTAAATATGTTGGTAAAACCAAGAGAATATCAAAGGATGCCTCATTCACATGAACATTTTCTTGGAAATCCAGAAATGCCATCCCCAGGAGTTATTTCCACAGGTTTATATTGGAAGTCAATGCCATTCCAAGCAGCAGGAGGCTGAGCTGGAGCTGGACACCCTGGGTCTGCTCCAAGCCTTTCAGCCATACTTGGCTGGACACCACAGTTACATGGCTAATTGCTTCCATTCCATAGGGAAATTAGAAGAGGAGAAAATGATCATTATTATCCACTTGAGCACACGGTTACCTGAGTACAGTGTGTGGCTACACTGCTTTTTATACAACTGCACTCTCAGTTAAACAACACCTGGATATCTGCCTGAGGTCCAGACTCAGCTTCAAGTGATATCCTTATACCCCACTTAGGAAGGTGATTGGGGTGTTAAGGGATTCTGGATGATACCTGTAAATCAGTGCTTCAGACACTGTCAAAACCTAATAGGTCTGAAAATATGTTGGCCACACTCTGAATTGATCTGTACCTTGCTGAACTTGATGTGATCCTGCTTTAAAAAGACCAAGAGAAACCTTGAAGGAATGGTGAATTCAGGCATTGTGTTTGAAAGGGCAAAGAAGACAGCAGTGTGCCCAGCCCCGAGAGTTAGATTTTTGGGGCTTTGGAAGTTTAGGGTTGGGTTTTTGTTTGGTGGGGCTCTGGGGGTGTTTTTTGGGAGACTTTTTTAAGGGCTTTTTTTGAGTTTCGGATCATATGGAATATCTTCAAGTCCATCTCTGTGGACTCCCCAGGCAATTGAGCAGATTCTGTGGACTCAGTGGACTCTGAGTGGAGAGATCCCTGGCTCTGCACTGTGAACAAGGGGAGACAGCTGCACCTGACAGTAAGCAATGAAGGACATCTTCCCATTTCCATTGCTCCATTCTGCTTTTACATTTGAGGAGCTTTTCAGCTTTGTGGGTATCAGGAAGACGTTGACAGCCAGGGATGCTTAATGAGCCAAAGAACCTATACTGTGTTTGGCTTGTCTGTGTTGAGATGTTGCCTTCGAGGTCGCTGTGGGAGTGGGTTCAGGACAACCTGTGAGACTGACAAGGGCTGGGTCAGACATGGATGCTGTAGCACATGCACTCCTTCATCCTTCTCATGCCAGCTCAGAGCTGACTGTGCAGACTCCTCAGGACTGCAGCAGATGTGAAACAGGAGGATTTCCTATTCCACTGCTGAGTAAAGACAGTTTCAAAGCAGCCCTTGCAAGTTAGGCTCATTATTGGATTCGCTTCCTTAACAGCCCTGAACATGGGGCCTGGTCTTAGCAGAAGTCAAAATTCACCTTGGCTTCACTGGGCAGGGACCTGCTGAAGCTGAAGCCTTCATCACACCACAGTGGTGTTACCCTGCTGATTCCCCACGTCCCAGTAACATGCAGCAGCATCCACGTATCAGCACGCCGCCAGCAACTCCACAGCTGGTGCATTTGCAGCACCAGCTGAGTAGCAGTGTAGGAGAAAGGCTAAGAGATGCACTCTGCCAGAGGGAGTACTGGAACTGCCCCACCAGCAGCTGCAGTAACACTCCGTGTGGCAGAAGTCCCTCCTTCCCCTAGGGAAACAGAGCTGAGTTGGTTCGTGAAATGACAGACAGCACACCTTCAAGGTGGAGGTGATCTGTACTCAGAACAATTTTTATCCATCCATGTGCCTCCTAGGAAGTGTTTGGTGCTCCATTTAAGTGGGGCTGGCTAGGCACACCCACAGAAATGTCAGTTCCACTTCCCTGTGCCTGAGAATCACCAGCTCCACAGTGGTGACACTGTCCAAGTCACATGCACGAGGTTGGTTGTTCCTCCAGTGTGGGCCCATAATTACCCACCAGTGCCCAGAAGGGCAGGCAAGCTCACCCACAGCTCACAGGAAATAATTACAGAGCAGCTCACCTTCCTGCACTGCAAAACTCTTCCTGAGACATCCCAGAGGCACCAGCAGCATTACTCATCGTGGGTGATGTTTCCCAGGCTGATTCTCATGCCCTGGCTCAGCCGTCCACCCCCTTCCCATCTGAGGCTGCTCCAGCCCAGGACAGCACGTTGATGCAGAGGAGCTGGGGAGGAAGTGGAGGACATGGCTCTGGCTGTGGGAAGCAGCCCATCAAGAAATGCTTGTTTAACACATCAGCCTGCCTCAGGAGTGAGCTGTTTCTGTAAATCAAATAGCTTTCAAATCGTTTCTCATGAGTCAGGAGCCCAACCCTTTATTACAGAGTCACGTATTTTCAGAAATGGCTGTAATTCAGAGATTTTTATTGTGAACCTTTCTTGGCCTTCATGTACCAGCCTGAGGTGGGATCTGACTCCTTAGAACTCTTAAGAGCATGGGTTTCTGTGTACTGCCAGCACCCAAAGGGAGTGAAACGCTGGAACGGGATACCAAGCAACCCATCCTCCTTGGGTTGAGGCAGAGACAGATCAGTCCTTTTTCTCTGAATGCTTTTGAAAGCCCCTTTCCTAAAAATGACGTCCACAGACTGTAAGCTCTCTGGAGGCACTACTGGAAATGATCACGCATGGCTGAGAATGCTGAAATTATGTTTGTAATACTGAGCTTCTGTAATCTGCAAACAGTGCTGAGTGGTAGAAAGAGGCAGCAACAACCTTCCAAAGCTCTTTCCAAGTACACACGATCAAGAGAGTCACTTGTCAGCCACAGCAGGTGCCCACATCTGCTCAGCACCTGGGAAGTCACACTGAGGATGATTGCCATGCAGATATTTATAAAAATTTCATAAAATAGAAGATGAAAAATAATTACTGAGTTGTCTGGTCTAGCTACCCAGCCATCTCTTATAACTGCAAAGTGAACGATTTGCAGCAGAACGCCAAAAGTTTAAAGTGTGTGGGAGTAACAAAAAGCAGCAATAGAAGCATGAGAAAAAGCTCTTTACCAACATTGCTTAGCTGCTGCAGTAATGGAAAACAAGGCTACAAATTACTTTCAGAGCTCTATATTTCCATTGTTTTAAAAACTACAGCTCGGTTGTTTTTTTTTCAGAGCATTACAAAAACATCCTGCCTTGCAGATAGGCTTTTATGTTTTATAAACACTGATTGCAAACAGCAGTGCGGGTAGGTGGTTGGTGCGAGAGAGACCTTGGGATGAGGAGCTCCACACAGGGGTGTTGCCACCCCTGGATTAATTAATTTCACGCTGGGCACTCTGACACAGTGTTTCATCCTACTGCAGGATTTCCCCGGAGGTTTTGGGAGGCAGTCAAGGCAAAGCACAGCCTGTTCCCAAGGCATGACAATGCACCCCAAGAGCACTGCTGGATACTGCTCTTCTGCCTGTGATGATGGGTGGGAAAGGGGGCAGCAGAGGAGAGCAGAGCTTGGCAAGCACCTGCTTGGTCGCTTTGTGTCCGTGCACACCTGCTCATCCTACATATGGTATGTGGTGATGCTCCCCAAGGTTATTTTGCCTGCAGGTCCCTCTGCTCAGTGTTTTGCTTGCAGACCATGCTGATGCTTTCCTGATCTGGGGACAATCTCCCTGGATGAACACGCCTGTGGGAAAAACTCCACATCCCTTGGCGTAAAGATCCATCCCAAAGGAGTCAGCAAGGGGTTTATGGGCACCACTGCCTGTAGACCATCCTCTGTCTCCTGTGGGACACATGGCAAATCTTTAGCTCCCCATTTTCATGTGCCAGGAAGGTTTAACTTCAAATTAATTTTTGAACTGTTGCTTTCCCTGCAACAAGAAGTTTTGTTTTGATACACACCCTTGTGTTGAGCATCTTTGCTTTGCAGTGACTTTTGTGGTCCCCTACTTGTGTATCAGAAGGAAGATTGAGCTGGATGATCAGTTCGAGTGATCTACTCCAGACTGGGAGCAAACAAAACCCCCTCTGGGAAATGAAGGGTTCAAATGACACGCAAGAGAGAGCTGCTGAAGGACTCTTTCATGTAGAACTGAAGAGAATAGAGTGTGTCAGAGTTTTAAAGATGAAGTAGTGCCATCAGAGGGGGGTACAGGCTCGATACAGGAGGGACCCTTCACATGTTGTCAGCCTTTGAATTCAGCTTTTAAATAAAAGATTGGTTTTCAGACCAAAAAAAAAGTGATGCCTTTTATGAGTAATAAAGCACAAAGCTATTTATTTTTGTTTATGGATGAAACTATTATTCAATATAAAACAAGCTGGCTCTTTTGATTTATTGATAAGACAAATTCATATTTCACCTTGGGAAAATAACGTGTCATCGGGCCTGCCACTGGGCAGATACCTGAGATACAAGGGTGCTGCTGAGGCTGGGATTAGCTTTTGTGTCACAGGCCAGTCTGAGGGAATATGTTTCACGTCTTGGGGCCCCAGCACTTGTCCAAGGCGATGGCATGGGAGCCCAGGGTCAGTATCACTGTCGGGAATTGCCGCGTGCGAGTCGTGCTCCCCGTGGCTCTGCTGCCCAGGCACTGTGCACACATCCCTGCCACCTCCAGCCCCCCTCTCCCCCCGGGCGTGTCCCGCTCCCCTGGGCGGGGGCTGGGAGCTGAGCAGGGGCTGCGGTTGTGCAGGGACCGGGACGCTGTTCCCATGGTGACGGCAGAACCGGTACCCCGGGCCCGTGATCTCACAGAGCGGCTGCTGGAAGGCTGCAGGACGGCTGCAGCTGGGCTCCTTAGCTCCACACTCACCACCAGATGAGGCTCGCAGGGCCGTCACTCTTGCCCTGACGCACTTACACCGCGAAAATGTCTCACTGTCACCTTCGGGAACACAGCATGCACAGCCTGAGGCAGATACAGAAGCAGATGAGGATGCTGGACCTGCGCCTGCAGCTGCTCCGTGACAAGTTGTGTGCAGCCCGCTGCCACAAGCTGACCCTTCCTTGCTGCTGCCCACACCTGCCCATCCGGTGCCCGACGAGAAGGCCGATCTGTTGCGGGTCAGAGCGGCGGATGGACAGGTAAGAGAGAGCTGCTACAGACATCAGCCACCTTTAGGGTAGGATAAAGGGAGACTTGACATTGCTATCAGGGTTGGAACAGGTAAGGAGGACGGGAGCGAAATAGACATTTTGGAGAATGAGTTGAAAGGGATACGGTAAGGTAAAGATGGTTCTCTTGTTTTAATTCCAGATCGAAACAACTTGGCATGATGTTGAGCTCATCCTGTAGTCAAGGTCATCTGGCTTTGATCGATGTGAAAGGCTTTGACCCAAAGGACATCTGTGTAATGGTGAAAGACGGGAAGGTGACCGTGGCAGCGGAGCGCAGGGAGGAGCACAACACCTGCATTTCAAAGACATCTAACTACAAAAGAGTGGTGAAGGAATTCTGCCTGCCGCCGGGGGTGTGCGACGACGAGGTGACCTGCTCAGTGGAGCCCAACAGCATCATGAAGATTGAAACAGTACCCAAGTGCTGCCCTTATCTCTGCGACTACTGAGCTGCAGCAGGGAGCCGAGCCCAGCTACAGTCATTCCTCTGCCTCACCCCTTCCCCCCCATTGGATTTAGATCTGTCCCAATAACTGTGTGACAGCAGCTTCCCTTACCTCTTTCCCCCCCCCAAAAAAAAAAAAAAAACAAAAAAAAAAAAAAAAGACATCACTCTGAGCAGGTTGTGCGAGCCTCATTTTTTAAAAGGGTTTGGTGGGCAAAAAGGGTAATACCATCAGGAAAACACAAAGACATTTTTGGGCATACATGGCTGGGGTCACTTGCTGGGTACTGAAGGCAGGGCAAGAGGTGGTGGATTCAGGGCATACAATCTCATGGATTTTAAAGGCTGAGAGGCACTTCTGGTCAGTCACATTTCTGTAAAGACACTTTTCTCAATCTGATCTGTTCCATTTGAGCTCTAGGGTACTTGTAGGATGAAAATCTTGATGACAAACACCTTGAGGGGAGGAGCCTTGTCCCAGAAAGTCAAGCTGTAATGTTTGCTCCCTTGGTTTGGTTCTTGCAGAGATTGCCTGGCTGGGAAAAGCTGTGGATGAAGGACAGAGATATTTTCCTTAAAAGAGTTGGGATTAGGGTAGAACACTTGCCAGCTGAGGAGGGTATGACAACATTTGCTGTTGAATCAATGGCTCCAAAATAATAATAAACCATTTTTCATGTTGAGAGAGGGGGAGAATTGTCAGTATAATTGCTTGAAGGATATTTTTAACTTTGCTGCCCTGGCCTCATCCTTTGGTTATGCACTCCTATGGGAAGTAGCATTATCCCCCACTGCAGAAAGGTGTGTAACAGAACATACCTGGTGCCTGCATTTACCAGCCACCTGGGCCAGCATCTCTCCAGTGAGCACCAGCTGGTTCAGGCTGAGCATGAACCCCTGGGGCATGAGCCCCTGAGACTGGAGGGAGGAAGGTTCCTGTGGTGCACTCCCCTGCAGCAGGCTTTCCTAACAGGGAACTCGATGTTTTAGGCTGTGCTGGCACAGAATCTGATGTTCCCTAACCTGCCGGGGCAGAGGGTGAACAAAAGTGGGCTGGTGCTGTGCAGGTGTGCTGCACACTTGAAACTCTTCCGAGTGGATTGCTGTCCCTGCCGTTAGCCTGGCTGAGAAATGCAGTTTGTTGCTGTCACACATGGGGACCCTGACCCCTGAAAGATCCTGACACCGACTGGGTCAATGTGTCCCAGGACAGCCAAGGGGTTCCCAGAGCCAAAAGCACCCACTCGCTGCTGCAGCAGGGAATATTACCCTGGAAACACTGAAGTGTGGAGAAAACAAAGCCAGTCCTTTATGCACAGCCTGGAAACAGGCGGCCACACTTTCACAGTTTACTTTCATCTTAGGAAGGTGGTGAATCACAGGAGGTGGGTTACGGAGTGATGAGTCCATGGCTGGGAGCACCACGGCTGGGGGAGGCCCTTGGCTCCATCGCCACCTGCTCCTCTCCTCTGGGTGGGAGCTCCTTCAGGCAAACGTGTCACAAGCAGATCAGCTGAGGATCAGTTTAGCCTGGCAATAAACAGCTTGGTAATTTAACTTTGCTGCAAGAAGTTAACTGCTTCTGGGATATTTTCAACATCCAGCTACCACTTAAAATAACATCTATTAACAAATGTTAAACTTTATGGGCTTATTGTGTAGCTGGGTCAATACAGAACCATACAGCCACGGAATAGTTTTGGTGTTAAGGGACTTTTTGAAGGTCACATTGTCTAATGTCCCCAGCATGACCAGGAACATCTTCCACAAGAGCAGGTTGCTCAAATGCCCATCCAACCTGGCCTCTGGGCAACCTGTTACAGTGTCTCACCAGAAAAAAAAAAAAACAAAACAAAACAAAAAAACCCCCTTATGTCTCATTTAAATCTAACCTTTTTCAGTTTAAACCTGCTTCTCCAGTCACTACAGGCCTTGGTATAAAACGTCTCTCCATCTTTCTTATAGATGTTCCTAATGCACAGGTAGTCTGATGCTGCTGGTGTTGGCCAAGGATGTTTAGACCTAAGCCACACCTTCAAGGGAGCCTCCAGTGAGAGCAGGCAGCAGGGATGGGGCTGGGGACGGGCTAGGAAAGACCATCTTCCTGCAAAGCAGCCCACCAAGTAATCAAACCAAAACCCCTCTGTGATACGGTTTTTGCACTTTGTAATGATTGCTACAGACGTTGTCTGAGCATCCAGGAGAGAAACATATTTCAACATCTCCCCTCTACCCGTGACTTGCAGAATATATCGAGTCCCACAGCAATCACAGGGCTGGCTGTGACTGCTCTTATCCTTATTGCTCATCCTCTAACACATGCTCTTCACACTCTGTTCCTAAATTAGGCTCCTTACGTTCCTAAAACCAAATTACACTCTTGAGCACTTATTGACAGATATGACTTCCTGAGGAAAATTCTGAATTTGTATTACATCCTGTGAATTGCTGGTCTAGGCTGGCAGGAGCATCTTTGAGACTTTTCCCATAATAGAAGCAAATCACTGAAATAGTCACTTCGTTTTGTTAATACCTACATGCTGGTAACAATTTGGAACTTAGCCCAAAATCTGTAATAAACAAATACTGAGACTTTTCAAGTAGAAAATACCTTTGGAAAGCCACCATTAACCTAGCAAGCCATAACATCATTATCTCCCATAAAACAAATTCATTTACCACTAGGTGGCAGATACTATTTTTTTTTTAATTTACCACCGTGTAACTCTTTTTATTCAGAACAAATAGGGTTCTGAGGGTGGTGTCACAAAACAATAAGGTTGGCACACACCTTAGGAGCTGGTATTTTTTTCTGTTGTGCTAATAGAAAGTGGAGGGCAAGAGACAGAGCTGTTTTACTGTGATCTGGATGTGCAAGAGCTCTCAGGACAGATGACCTTCACGTTAGGTTACTACAGTGGATTATACTGACTCTGATCCTGCAGCTCTCCCCCGTGGAGTACAGATCCTGGATAAGACCACTTTCATTTGCTTCAGCAGCCTGTCTCTGCCACAGTTATCAACCCAACAGGGGCTTCCAGTGGTTCAAGTGTTCTTCAGCATGTTGTTGCAACAAATTGTTTTTTGGGGCCATTCTTGACCGTCCTCCTATGCAGCAAATTCCCTTTCTGCATTCCCTAGCATGAGGAAGATATCAGAGAGGATCAATTTGCTCTGTAGTACTAAATGTTGGTGCATTCTTGAACACTAGTCTTATGGGGGCACTTATAAATAGCCAAGGAATTTGTAACGAGAGGTCATCTGAGGATGCTAAATCCAGACCTCTCCTCGGTCATCAATTTCTAGGGGTTTTCCTACAGCCAGGCAGTGCTCTGCCGTGTTCTACACAGGCTTAGGCTGTGTTGAGCTGTTGCTTCCCTTCCACGCTACGGAAAACGTGGGGAGAGCGGCACCTTCACGAGAAGGTGCAAAACAAGCCCAGCTTTCCCCGATGCCTGGGTGCCCTGCTGCTCCCTCTGGGCAGCGCCTGCTTGCCAGGGCTCTTCCTGCCAAGGACTAAATGCCTGTCCCAGGGGCCAGCTCCACCCTTCACACCTGGGAGCAGCAGCATGGCGAGGTTTTGGCATCACCCCAGCCAGGTGGGGCTGGTGCAGCTGCCCTCCACTGCGCCTCCTCACGAGGTCAGAAGCTTCATCCATCCATTGTGTTTGTGCTTGAAGTTAAATTTAACCGCTGTCCTTGCTAAGCTGTTTGGCACCTTAGTCTCTTAAGTAAACTTTCCAAGCCTGTTTTCCATCATCTCCCCTGGAGAAGGCCCTAAGAGTTTAGGAGAGAGCAGGACCCATGTCTTCAACTCTGCCTTTGTACCAAAGACTCCGTGGATTTGTTGTCATTCTGGGCTCTGCACGTGTCACCTCATTAATAGCCCTGCACTGAATTTAGGTTAGGAGGGTGCCGATCCTTCCAGCACACTCGGCATGACTGCCATGTGAAACTGCCACCTCCGTGAGCATGGGACACTGGCCATTGCTTTTCCCCTTTTGCCCTGCAGGTCATTTCCCTGGTCTCTGGAATGAAAAGTAAGTTTTCCATCTCTGTCTGTCCTCTAATTCCCTCTGCCATCCCATTTGTGCCCCTCCAATTGCTGTAGGTCAGCCTTTCTTTTGAGAAGTGATGTATGATGGTTTGCTACTTGTCTTGAAAGCCCACTCTGTGTGAAAAAATCTTTGCTCTTCTGGAGGTTATCCTTTCAATTGTCCTGCTGTGTGGTGTGAAATCCTCCCCCTCTGTCTTTCTCGATTTCAACTTTAATTACAAATAATAGCAGATCTCTCAGCTCTCTGGTTGCTGGCGCTGATCCCTATCTTGAGGTGTCACAGAGTCTTTAAAAGCCTGCAAGTGACAATAATTCTATAATTTAAAAATGTGAAAACTGCAAGTCATCAGCCACCCCCCCCCCCCACA
>VWZN01010480.1:10057-22453 GCA_013396955.1 Regulus satrapa | reverse complement strand
CCACCTCACAGATTTTAACTTGCTAGAAAAATAAAATGCAGCCTCCTCTTTTTTGTTTGTTTGGGGTTTTTTTGCCATAGCTCTTTGCACCTCCACATGTGCGTGCAGAAAAGCCTGCAAAAGGGAGAGCTGCCAGGGCTCTGCCTCACAGTCACACAGTGCATGTGGCACTTCACAGCACGGCTAAAGAGAAAACAAAATCCTCTCTCTGGTGAGGTCTGGGCCCCAAAGCCCTGGAGAGTCCTGGGTCCCAACAGAGATGAGCAGGGCCCTCAACAGCCACATCACAGGACCCTGTCCCCTCACATCCCCTGTCCCCTCACATCCCCTGTCCTGGGGCTGCCATCTGGGGGTCACCAGCCACCACGTGCCTATGGGATGTAGGGCTATGCTCCTGCAAGCACAGCACCAGGAACACCACCCAGAGCATCTGGCTATGGCCCAGTAAGGATTTCAAGGAGAACGTGAGCAAAAGTCACGTCAGTGGGAGAGTTTGTCAGCGTGGTCACAGCGCAGGGACAAGCAGGCTCATGCCAGCCACAGGCAGGGCACTGGACCCAGCAGGACAGTGCTCAAGCAGCCACCAGGACAGACTCCAGAGCCCAGCAGGGAGGGGAGGCTCTGTCCTCCAGCAGAGCAGGAGAGGGAAGAGGAAGGGGAGAGGCTGGGCCATGCAAGGTGCACTGAAGACGCTCAAACCTGAGCAAAGTCCATCAGAGCAGCTCCAAGGTGCTTCAGAGCCCAATGCCTCTGGCTTGGGTCAGTGCAACAGCAATGCTAAGCTGTGACTACCATTAATCTGTGTCTTGGCTTTTCCCTCTCTTCTGGTAACCTGCTGGAAATGTTTAACTATGAGCAGAATCTGCAGGACGCAGAAGAGACGACTGGGGTAGGAGATGTGAAGTTGAGAATAAATTTGGCATAAGGACCTCATGCAGATAAATAATTTAAATTGCTGAGCATCTTTTGGTAAAGAGGTAACAGAAGAGAAGGACTAAAACCCAGCACTGTAGCAGGCAGCAACAGCTGAATGTAGCAGCTAAAAGTCATGCAGCTTTGCTGAGGTTTTGCTGACTGCAAATTCAGTATGACTCTGGGACACTGAAAAGAGAGGAATAAACTGAAATTCCAGCACTTGGGGCCTACTCCTGCCATGTCTTGAGCACTTTCTATTCCCACTAAATTCTCTGGGCAACAACAGCACACAGCAGAACTCCACCATTATGTGAACATTTACACAGTTAATGCCCTTGGAGAAACACAGAGATATTTACATGACCAGGAGTGTCACTACATAGAGCTAAGAGGAAAATTCAATCATCTTGGAGAAAGTGTCAAAATACCACCTTCTCTGACAGGTGTCCACCCATTCTTGGCTGCTGGAGAGTCAGGCATTTCACTTGAAATCCTAGGCTGGCACCCAGAGAGATTTATGGATGGTAAAGCACCAGTAATGTAATCCTCACCCCAATATTTAAAAATAGCCTGAGGGACTGACCTACATAAACTCCAAGCCATCCAGTCTGGACTGGGTGCCCAGTTAGCATGGCATTTCAAACGTGGTGCAGCTGACTCCATGACAATATGGTAAGTTTCATCTAGGAGAGGTATGCAAAGTGTGCACAGGGAATGACGCTTCATGTTGGATTAAAGCACCAAAACAACCTGGAGGAAGGAAACACTCACTGTTTACTCTTCAGAGCAGCTACTAAAGGAGCAGGAGCAATGCTTGTCCTACAGTACTACTCAACCATTTTTATGTGCTTGCTTCTTCTGGAAAACAGACGAAAAGCAAGCCCTGACACGGCAGAGGATTACTGCACACATGGAGGGAGAAGCAGTAAATAGGTCAGTAAACAGTGGCCAGACAGTGGCCCTGGGGGCTGGGCATCCTGCTGGCTGCAGCTTGAGCCCTGTCCTCATGGGAGCTCTTGGAAAATGGCTCTTGTCCTCCTGGCTCCCAGGCAGGCACAGTGAAGGGATGAGAGTTTTGCACCCTCAGTGCTGAGGCCATTCAGTGGCCCACCCAAAGAGATCGGGGAGAGGAGCAAGTTTCCTGCTCCCGGGTACCCACTCTGTGTGGCTGCAGGGTTGAATACCCACTCTTCCCCCAGGGTGCTCGCAGCCTGCTGTGGAAGAGGGATCAACCACCTCAATCCAGAGCCCACACGCACCCAGAGCCCTTGCAGAGAGGGGTCTAGTGAGGATAAATGTGCTGGCCATGTTTGGGGAAATTTTCTAAAGCACAGGCAAGCCCTTAAAGAGGTGCTCCATCACCCTGACAGCAAATGGAGAGCCCGAAGGCAATGCAGGTCTTGATGTCAGACCGTGCTCCTGGGAGCCATGGCACACCGGGCACCCTGGGTGGGATGCAGCTAACAAGTGCTTTGCCACACTTGTTTCATTTTGCATAAACCCTTGAGGTGCATGAGAGAAACCTGACAGCGCCAGGAGGGCTGCGTGCCCTCTGCTGAGCCCCCAGCCCTGTGCCCTCAGGGGCCCTGTGCTGCCAGGGACAGCAGCGCATCTCCTGCACTGGGGGAAAGCCAGGGCAGCAGAGATGGCTTCAGCCAGGAGGTGGCAAGGTTTAGATGCAAGGTAAAATCTGCTCGAAAAGAGGCTGTTTAAAAATGAACTCATGGAGAAATGTGCAGCTGGGGAGCAGAGGGGCGCCTTGCCTGTTCGTGTCAGCAGAGCAGGCGGCTCTGCAGAGGCAGCACAATCAAAACTTGCCCTCTTTGATAGGAATGGATCAGTCACAGCCTGGGTGCTGGTGACCTCGAAGCAAAAGCTTCTCCTTGTGTGCAGCCAGACCACCGTGGGCCCTGCTCTGTGCCTGGAGCAGGCTGGGTCCTGCCGTGCCATGTCCACAGCCACTGGAGACAGGAGTCACCCAGGATGAGGAGCAGTGACACCTGTGGACAGTGCTGGGACCTTTCTGGTTTTCTGCCCATCTCTCTGGGAATGTTTTACTGACAGAGCAAGGATAAGGTTGGCCAGTGGTTGGCCAGGAAAAAAAAAAAAAAATAAATAAAATCAGATAAGAATTCCCATAGACAAGACAAGCACAGGCTTGAGGATGTTGGAGTCATTGTGCTGGGAGATGCTGCACCCTTAGACTGCCTGAGAACCGTGTTCAGTACCTAATTGTTTTGGCAGAAAGCTTATTTATCTGAGACTCAGCACAGCATGGTACAGAGAGTGCTCAAGTGTGTACCTCATCTGAGTAAAAAAAAAAAATTTGATAAAATATTAAAAGAGCAAAGAGTAGAGATTCCAACCAACATCAGAAGGAACCAGAGTAAGGGACAAATTTAAAGTAAGAGCGTTAAACTGCGTGTTAGGAGGAAAGCTGACTTTGGAGCAGTGTGAACAGGAAAGGAGTGGGCACGCCTACACAAATAGCCTGTCCTCAAAACGGGGAGAGACACAGGCTTTGGAATACGGCTGATGTGCCAAAAGCATTGGTGGCATTTCCCCCCGCTGATGGTGTGTCATGGCAGCGCTGGATTCCCCTCAACAAAAACTGGGGTAGAGCCCAAGATTCAGCTCAGCTCAGGGACAGTCAGCTGAGATGTAATGGTGTGAAGCACAGCGAGCTGAACAGATGGCCTGATGTGCCTGCTAGTCTGAAAGGCTCATTAGCTTCTTCCACAGAGCATCCTGGGGAAGTCTCACTGCAGGGTAGGAAGGAGCTCCCCTACCTCCCTTGCCAGTGACAGCAGTAGCTCAAATCCCAGCACATTTTGTATTCTGTAAGGGAAATTTTGTCTTTCAAATCAGAAATAAATGAAATTACCAGTTAAACACTCACAACAGGTCTTGCACAACAGGTAACTCCATACTAGAAAGCTTAATTGGTTCTTTGTAAATCACCTCAATAAATCTTGTAGTGCTCCAAGAAAGCCTCTGGTTTCTCCAAGACATGAATTTTGGTCCTTAAGCTCTTTTCTTCCTGCAATATTGAGTCAGTCCTGGCCCATCCATGTTTTGGAGAGATGTCAGCCCAGAGACCTGACTTCACCTATCCCATGGTGGGGGCTGGCTCGGAAGAGAAACATTCTGCAGCTCCTCTTCTTCTCATCCACTTTGCTCCACCACAGGGAGACCCAGACTTTCCACTTAAATTCAGGTGCCTTTCAGCTTATTCTTTCTGACCTATCAACCCATTGTCTTCTTTGAATTCCAATTAGAGGTGAAGCTCAGTTTGCTTCCAGTGATTCATGCGGGAAGGCCCATGAGATCTGGCTCATCACTTACGTTTATTATGCTGGAGCAGAGTATCACAAATCACAAGTGGAGAGATGAGCTGACCTCTAATAATCTAACATCTTTAGAATATTCCTTTTATTTTTACAGAAGGAAAGATAATTGAATGTGTTTGAAGAGCCAGGGGCTCTGTCCCTTGCTTAGCATTAGCATCAATCTTTCTGACATTATTTGTGCTAGTTTTCTCCCAGGTATAGAGGTTTAACTGGATTTCGAGCATTATCAAGAAGACTCAAAAGGTAAAGGCCAGATATTTTTATGTTTGCTTGATGAAACACTTTTTACTCCGTCTCCTTGACTGTGATTATAGATACACTTCCTGCTCCTTGAAAACAGTGTTAAATTCACAACTGCACACAAAGCCATATAAAAGCAATTTACTGCACATCACTGAACACCCTCAAGAGGCCTGAGGCAGCATTAACATCGAAAGAAAGTGCTGGTATATCCTTTTGCACATACCCCACCAGTTCTTTTGCTCCCACATGATGCCTGTGGAAGGTAGATAAATGCTTGCCAGGATGTGCCCAGCCCCAGGGAGCCCGAGCCAGCCAGAAGAGCTGTCAGGGTGCAGTGGGCCACACCAGCCTTCACAGACATTTTAACTCCTTCAGGTGCTGAGGATGAAGGGCACAGGGTTACAAATCCATCCCTGCTGACCACAGATGGCTGGATTCTCCTGACCAGACAGGCCTTGACTCGTGTCACCTCTGGGTGGGATAGGGACACCAGGCTGGGGCATTCCGAGCACCCAAGAGGACTCAGGCTGCCAGACTCTCCAGCAGGTTTTAAGACATGTTCCAGCTGAAATAAAAGTGACCATCACCAATGTCATTGACTGGGCAGAAATAAATACTTAAGATTTGAAAATAAAGAAAAATTAAAAACAAAAGCAAGCCACACAGGCTCACGTTTTCCACCAGCCACAGTAATTCACTGTGTTTTCCGCCAGAAAATGCCACAGTAATTTAAATTTAAAACACCAAGATAGTTGGGCTTTTACATCAACAAAGCAGTAGCAAAAAAGTTTCATATGTGCTAATATAGATAGTGCAGATTGAAAGTCACTTGGCATCAGAGAGAAGTAAAGGAATTGCTCAATTTTTTGGCCACAGTTCTAAGGGGTTGTAAAAGTTACATAAGCAAATGGATTTTTTTACTTTATCAACTGACATTCCTTTTGATCAAACTTTTTTTTTCTCTTCCCCTCTCTTTTGCTCGTTTATGTTAGGACATTCGCTCCTGGTACAGAAGGGCAGCAGGTGCTGTGCTGACTACTCTTGGCACAGACAAGCTGCAGTTTGCATCTTGGACACAGGAATATTTACAGAAAAGAAGCATTCAAAAACATCTGCAGCACAAAATTCTTTTCTGTTTAGTTTACAGACCTAAAAGGGGAAAAAAAAAAAAAATTGCCTTTTTCCTGGGCTGCTGCTGCACCTGGCTCCAATTCCTGCACTGCAGAGAGCCAGACTTCGCAGCAGGCTGAAGGCAGCTGCCCACGCAGCAGGGACGTGCTCGCTCAGCACACTGAGGGCATCCACGTGGCAGGGAGCAGCACCAGGTTCACCGGAGCCTCATCACCAGCTCCAGGGTTTGCTTAGAAGCGCCACAGTTTGTGACACCCTCCTCCCAGCCCGGCTCTCCCAGGATTTGAAGATGTCTTGGACAGGGCTGGAATTCTTGGAGGCTGTTTCAGCCTCTGCTGAGCACTGACCCCAGCCAGCTAAAGTCATTTTCTCTCCAAAGTTCTGCTGCAGGTGCTGGCAGGGCTCTTTCTGCAGCAATATCTCAATATCACACACAGAGGGGGCTGCAGATTTGGCCCTAGGCCACCTCCTGCCCCAAAAGGATCACCCACCAGGCAAGAGCTGCCAGCGGGCAAACCTAGATCAATTCTTCTCCATGGCAGGAAAGGCAGAGCTGGACAAGAAAAACCCAGAGGAGGGAATAAATGGGCAGAGTCTTCCTGACTGCAGCCCTGTCCCACAGGGCCTTGAGCACTTCCAGCAGTGGAGCATCCACAGTGTCTCTGGGCAACCTGTGTTGCTGCCTCACCCTCTTCAGGCCCAGCATCAGGAGCTGCAAACAGCCACTGCAGTGACCTGGGCTGTGCACTGGGAGAGGGACAGCCCTTGCTGTGGGGCTGCTCTGGAGGTACCCACATCCCCACAGGTGCCACCACTTGCTGAGCACCTTTCTGCTGCTTATGTGTGGCTTAAATTTGTTCCAACAGTGCAATGGCAGGGAAAACAGTGTCACTGTGGGAAGTTCTATGTTTCCATCTTTTACTAGCGCTGACTTTGCCAGAGAACTAACCTCCTACAATCAGGTTTCCATACAGTTATCAGGGTTCTTCATACTTCTTGAGGGGGGTCAACCATAGCTTAGAAACCTCCTGTGTTACAAACTTTCCTAAAGGCTCTTATTGTATTTATGATCCCCTAAATGCCCTTGGAAACACCAGGAGAATGATAAGAATCAGGCTGGAGGCTTTTTGTCAGCTTTGACTAATGAAAAACCCATTTCATGAAAACATAGTGACCTTCTTTCCAAAATGCTGCCTATATGTCTAAGACACCAAGGTCTTGGGATGGGGGACTTCATAGTTTATGGCTTCATTTCCAAATCAGCATATTCAGATTCAGAAAAGGGGGGTGGGATTTTTGTTTCTTTGGTTTGGTCGGTTTGGTTGATTGGTTTGTTAAAAAAAAAAACAAAAAAAAAAANNAAAAAAAAAAAAAAAAAAAAGAAAAAAAGAAAAAAAAAGAGACTAAATTCTTAGTGCAGCTACAGGGACTGAATAATAAAGCTCCCATATTTCTCAGTAAAACAGTATTTTTTTGGCTTGCTACCAAGTTACCTGAAGCGCTGCCATCAGCATAGGAACCACTTAGAATTTAATCAGATCAGTCCCATCTGCTGAGAACTGCAATTTGCTTTTCTAATGCCAAAATAAAAATTAGTAGAAGCAGGTTTTCTCCCGTTTTCCTCCTGAATTGCAAAACGGGCCGTCAGATGGCAAGCAGAAGGGGAGGGGTGGCCGCCTTCATCCCGGCTCAGTCTCCGGCGGGAGGAGGTCTGAGCTCCTCTCTGTGCAGGACGTGCCAAACGCTGCTCTGTCTCACCACAGCAGGGACCAACACGCAGGCACAGGCAGCTCCAGCAAGGATGGGGAGCAAAGCCTTGGCAGCACAGCCTGTCACCTGCTTTGCATGGATGTCGTGTGTTACAAAAGCCCTCTCAGCCTCTTTTCGCTCACTTTTAGGACTACCTGGAAGAAGGGGAAAGAAATTACCTCAGGATGAGGAAAAAAGGAAAAAATCATTTAGAAGACATTGCCAAGATGAAACTCCCAGCTGCAGGTCCTGCAGGTCTTGTCTCGAAGGAAGTTGCAGGTGATGTTACAGGAGCCACAGGCAACAGCTTTCCCGGCTCAGCAACAGCAGAAGAGAAACTTCCTCTGCTTTTGCTGTTCCCCGCTTCCTTCTTGACAGGCACATCCAGCCCTCCTTCCCCATCGTTCCCTGTGCCAAGGATGTGCAATGTTCCTGTCAAAGGGTCTTAGATCCCTGCTGGAAGAGTTCATGCCCTTGATTTCAAAACTCTGAAAGGGGAAAAAGGAAGAACAGCTACAAGAAGAACAGCCTCGTAACAGCGATTGCTCCGCACGCGTCGCTGCAGAGCGTGTGACAGGCAGGAGCAGGGATGGGATGGCACTGAGCTGCCACCCTGCCCCGCGGTGCCGGCCTTGGCCTCTGCTGGACGTGGGCACGGCAGCTGGAGCTCCGTGCTGCCAAGTTGGAGCTGCAGCCCTCGCCCTGGCCTGGCCCTGGCGTGCTGTCTCTCCTCGGGGCCTGACTCAGCGAGAGGAATGTGTGGGGATTGCCAAAACGCCACACTCGGGAATGGGGAGAAAACAGCATAAAGGAAAACATTACTTGGGCTTTTTTTTTTTCTTTTTCTTTTTTTTTTTTTTTTTTTTTTTTTTGGAAGCTCACAAAAAGGGTCTAATTAGAGAGGGAAGCGGAGCTACAACTACATTTGCCACTTCTAAAGTTTTTAACATAGTCCTGGGGTAATATTTTGAACCCCGTGAGCCACAGCTCCAAACTATCAGCGTGCCTGGAGACAGCCTGCCCTACCCATACCCTGCGCTCCCTCAGGGACCCATTGCAATTCCCACCCCAGCCTCTCACTCTTCAGTCTTCCTCCAATCCCTCGCTTTGGGGCAGCAAAACCTGCTCCACAAGCAGACCCCTGGCACCCCCAGCAGCTCCCTGTGACCTCCTCCTCCTCCTGGAACTCCATCTGCAGGACAGCTGTGGAGCAGCTTGGCGCTGCAGTGTCCAGCCAGCACCCCCCAGTGCCCACGGCTCACGGCAGAGGCGCTGCCAGTGGACCCCCCCTTGTCAGAGTGGTCCTTCTGCAACAGCCTTACCCCGACTGCTGCCTCCTTCCAGGAGGCCTCCCCTGTTGCTCAAGCCTTGGCAGTCCCTGTGATGACATGCTCCACCTGCTCAGGCAGGTTCATGAGGCCTTAGAAGATGCATGATGTGTCCTACACTGTCATGTAGGAAAGCTGTACCTTTCAGGAACCTCTCAGCAAGCAGCTGTGCAAGTGCTGGCTCAGATTAAAATATCAGGAATAAACAATTTTGGACATTCTTTAAAAAAAAAAATAATAGAAAAACTGGATACACAGGCACACAGCCCTATGTTTCTCTCTGAAACACTGAAACATAAGGTAGTTCAGTCCTGGCCCTCGTATGCTGGGAGTGCAAAAAGGGAGGGCTTAAAGGAACTCTACCAGGGGTTTCATTTTCTTCTTGTGGCCTCAGGATCAGGAGGGTTTTCCTAGATGCCCTTAGAAGTTTGATGCAAAGGAAATAGCATGGCACAGTTGAATTTCCAAGTCAGGAGGCAATCCAAGGCCACAGAGCCAGGCAGCAGCTGGGTGAGCCTGGCTGGCTCCATGGTGGCACATTCTGGGCTGCCTCGGAAAGGCCTCGTCAGACGAGTGCTCAGTTTAATATGTCAGCATGTCAGACAGCAAGTGCCCGGGTCTGGAACACACTGGCATTTGCTTTGGGAGCAGCAGTGCCTGCTGTCTGGGGGACCCAGAAGAATGCCAGAGCAAGGGGGACTTTCTGGAAGAGGGTTTTGCACCAACTACCATCCTAACAAGAGCCACAGACTTTTCTCCTTGCAGAGTTTCAGGTCACGTCCAGTAAATTTGTGTGGTTAATTTTGTTGTATTCAACATACCCCTGGGGCTTCCCCCATCCTACCCAAAGCCCAAAGCCCCATTTCATATCTCATCTGCAATTAAACAGAAAGCAGTTGACACTGCAGAACTGCATTTGTTTCTGCAAGAGCAAAGTTTGCAGTGAGTATCGTATGGAGCTTGTTGCCATGGGAAATATCAGTGTTTGTCAAAACTTTAAAATCTAACCCAGGGTATCAAAGCATCTCACTTGCACTTGTGCACCCACAAAGCTGGGGACAAATTACAATGGTGGCAAATCAACTGTGGAGAGGATAGGAAATTAAATTTGCTCAATATACATTAAAGAAATACAAAAGTAGGCAGCAGCAAGGAAAACAGAAAGGAGAACATCAGCGTGCAAACAAAAAGTACCAGGGTTTTTTCCCTGGTAAATGGAAGGCCAAAAGGCAAAAGGGTTAATTAGCAGCAACGATTTATTTGACTTCAGTGACACTTAGAGAGCCTTGTGATGTCAAACCCAGCCCTGAAATTACACTGCAATCAGCACCCAGGGTTGCAAAGTGTTCCTGTTGCACGGGCAGTAATTACACTCACCAGTGGCAAGGCCTCAGCTGTGGTTCCTGGTGCAGGTGGGTGCAGGGGTGGCCCCAAACCTCTGCTCTTCCTGCCTGGTTTTCTCCTCCTCCCAAGCCCCACGGCTGAGGTACCAACACCATCTGTACTAATGCAGAGGCTGAGAACGAGGAGGGCAAAGTGCACCTCCCTTCCCCCAGTCAATCAACACCCAGCAGAGGAAAAAAGAAAGGAAACAAAAACCAGCCTTTGCCCCTGAGCCCAAGTGATGCTTGGCCCTCCTGACTGCCCTCCGACAAAGCACAGGCAGTCACCTCTGCCAATAAGACAAGAGCCAAAGTTTTCACAGAGTAACTACCAAAGGCTCAGAGCTCCAGACAGGAAGGTGAGAGTCCAGGAGAAAGACACCCAGAGCCACATACATCCAGCCATCCAAATACTGGCACTGAGAGGTGTCTCCAGCCTGCAGACACAACCAGCACAGGCTGTATCACCTGGCACTGAACTGAAGCAGCAGACCTTGGAACACCTAAAGCCTGCTTTGAAGCTGCCAGATCCTGCTGAGACTCTGTGCAGTAAGGCAGTGCCTTCCCAAGAGCTCCAAGCCAACACAGACTGCATGCTGCAACTATGCAAGCAAAAGAAATGCTTTCTTTACAACCCATTTGAGCCAACCAACATTAGCAACGTGCAGAAATAAAGCGGATCAGTTCCTTACTGCGGGAGTAAGCAATAAAAAATAGCTTTTTATTTAAGTGATTTAAGAAAACAACATCTTTCAGGTCAATTAAAAATTTGTTTTTGTGTTGAAAAGGCCTTCAACATAGGCTGAAGTTCTTTCAGGAGGCAGGGTGTGTATTTTTTGGACATGAGGTGATGAACCCAAGACAGCACTGTCATACTGCTGAGGAATTCTCCTCCTCACCAGCAGCAGCACTGAGAAATTAAATCTGTTAATCCTTGGTTGCAAAGCTTCTATTGATGGTGGTGACAAAAGGCACTGAAATAGCCTAACGGGAACACATTTCTTTGTTTTTTCTTGCTACCTACTAATACAAAAAATACTGTAAGTACATCAAATTGGGTTCCTCTTTTTGTTCCTCAAAGGCTGTAGCTAACAGAGGCAGGCAACTTTCTTGACTACAGCAAAGAAAACTAACTTTCCCCAGTGGGGCATCCCTTTGATTTTCCCTTAGAAGTATGCTGATTTGGGTGGTTCCTTTAAAGATGCACTAGGTGAGGTGAGCTCACACCACTCGCTCATCCGACTGCTGCTGCCCACCCAAAGCCTGAAGTGGTGTGCAAATAGCACTGACCATATTTTCACCTTGTGTACACTCAGTAAAGAGACACTGTCACCTAAACACTCACAGACCTGTCCTACTTCTTCCCCACACGCAGTGCTTTATGAAACTGGAGCCTGGATAAACTCCTAAAGATATTAATCTCATTAGGTGTGCAGGTGTCCCACAAACTGGGACGCGCTGAACATCAGCACCAAGCCACGTCTTGGATCAAACCTGAACACTGGATCAAGGCACTAGCACATAATCCATGTCTAAAGCGATAAAAAAAAAAGCTCATCACCTTCTGGTCTCCCTGTCCTGTTTAAACACCTGTTTGACCATGCCACGACATGGTTTTGTGACAGGCTTTTGGCTTTTGACACAGTGCCAGAAGTAGGGATGAGGAGAGCCTAGGGCAGGGATGTGAGGACAAGGCTGTGTCAGCCACCCGACTGATCCATGCTGAGGACTCCCCTGCACCCGAAGCAGGAGGTATTTGTGCGGCCCGATCCCTTCCCACAGGAACTGGCCTTGTTCTGCGAGTGGGGCTTTCAAACCCTCAGGTGCTCTCTCTGCCTGCTCGCAATGGGTCCCTTCCCTCCGACCCTGCCCAACCGTATTCCAGAGCAGCTACAATTATCCAGGATCGAAGTGTCAAAACGCCGGGGAACGCGTGTATTACACACAAATCCCTGCTGTACGAGGTGGCCGTGCCCCATCGCCCGCCTGCAGCTCGGGCAGCGCTCGGCCGAGGTGAAGCTGCGGCTGCTTGCGGCTCTTCGTGCCAGCCCCGCCGGGCAGCGGCACCGCCCGTCTCTGGGATCACCCAGGCCGCCCTGCACACGCACTAACGCCCCGGCCGGCCGTGCCAACACTGCACAGTTATTGCCGAGCAGCTCTTCTGCCGGGTTTCCCTTCCCGCGGCACCTGCGCATCCGTCCCCTCCCTGCGGTGAGAGCGGATGGAGCAGAGCTGTAGGGGATGGAACACAGAGAGCTCTCCCGCTCAGGGCCCGGGGCCTCCCGGCAGAAGAGGAGG
>VWZN01010475.1:0-23424 GCA_013396955.1 Regulus satrapa | reverse complement strand
CAGCATAGGTGTAGCATAGTGAGCTGCTTCATCTGGAGCTTCACTGTGGGGACCTGAGCTCGAGGAAGAAGAGGCTTTGTCAGCCTTCAGAGAAATGATGCCCTACCTATGCTGAGCACCAGTGCAGAGGACAATGATGCTGTAGGAAGAAGCCAGTGCCACCTTCTGTGGCTGGTCACCTGCTGGAGAATGTGAACTCTAGCATTGCTCTCAGTGCTGGGGCTAATAGGAAACACTGGCCACCTTTTTCATCTGGTCTGTGCTGCTTGAGGAACTGTCCTTACCACCTGCTGCTTTTCTCCCTGTGACAGCAACACCTTTATCCAAGGTCCCTTTGTGAGGAGACTGGTTTACCTGAGAGCAAGGAGGACAGGTCCTTGGAAAAAGTCTGAATGCCATCTGGGAGTATCTGCTCTGCAACATCCAGTTGGACATTGAAAGGAGACAGGCCGAGCCTTGTCTGAGAGAATGACCCTTGTTCATATATTTTGTTAGCTACATTAAGGCTGTGTTTTAATTATTTGTTAGAGCCTATCCCTTACCAAATGCAAGCAAGAAATTTCCCAAAGGTTGGACCATTGACCTGACTTTGCCCTTGTGGTCAGAAGGAGCAAATTTAGGCTAGTCAAAAGTGTTCTCTCTTACCCGCCTTTGTACGCTTAATTATTCCATAAAAATTATAGATGTTTAAATCAGTGAGGGACTTCCCATGGCATCTGCTTTTAAATCCGGGCCAGGAACCAGATGGGTACAGCCTTTATTTGGACCCATAAAGGTACATCACTTAGCAATGCAAGCATTGAAAGTGCAACATGACACAAGGGCAGGATTTTTCTCTGACATAAACCACTGTAATTAGTAGCCACTCCAGCAGTGATCCCATCTGTAATTCACCTAAATGAGACTAGCACAAGAAGATACTTTTTGTCTGAACAGGTGAAGTTTCAGAGCCGGCCAGTTGAGTACCATGGTGTTGTGACAGAGGAGCTAGCTAAGCTGTCATGGAGATTTTTTTGACATAAAAATCTTCCAACTCCCCTTGGCCTCTTGCTGGGAAGAGGAAGATAAATGCTATCGAGTCTGTGTCACCATACAGGGCAAACTCTATTGGTAATATAAGTCTTAACTCATGAAAATCTTTAACTTATGGAAATCTCATGCTCAGAGCTGTCAGATTCTGAAAGACTGTAGGATGAGAACAGGGGTGGGTAGTGGTTGGGTTTTTTTTAAAATTTGTACATATTCATGACAACTGTGTCCTCTTACTTGAGTCTAGAATTATAATTTGGCTGAAAGGACAGAGTTTTTTGGCTGTCTAAAACTTGAAAATCACTCTGAGGCTTATATTATTTGATGAACATGTTTAAATGATGCCTATAGATGTGTGTATTTCATAAGTATAGTATGGCTTCTATGGCTCAGCATTGCAAAGCCTGCTGTTCTTTTTTGAGGCTTATTTGGTCAAAGCACTTCATCACCTGCAAGCATTGTTAGGATGCTTGTTCTATTTGTTCTCAAATGAGGTTTAACAGCTACCAGAGCTTTTGCAGATTTAAGGTATACTTTGAGCTATCTTGATCTTCATGTCTTGTCCACCAGGGGCTGCCTGTTGTTCTGCGTGTTGAAAGCAAGGCATATATTTTGAGAGTCTAAGCAAGAGTTAGTGGGTGGAATTTTCTGCTAGCTTAACACTGGGTTGACTTTCTCTCTGTTTATATCAGACGATGCCTGTACAAGGAGCATCCATGCTGACTTCTTCTGAAATTCATGCTCTGGGGATCTAATACACAGCTTTACTTCTGAAAACGTTGACCTTGCTCTGTGAAAATTCAGCAAAGGGACATCAAGTCCAAAGTGTCCAAGAAGGACGGGTGCCTGTGATGTCTCCTGCAGATACAGCTGTACAGCAGTAGTGAGGTTTGGTTTTTTTTTCCTGCAACTGCAAATTTCCAGAAGATTGGCTCATAAGCAGGGAAAAGAAGAGCAGCAGGGCTGAAATACCTCTCTTGGGCATCTCATATGCCTCCCAGAGGTTTCTCTTGGGAGCATTAACCTTTTAACAAGTTGCTGGTCTGAGGAAAAAGATGTAGGGAAACCTAGTGGGTCTTCCTATTGCACTCCAGTAAGGGCAATAACAGCATGGTCTGCATTATTCTTGGAAAGAGAGAGCAAAACCTGAGGGCGTGATTCTTACCTGGAGTCATAAAACTTGTATCAGCAGTTAGGTTGAAGCACTTGAGCAACTTCAGTGAAACTATGCCTTTGCATTTCACTGGACCTCCACAGCCAGACTGATTGTGTCCTGCAGAACTGAGACGCGAGTGAACTGCAGCTCAGAATGAAATGAAGGGGACCGGACCACCATATCACCTTGCTTTGGGCAAGCTGTAGTCCTGTAATGTTTTCTTAGGTACTGGGCTTCTGCCTTGGGTTTCCTGTCCTCCATGGTCATGGGAAGATGTGGGTTAGTGAGCACTGTCAGTTTCAGAGTCACAGTTAAGAAGTATCACTTACCCTCCACCTGAGCTGTTGCTATGTTGTTTTCCCTTAGGCTGAGAAAGAGGACTGAATTTTCAGTCAGTGTTGCTTGCTAGCCATATGGGAAGCATAGCTCTCAGCAGTGGTAGTGCAGAAAAACATTTTGCACATGCATGTACATATACCTTATACATCTCTTGTGTGCAGAACCAACCTTACAGGGCTTGACAGCAGTCCTTGCAAGACCTTTCCTCTGGGTGGTCTCCTATCGCTTTTGTGATGTGTAGGAACCTTCTTTCTGGTAACCTTGAATTCAGTTTACTCTCATCACTGAATTGCTAGAGTGTTTTTCATGTAATACACTAGAGACACAGTCCCAGTCTCGGCGCTTTGTGGTAACTTCTTGGTCTGCTGTGAAGCAACAACATTGAGGTAGCCATTAAATCTTTTCCAGCAGCATGGAACTTCCTGTTCTGACTCTTGAGGAGGTCATCATCTCAGGTTTGATGCTGTCATACCACCAGGACACCCTCTTTTGTCCCTGGGAATAGGCATGGCCAGAAAAGCGTACTGGGTGGTTGGAGTCAGAGCCGTGCAGACTTAGGTCACGCCCTGGTTCAGGAGAGATTTTTCCATGTGCTGCTGATGTCCATAAGGACTCAAACATATACTTGCTTACACAGAGATGCTTTCCTGAAGCAGAGTTGTTACTCTTTTCTACAGGTATCACAGGATGCCCTCCCTATTCTGCTTCATGTATCTGGTACTAGAATGATCATTTCCTGATAAATGAAGGCACTTAATCAGTCCTCTTCCCCTTGGAAGAAGGACTTTTGGGGATATTGTTATATCATTTAAAATAATATTTTGGAATTTAAGTTTACATTGCTTTATTTTTCACTTGAGGTGACTGTATATAAATATTTTCCTCTATTTTATCATTGCTGATAAAGTAAGCCTACAGTATACAGACAAATAATTTGCCTTTGATGTATTGAAACTGTGAGATATAGACTTCTCTCTTGTGTCCATGTTCCTGACTCTCTATAACTCTGTTCCTCTGTGTTTTTATAAGTTGGAATAAATGTTGCTTACGGGCAACAAAGAGCCTGCAAGCTTCCCAATAATTTTTATGTCATTGAACTCAAGCAACCCTATTGAAGGATCTCACATATGTATAATGATATATGTATATGTACAAACTTTAGAAAGAAATAAACCAAATGTATTTCATGTTCTGCAGCTGGATGTTTTTTTATTTGAAACCTAGGAGCTGTCCCTACAAGTAATTAAGGTGGCTTTACAGTGGCTGACTGTCCTGCTTCTGACTCCTGGCAGTCAGTAGTTTCAAGGTTTCCTGGGCTGAAGCATACATGTACTGTCTGCCTTACAGTCAGACTGGAGTAATCTTACAGACCTGCAGTTGGAGTAACCAATGGAGCCAGTGGCACTTTGTGCACATTAGTCCTGTGTGAGGGCAGCTGGAGCACATCTCTCTTCCTTCTGCACCTGTCCAAGAGGTGGCATACCTTCCAGCTGTTTCAGGATGTGTAGCCTGCAGAGCTACCACTGCTTGCTGTGAAGAGACAGCAAGAAGAGAATTAACTAATTTTAAATGGGTTTACCAGCACGTGGATTGAAAGAGCAAGGCTGCAGCAAACAGCTCTTCAGAAGTGACTGGGAGTTGATCTCAGAATTTGTATGAGGAGGTCACTGTTTAGGTTGGGAATTGCTGCTGACATGAGATGAGAAGAAAGAACCCATGGAAGGCCGGAGAGTCAGACACTAAAGAAAAAGATGGTAAAAAGGCAGAGGTGGGAGTGGTTAAGAAACTATACCTGTTCAAAGTAAGAAAAACAGTCAGTGCAACACACACCAAACAGTTGTGTGTGCTTCAGTTCTTGGGTTGGACATAGCTCACCATGGGAAGTTGGTACATTATGTGGAGAGTGGGTCACGGAGCAGGTGGAGAGGATATATCCAACACAGGTGGAGCATGCCCAAGCTTTACAACAGCCTGTACTTGGAGTAAGAAAGAAATGTTGTTTCTTACCAAGATTTCTGTGAACGTTTGACTATCTTGAGGTGACTGTTTCTTTATATTTTTCCTCAAAATGTTGCCTTTAGATGAACGGTAAGTCTTTCACACTTGAGATAGCTTTGTTTGTTTGTTTGTTTGTTTGTCTGTTCACACTGTGCCTTGGGATATGAGATTTTTTCATTGTTGTACCAGCCTGGTTGCTTCAAAGCATTTGGGATTTTTGATTCCAATGCATGTTTCTGCATTAGTATGTTTTTAATGGAAGGACTAAACAAAGTGGTGGTAAGGATGGGTGGGAGTATTTTACAAAGATGTATTAAATGCCTCTTCTAAGCCCGAATGAATGTTTGAACTGTGAATGTTTATGTCAGTACTGCTCACCACATCTTTTTTATTGTTTCTTCCTAGCTGACAGAGTCAACGCTGAGCATTTTCTGGTGGTTTTTCTACCTGGAATCATTAGTCACATCACGTTGTTCACAATACAATGGGCTAGAACAAAATGACAGAAGAGGTGCAAAGTGAAAGACAGATGCATTTATTTCTTCATTGTCCATTGTCAGTTCAAGTTTTCAAGTACAGAATATAATTATCAAGGAAGACTGAAAAGACTAGTTTGTGTATGCAGGAGAAACCTCCACAGTCTACAGCAGTTACGCATCTCTTTGAGTATTTATAAATCATGTAGCATGAGAAAGAGACTTAGCCCAAAGCAATGCACAGTTTGGTCAGAAATTGTCATGGTTATCTCTAGATTGGAAATGAGAAGAAAGTTCTTACTCATCAGAACGCTGATGTACTGCAGTGGCCTCCTAAACTACAAGGTAAAAGCAAAAATACCACTAGCTTTTAAGGTATCATGTAATGATAACCCCGGTTTTAATTTCTTGGGTCATTGCACTTTGCATCTGTTTCTTTCCATGTTTGCTACTAAATTGATGTTTCTCAAATGATGTCAGCCACTATGCTAACTATTTCTCCCAGAAAAAGGCCATCCTAGAAAACATGAGTTACTGCACAACAGCTATCCACCTTGCCAGGTTTGCTGTGGCACAGTCACAGTCCTTTTATGACATCTTTTCTGGACCCATTCCACAGCTAGTTTTTGGTTAGCTCAGTACATAAATGATGCAGGTTTTTGTTTTGCTGGCCTGCTCCTCACAATAAGATGCAAAGACAAGGAGCTAAACTGGGATCAGGTGTAGGAATCAGGACTAAGTAGACTTATTTGCCTTGGAGAATGTGGAGGTAATGTGTTGCTATTCTGAACTGGGTATTTGTGGGAATATTTTTGTCCCGTCTTCCCAGGCGGGGTATATCAATAATAGGCTGAGTTTGCCCCCATTACAACCTTGGGAAGTCCAGACTTTGGGACAGATTTTGTTGAATTTGTCCATTGTAGATAAACTAACAAGGGTTGTGTCTTAGGGAGGAATCTGAGCAGAGAAGGAGAGGCACAAGAATGGCAAAAAGGTTGTTCCAAGAAATAGAAATAGTGATTAATAAAGCAAAAAGAAAAAAAAAATCAGATAATAAAAAAGAGGGAGCCTTCTGAAAGGAGGAGTGCAGATGTCTACAGATGCATTTGTGACTTGCAACCTGATCTGTCAGGAATTTCCTTCAAGACTGTGTCTGCAATACTTTCTGTGAGAGGGTGGGCTTCAGAGGGATAGATTTCCACTGCTATGATATGTCACGTAAAGAGGTAAAGCGATGGATTTGTAGTTGATGTATGTGATTCATAAGATTTAAGCGTGTGAAATAAGCACTTTTTGTAATTGTGTGTAATAGGGTGGAAAATAGTATAATTGCAGATTAGCAGTAGTATTTGATACCAATTTGATAATTGGTATATTGATTACTTATAGATTGACCGGTTCCTTAGTAGTGTGTGGCTTAATCACTAAGGCCTGTAATTTTGTTATAGCACTTACATCTTGGTATTGCAATCTAAATGGAGGGAAATGCTTTCTGAAGTAGCAGTTACATCGAGGGAAAGAACATTTCCTATCTAGTCTTAACTTGCTTCAGCCACAACACATTGACCATTGCAAAGACACTTGCAGGAATTATGCTAGTGACCAAAGGGTACAAGCTAATAAGATGAGTCTTCGAGAATGCAAATGCCATAAAAATGACATATTGGGAATGTGAGGTCTGTGAGTTAAAATCTCAGAGAAAGACTTTCATAGTGTACAAGCACTGTTTTCTCAGCTAACACTGCTTGTCTGCATGTGTAAAGGTATTGAAGGGACTTATTTTTATGATGCAGAGTCTTAAGATGTAGGGGAAATGTACATATGGCTAAAAATCTGCAGAAGAGAGCTGAATATCATATCGAAGATTGAAAACCCCGTGGAAAAGAAGATTACAAGGAGTGTTTGCCCAAAGGGAGATGATTTGTTTAAATGCCAGAGGTAAGACAAAAACTGAGCTATACTGTAAAGAAAAAAACATGGGAAGCAACTGTACAGTACACAGATTGAGATACCACTTGGAAAAGACAATCCACTAATAGGAAAGGACCAGCCTCTTGTGAAGGTTGCCTAACCACTCCCTTTATCAGAGTGCTTTTTTTGGTGAAAAGTCTTTATTCCCCCGTTGTTTGCAGAGGCATTTTGAATACTGCCAGGGCTTGCTGTAGGGCCAGGAAAGCATGCTGTGCACTGGCCTTTGGGGGTAAATTTCTCAGAGTTAGCCAAGGTAGATACTCCTTCTTGCATCCTGTAGCTTGGAAGATATCAGCATCCCTGGGGCTGCGCGCTGTCTGCTGGATAGGGAGTGTCTTTGCAGAAAGGACAGAAAGAAAACTCAAAACCTAGCTGAAGCCTCTTTTCCACTGTCACTATACCAAGATTGTTCAACATAAATGGTTTAAGTGGGTGGGTAAGGTTTGCTTTCTTCCTCTCCATGAAAAAATGCTTTTTGTTCAGCCAGAAATAATTTTTCTACCTCACTCAGAACTGCAGTGTCAATATTCTCTGTCAACTCTCTGGAAGATGAATATTTTTAGTCAGCTTGGGCAACCCTCTCCTCTGCCCAAATCTCCAGTGTAAAAAAGTACACTTTTTTTCAGGGTAGTTCCAGTTAGGACTTGGAAACCAAGACATGTGTCGCTGAACACTTGGTGTGAGTGCAGTCTTCAGCTCAGACATATGCCCTGTCCTTTGAGAAGAAATTATTTTGATCAAGATGGTGGCACGAATGCTGCTGTAAGAGTAGGTGTAGAAAATGCTCTTCTCCAGTCAGAAATGCATGTGTGATAACCAGTTCTTGGTATATTCTGTGTCCTGCTCCATCCCATCCCAGCTTGAACTGTGCTGGGCACCCTGTGAGTATGGATGGATGGAGCCCATGCCATTAGCAGCATAATTGCCTGAGTAATAAAGATACTAGAGATGCTCAGCTTGACAGAAATTTGCGGTGGCCTGTGCCTGGGACAGGAATACTTTCCATGTCTGGCTGCTGGGACAGTTTTGTGGGGGCCTTGCAGCCAGCCAATGATAGTAAGAATGGTGTAAAGCCCAAGTCCTTGTTACCACAGCCATACCCACGCTGCGTTTCTCTGGCAACTGAAGTGTGGGTGGCAGTTAGAGGTTGTAATTGTTTCATGGGGAAAAAAAAGCCCATATACATACACACGCAGAATTAAAAAATGAAGTGCTCTTTCCTTTTAGCTGCAATTTCTGACTGCACTTTGGACAAATTGTCAGAATCCGCATTCCCACTGGCAGGCAGCCAGGCTCCTTGGCAAACTGATTAAACGGTGTGTGGGCAAAATGTAGGCAGATGATGGGGACTTGGTACATTGAAACCTTGCAGAGCTGTGTTTTCCTTTGCTGCTGCTTTCTCTCTCCAAACTCCTTTTAGGCTAGTTTTTGCCATCCTTCACTATATCCTTTTTGGGGTCTGAACATCCAACTTTGGGAACTAAGAAGAGGCATGAAACCACAGAAGTAGATGCTCAAGGCATAAAATAATCTAGCTGCTTTTTCCCCTGCAGGCGAGCACATAACCGTCTGAGTGCAGTGAAGATAGTCAAGAGACCAAAATGGGCTGCAGCAATGTACAGGGAATTTTTGCATGTAAATGGGAAACCTCTTCTGTGAAGGGCCCAGTCAGCCAGTAAGACAAATGCTTCTGGTCCAGCTTCAGCCTTCCTGGGAGCTCCATTTATGACAGCTCCTCTTGGAGTATAGCTTTACTTCAGTGAGCTGCTATGCCTTTCTCCATCCTGGGGCACTGGGCTCCATCCAGCTGGCAAGCACTGAAACGGGATTTTGAGACGTCACATTTCTAATCAATCTGGTGCTTAGATCCCACAGCTTTAGCATTTACACTGCCATGTGTGTGAAGACCTGGGACTGTTCCATTGTTCCTAGGGTATTTATCTGCCTGTCATAGTGGGCAGCCTTGGATTACACTGACTTGCTTGCTCACTTTTTATTTGGTTTTTCCTCATTTCTGTTAGGGCTCGACAATACACAGGCAGGCAGGGAAGATGAGTTGTCCAACCTTTGAAGCCACAATGGCATTCAGTGGAGCAAATTGTCATGAGCATAATGGCTGAGCTCCACTGTGCATTAAGACTGCCCCACTCCTGTGTCTGATGTCACCACAAAGGCTTGGACTGGATAGCTACACCTTGAAATGAGGTAATTCGGCTTTTAAATTGGATGAGCTGCACTGCACTGAACACTGGTGTAGACCTCCCAGTTCAGAGCGAGGGTGGCCTCCAGGGCCACCTGTAGCTTCCAGGGCAAGAGAAGATTATTCCCTTTTCAAAATATGGATATAAAAGCTCAATCTAGTTTTTTTTTTTAATTCCGCAGCAATTTGATTCACATCTTTAGCTAATCCAAACTTCTTAAGAAATCTGGCACAAACAAGTCTCTGGAGGTATTTTGTAGCCCTCTGAGTTCTTGCTGCACTTGTGATTCATCAAATGTGTCTTGATGTTTAGTTCAGTGTGCAGCATGACTGACAGGGCCTTTTTTTCCACGTGTTAGGAGCAGCGAAAGTCCTGCAAGGGCTCCCATGTGCTGACACTGTAGTCTAGGGCTCACCCTCTCATGATTACAGAGAAAGGGTCTGGTGCTCCTCACAGGGGCTATCAGCTCCAGCACAGCTGCACTGCGATCTGTCTCTGCCCATGAGCCTTCGAAGTTTCACCCTCAGCTTCCCCAGGAGCAGACCAGGACCAGAGCTGCATGTGTGCCTGCCAGTTCTGCCTGTACTACTAAAACTGCAAACTCTTCAGGGCAGGGGCTTTGGCTGCGTACATTCAATACCAATAAATATTAATCCTAATATTTTGCAAACTGTTTGCCTTTCAGAGACTGATACGACTTTAATGCAAAACACCTGGCATGACATTTTGTGAGCCCTGGGGACAGTTTAGTTTGTTCAAATGTGTACTTGGGCTTTGAGTCACTAATGTGATCAATCATAGGAGCAGTCTTTCCCCTCTGACTCACCAAGGCTGATTCCATGAATTTGTGGGGTTTATTCACTTTATTCAAGCATTTTAAGAGTTTGACTTAAAAATTCTGGCTGCTGAAATCACAGTTGGAGCAACTGACTGCAGCTCTTAGCAGTTCAAGAGAAAGATTGCTCAGATACTAAAGACAGAGAATATGTACTAGCTTTTGTCAGCTGAAAATCAAGCATTTTGGGGGGAAAAAACCCCTGTAGATCCACTGGGGTGCCAAACCCCAAAAACTTATCCTGTTAATATGCTCTGATCTGTCTCTCATCTAAATGGCTTTAAAAAGATGAAGGAAACCAAATCCTGAGTCAAGTAATGGGATTTTCAGATTTCTTATTTGACTCCATGGAACCATGATTTTGTCACAGGGCACTACAGTTAGAAAGGGGGGGGAGGGGGGAAGGGGAAAGCCCATGCCTCCTTCTTTTCCATTCAGCTACCTCCTGTTGAAGTACAACTTTTTATTCCCTATTTCCTCAGCATGTATGCCTTGAGGCCTGGTGAATCTGCAGTCCTTACACTGTCTCACTTTGAACGATGTAATGCTGCTATGGTTTTTGCTGTTACTGTTCTACCTGCTGGTATTACTGGTGTCATTGGAGTATGTAATTTTTTTGCTTATGTGTGCCCCTTAGTGCTTTTACTGTTGTTCTGACTGATGATATCAAGTTGTATCTTCTCTCTGAGCTATTGTCCCTATGTCCTCTACAGGGAAAACAAAGCACATAAAGCCTAAGTAACTGGGTCACATAGGAATTTGTCAGCACATCTGGAAGGTGAATTCCCCTTTTCCAGAAAAAGCAGTGAATCACTTTGTGTCATACTCCTTTTTTAGCTGCCTCCAGTACTTTGACAGCTTTACCTCCTTTATGAAGATAATCCCTTAGGCTTGTCCTTCATTATTCTCATCTTGTTTAGTTATAAATCGTCATCAGAGAATACATCAGCAATTGGCTGAATCTCTGCAATTCTGACTAACACTTCTGTTATGTGTGCAGCTCTCTTAGCTCAGTGCAGACCCCCATTTTTGGACCAAGCAGTAGAACTGAACAGATGTATTTGTGGCCACCTGTGCTGCAGCCATCATCTGAGTTCAGAGTTCTGCTATGCTAAGCAATGCGTAGGCCTCCCACACCTCCAGATTGTGGATTTGTTCCAAAGATTTATGCCCAAACTGAAATTCAAGGGGGGAGGTTTATTGGACTTTTTGACATTAAATTTTAGTAGGGTCAGGGTGCACTGACTGCAGAGCATGAAGATTAGCAGATGAAATAGTTAGGAAAGGGAGAAAAACAAACACAAAGAAACACTGTGACTATTTGCCTCTGCTCAGATGATTATTACTGTTAAGTGTTCTTAACGCTGGTTTTACTCACAATAAACAAAAATAGGAGCCCTGCTGACTTAAGTGTAGATGTTAGCTCTGCCCTAGCAGTTCTGCCCTAGCACTTCCATCCTGCCAGGTGGGAAGAGGAAAGCACAACTTCAAACAGAGCTAAGCCCTAGAGCCTTTCTGTTTTTCTACTTAAGTACAGCATAAATTATACAGCATTGGTACAGTCTCCTTATTAATTTCACTCTGTAAGCAATTATAAGGCATTTAGTTTTCATATGAAATATTCAAGTCCTTCTCTGTTTTTGAATTCTTTATGTATAATTTAAAAAATTTGCTAACACAGAAATTATTAAACATGGATGCATCAGATGATAACTAAGCTGAAGAAGACTGAAGGATACTGGAAACTGAAGGATTTTCCAAAACTATAACAAAGTGTTTTGAATGCAAGATTTTTCCTTGGGTGAAGCAAATAAGAAATAATCCCTGATACTATGGCTAGGAAGGGCCTTGTTGACAATGTGATAGAGCCAGCACTGCTCAGTCTCAAAAGCACTGGGTGGGATTATTATTACTGACACTTATCTGTCATCTGCATGATGACAACAGAATAGCTGACTGACTGCACTGTGTGCTTTACTGCAGTCACAGCTTTTGCAAAGGCTGTTCCAGAAAACATCACTCTGTAGTTCCCACATATTTGAGCTTGGAAAGCCCCAACTGAAATTTCTCAAGGGACACACCTTGTGCCTAGTTAAACTACTTTTCACTTGAAAAGGAGGTGCCATGGTGTGCTCTTCATATACCGTATAGCCATAAGATATTTGTAGCATTGTCAAAAATAAGAACTCCATCCATCAGGATGACAATGCATAGGTCTGGTATCTCCCAGTATTATGCTCTTATTGGCTTTCCATGTGCAACTCCAGACTGCTTCCCTTGTAAGTGAAAGATGGTGAAATAGGGTTGCAGAGGAAGAGCTTTCAAAAGTCCCTCTTGCTCCTTTGTGGATTTGAGTTGTCTGTAACCAAACTTTTCCAAGTCAGATTTTGCCCCTGACTTTCCAAAATGACATTGCCCCTAGCACTAAACACGCATGGCTCCAGGTTTTGCATGCTTCTGCTTCCCCACCACTGCCAGCATCTTGTGCTGTGCTCCAAAATCCTGAACTGCAGGGCATAGCACCTCTTTCCTACCATTCACTCTTCATCATTCTCCTGTGGATTTCCCAGCTCTCTGGACTCTCCCTGTGAGTGCACAGCTGCAATGCTGTCTTGTTTAGACATCTCATCTGAGCCCAGATTATTGCGGTTCATCCTTGTTCATGCTCCAGCATTCAGCACCCAAATTTTTTCCTGCTAGCTGTCCCACTAGGGACACCCTTCTGGCTGCCCTGAGCTGCATGGAACTGGGAAATTCCCATGCTCAGCTGCCATGCACTGAGGGGACTGTGTGATCTGCACCATTCACAGAACAAGTACCTTGCCTGTCACTTGCTTGTGCTGCCCTGCCAGAGCTGCTAGAGGAGTCAGAAGGATCAGAGCAGTACTGAGCAGTGCTCTCCATAGGTAGATGAAGAGCTCACCTCCCTTTTAGGTGGCTGCATGGTCATGTTTGGCACGGCAGAGATGAGAAATTGGTGACTGCAGCCATGGATGCTCATGGAGAGGGAGAGGAAAAGGTAGGAGCCTCTTAAATGTGCCAGAGCAGAGCTCAAAATGTCCTGAAAGAATACAAAACCCCTGGTCACAGTCCAAGGGATGGTGGTGCTCTGGGAAAGTGGCAGGGGAAATCTGGCATGAGAGGGCTTGAAAGGCAGAATGGGCTGAAGGACTGAGCAGTGGCCAAGAACCAGCACTCAGTGCCGTGAAGAAATCTTGAGGAGTATGACAAGTTTTCCTGGCTGTCACAGGATGAGGGGCCAGCAGGGGAGGCTTACAAAGAGTGCGGGGGCAAGGTCAAGCAGGAGGTGGATGGGAGCTCCATCCTTTTACTACATCCATTTACTGGCACCTTCATCCTTTGCCCCAAGCTTTGGCCTGGAAGTCTTTTGCTGGTGTTGGTGCCAGCAAGACATGAGTCATTACTCAGAGCTTGATTATGCATCCTACGTCACTTGAAGCTTCCCACATGATCAAGTTGTGCCACAGGGTGTTGATGGGCTTGGCAAGATAGAAGAGGGGGCAGAACTTGCTAGATGGAGCTGGATGTTGCTCTTTGGCCAAAAAAACTTGATGCTATGATTATTCACCCTTTCTGAGGCTATTAGTGGACTGTAGGTGTACAGGGTTTCAAGAAAAGTGTTACCCATTTAAAAGTCAGATTAAGAAAAATCTGAAACAAACTATGTTTCTAAATAGAAATAGGAATTTCTGGAGAGCCAAACACTTATTCATTATTACTGAGAAGCAAATTATTTCTGAAAATTTGGGCTCCTTGTTGCTCCTTGTTGTATTTTGAAATCTGATGCAGTTGCATGTGGGGACAGTTTAGTGGTGGGAGCTTTCACACAGATTTGTAGCACAATGGGTGCAGGAGCACAGGGAACAGTTTGTGCCATTGCATCACAGCAGCTAAGAAAGCCATATGTGAAATATCAGCCTCCCATCAGCCACACAGACATACATCTCCATTTTTTTTAATCTCCAAATGGCTCCTGCTTCAGAAGGTAATGAGGAATGGAATGCTGTGCAGGGAATGCAATCATTGATTGCAGAAGAAAAGGCAGTCCTTGGTGAAGAGGTTATCATTCAAGCTTTGTGCCTGTTCCAGAAAAGCCGGGACTTAACATTGTTTGTGAGCAAAGGGAAGGGAAGGATGGAGTGGGGCAAACCACTGTGCATTTTAAGCAGCTTTGATTCTGAGTTGAAGCTTTATGTTAAATACCATGATTCATGTCTATTTATTTTGTTAAGCAGTGAGCAAGCAGAAAGTCTAGCAGCTAAAATGATGTGCCTGAAAGACTCCTGGCAGGCAATCCATCAAGCAACTATTGATTAGTGCTGCCACAGGAGCCATTTTGCACAGTAAGACCTTTATTCTNAACCCCCCCCCCACCCCCCATGGGTAGGATTCCAGGGCTCCAGGAGCTGTTTTATCCTTTTAAAAAAGGAGGCAAGAAGAGAAATCCAAAAATTCCCCTAAGGAAGATAGCATGCAATAACTGAAAAGAGCTACAGTGGGCTGTAATGGCTAAATGGAAACTTGCTAGTAATGGTTCTACTGAACAGTGCAGCCCTACTCACATCCTGTGGTGCATAATGTGAAGGAAATCAAAGGTGGGGATGGTGCAGTGGGGGTACTATGATACCATTTAGACTTCCACTACATTTCCTACATTGTCTCAATAGTGTGCATGTCAGTACAATGGATAAGCCAAGAAAGATTTACACTCCCAGAAGGGGTCTAAATTTGCTGCCTTTGCTACCTCCCACAAATGGTTAATTTTGCCCTTATTTTGCAAATATTTTTAAAACCATTGTAAATATCTGACTTCAATTTCCAGCCATTGGTTCCTATTGTGCCTTTCTCTGATTGCTTAAACAGCCTGTCAGGATCTAGAATTTTCTGCCCTGCAGAAGTGCTTTTGCACTGCAGTCATGGCCTATTTAATTATTTCTTGAAGAGCTAAACAGATTGAGCTCTCACCATTTCTCAGTACCAGGCATCTGCTCTGATTTTAGTCTCAAATGCCCATTCTAGTTTTCTCGATGTTCCTACTCATGGGCATTAAAGGACAATGTTCTCAGACACAGTTATTACATCTTTGGTTTTCTTCACATGGTGTGCAGAGACACAATTCTTGTCCTGCCCCTTGCCTCTCTGCAGAGACTTTGCAGAGAGTAATAGTTGGTCCTGATAGCCAGAACAGAACATTGCATTTTTTTTTTTTCTGGGCTTCACGGTGGTCCCTGGGTGAATTAGCTCCAGATGGATAACCCTGAGCTTCTTCTTGCCCTCAGCAATAAAAATATGTGGGTGATATTATTTTTGCTGGCACTGTGTTGAACTAATTATTCCTTGTTTTTTACCAAAGAACTGAGGTATGTAGATCTTGTTCTTGTATCATAACTGAAATCTTTTCCCAAATTCAGGAAAGATACGTGGTGGTGAAACAATCAGTAGGAGCCCATGCTTGGCTGTTTGTAAAGGCTGGATATTGTGCCAGTTTGATGTGGAGATGTCTCCACATACATGATTTTTGGTGTATACGTGCATGACTTTTTAGTCTCTCAGTGTACACGTGATAGCTTGCAGCTGATGCCATCTCCCTCCAGGAATCAGGTGTTTCCAGATCATAAGTGAGTTCCTGAACTGCAGTAGGTGCTGTGCTCAGTCTGTCAGCAGCTTGACACATCCATACACATTAGCCCAACGAGGCAGTACACTGGCAAACCTCACAGGTGAACAAGATTGGTGGGCAGAGGTAATGTTGGAAGAATAGCCTGAGTTTTCGTGCCCATAATACTATGTCTTGGTTTTAGACAATTTAAAGTAGAACACTCTCAAATGAGCTGCCTCTGTTTATAGGTTCAGCCAATGCCTTTTCATCAATAAGGAAAAAAATATGAGTAAATGTAAGTGAGAAAGCAAAAATAATGTGGCACAAGAAGCAAAGCTGCCTGACTGACCAGACTTGAGAAGTTCTCACAGTACCAGCCCCCTCTCCCCCACCCAGTTCTACTTCTCCATTTTCTGGCTGTAGGGTCTTAGACTATAAATTTATGGGCACAGAGATATGGAACACAATAACATTTTGGGTTACCCATGACATGCTATCATGAAAGAGACAGCTGTTTAAATGTGTGGGGCATGTGCCTAAATCCTGTTGAGAGTCAGTGCCTTCACTAGAGACTGGGTTGTGTAAGATACATCACCCAGGGCCTGGATGGTGACACTGAGTGGAGGGCTCTGCTGCAGCTCTGCCAGGTTGTCTCACAGGCATCTTTCTGCTCCTCTTTCCCCTGCATCCAAGGAGAGCTTTTTGTACTTTCTATGATGACATGCTGTCTCCCATGCGGGCCTTGCCCATGAGGGCCTTAGTCTGGGTTTTCTCTACTACTGTACTACTTTATTTTTTATCCTGACAGTATGCAAACACCCTGCTAACCTGTACTCTCTGTAGGATATGGTTTTAGTTTAGGTTTAGGTGACTTAAGATATTACTGTAGTCACATGCCCAGTCCATCTCCTGGAAGGGTGTTACTGGACCAGAAATGAAGCAGTACATTTAGGCATGGTTCATCTTGCACCACCAACTACTTGAAGGAGCATTAAAACAACTAGGCTGTGACGTCCACATCCTATTATGTCCAAGAGTGTTAGCCCATGCAAGAAATAATATGGCAGATAAGGAAAATGAGTCAATCTCCTCTAAACTACTGCCTAAATCCACTTTATGTCATGAATAAATTATTTTATTACAATGATTCTGGCTGCTGATTCTGGATGACTTCAACTCTTTTGGCTTCAATGTATTTTATCCTTTGCTTAAATGAATTTGAACTGAAGCTGGCATGAAAATAAAATAGTCTTAGCAAAGCTGTGACTTTTTCAGATTTTATATTTTTTGTTTGCTTATTAATGTTTTTTTCTTATAACTAATTATTTCAGGAACAGGTGGCAGGGGAGAAGGTGAAGGCTTCTATAGAGATGTCTTCAGTTTCAGCCATTTAAACAGCAATTAATTGCAATCTCTTCTAATTTATTAACTTGTGTAGGGTCTAGTATTTTGTGATACTAGACCCTACACAAGTTAATAAACAAGAGCTGAACACGGAATTCAGCAGCAACGAATTATCTGTATGCACTTGACTGAGTGTTCAGTTTATTAAATTATAGCTGTAGTACAATATGAAGATACTGCACTGCGTAAAATTATGTGACCTCATATGTTTCATATGTTTCACTCTGTCTTTTTAGTCACTGAGGTCTCTGAGTGCTCCTCTGTTTTTCCTTGGGGGCATTTTTACTTCGCTGCTCATGTATTGATTTATCCTGTTAAGGACTGGCAGAAAAATTATAAAAAACACAAGGCAGGATCCAACCAAGAACAAGAAAACCTATGTATCTATGAACTATTTTATATATATATGAAGTATATATGAAGTATTTTAATTCTCTCATTAATTTTTCAGGAAAGAGAGCAGAATGTACACCAGCACCCAAAAGTACACTGGCTGTGAGGACTGACAGCAGTGGGTAGGATCTCGTGTACCACGTACTGCTCTGCTTTGCTTCCCTGGTACCACCTCATTGTGACAGTTCAGTGCTTTATTTTGCTCTATGTGTTTCTGAGTTCACTCACTACTTGCAACACCTCAGGGTTTTCTTGCCCTTCAACCATTAGCAAGATGCTGTGAGGCTTGATCTTCTGTGTGTCTGAAACGTAACAAGAGGGAGTTTCCACGGACCTAGCAGCACTTCTACTGATTATTCTAGCTGCACAATTGGTCAGGCCACAGAAGTGGGCAGGGAGAGTATGGGGCAGGGGAGTCAACACTGAAGATGGAGCAGTCCTTACAGGTTTATGACTGTAGGTTTCATAAGCAGTGCTGTTCAGGCTGTGAACTCCCAGTGCCCACCTTTGGGAAACGTTTGGGAAGAAAACCTCAAAGGTTTGGTAGCGCATCATCATTTGCTTGATGTTCTAGGCAGCTCTGACAGTGTCACCCCACTGGTGACAGTAAGAGAAGGCAATGGGACCTAAGGCACAGGAAGGATGGTGGCCACCCAGAAGGAGTTCTGGGGAATAAGGAATTCTGGCATGCTGTGGCCCATGCTGACAAGCTTCTGACTGAGAGGGACAGAAGCAGGTTCATTCTTCTTGGAATCTGTCATAGAATCACAGGATCATTAGGGTTGGAAAAGGCCTCTAAAATCACTGAGTTCTAAGACCACTGAGTCTAGGCACTGCTGTGTTCTGCGTGTCACCTCTGCAGCAGTTTGCTCACAGTCGTGGGTCACTGCAGCCCCTTTCCCATTGTGTTTCCAGTAGTTTCAGAAGTTTGTGAAGTGCATGGTGCTGCCTGTCTCTGAGCATGGGGCATAGTCAGAGGGTATGGTTGTGCAGCACCAGTATCCCTGGTTTTAATGCACCCACTAAAAGCCTTTTTTTATGATAATGTATCAAGAAGACAGAGAGCAGCATCTCCTAGAAAGTGGGAAATAGGCAAAGAACAGCCTTTCCTAGACCTGACACTCATTTGTTTGCATCAGAAACTGGCCAAATGTTTGGGTGCTTTCATTCAGCCGGTGAATCAGAGGTAAGAATTCAGGATCCATTCTTGTCCTGTGCTCACATACTTCATATATATGTCTGCTACAACTTGACTATCCATGTCATGGGCCTAAAGGAGGATGGAGAAAAGAAAATTTGTAAAAAACCTTATTTTTTAAAACTAGGGGAAAGTCCTACTTGGGTGCAGCCATGGGCACAGGACTGGCTCTGGGGTGGGCGTCAGTGGCACCCCCTGTTCTTGTGCTTGCAAGAACAGGGGCTGACAAAATGGTCAGAGCTACTTTTAGTAGGGTCATGGAAAAGCAGGATGGTGCATGCTGAGGAGAAAGTAGGGAGTCTGCCCTCCCAGGACTTCTTCAATATTGACACTCTTCTTTGCCTTGTCCAGCTGACCTTCTCTGGCTTGGCTCCTGGCAGTGGTCTCCTGGGTTTTTGCATCCTCTGCTCCTGGATGTCAGAGTGAGCAGGACTGGAAAATAATCAACACCTTGGAAATGTTCTCCACTGATGCATTAACTCTTATGTGCTCCTCAGTGCACATGAAAGCTGGACACACGATGGGGGAACCCATACAAGCAATGGTGGCTGCCTCAAGAATATCCTGTAATTTAGTTACAGGCTTTGTTATTTCTCTTCATGTGTTCTAAGCCTATTATTTGCAAATGTCTCTTCATCCTTGCTATTATGAGAGTGGAATTACTCACCTGCCCATCCACCAAGCCATGAAGTGTTTGAGACATAGCTTAAAATTTCCATTTATGACTTCTCCTTCTAAAATGAAGTCCTGATCCTTCAGTCCCTGAAAACTGTGTGAGATTCTTGCCTTCCTCAGAGGCTTCTCCTACACCCAGTTTGCACTCATCCACAAATATTTCTAGTCAAGTGTGTAATTTCACCTAATCAGTGCATGTTCACCTTCTGATGAAATTCAGGGACTGCCTTGGCATGCAGGCTCCACATCAACACCATGTCTAGCTGCTGCTTTACTCATTATTCATTCTCAAATGGTGAAAGCAAGTGACTCAACTCCTAAATGTTTCCTACTGAGCTTAACCGAGTAACACTTGTGAGGAGAAAAGCTCCTGTTTGCCTCCGCCTCGCTTTCAGCTGCAAAAGACCATCTGAAGCACACTGACAGCCTTCTCCTTTATGATCTTTCCATCGCACCAACCCACTGGAGTAGTTAAGTTTTCCTTTTTAGTGCCAGTAGGTGGCATTGCTTACTCTTTTAAATGCCCAAAAGTTAAGCAAAACATTTGGCCAAGCCTTTAGAAGTAGTACCTAGTTGGAAAGTCATGGCCTTTCCCAATACTGCAACAGCTTCCAAATCCAGCGTTTGAATTTTGGCTGAAAATCAGCCTGGCTTCTAGCCCCAAGAGGGATGAAGTTGTGTTAGTGCTTCCCTGCTGAAATTACAGGAGCAGAAGAACCAGGTGTTTTTATGCTGTAACACGATACATTTGTGAGCAAGGTGGCATGGTAAGATTACCTATGATATGGTAGAACAGCAGCCCATGGTCTCACCAATCTACAGTGGTGTGCTGACGCTCAATGGGGCTGTGCCACTGGCAATTACAGCTCCATTTGTGTTGGGTTGTAACCCTGATTACAATCATGTTATGTCACTCCATGGCACATATTGACAAAGATGTGGCCTTGCCATCTTTCTCCCAATGGATAATCATTTCCTGTCCTGAAAATATAGCACATGGGACATCATCTCTTAATTGTAATAAGGCAGGAGAGACTTTCCCAAGTGGATGTTGAAAGTTCCTGGCACTGCAAATGCTGCTTTGCTGAGAATCAGCACTCCAGGAAAGACAGCTTGGCAGCCTGGGGATGGCTATGGTGCCATCACAGGAGATGACTCCTTACAGGCTACTGAGAGAGGGGTGGTGTATGAGGAGAAAGGCAAGCGGCACAAAGGCAATTGGAAGTCTAAGTGTGAACTGCCTTCAATGTTGTCTTGCATCCAGGAAAAATTACACAGACACATACATGACTCCAGGGTAAACTTCAGCGTCTCTTATCTCTTTGTGGGCAAGGAGTCTCCTGGAGGACTCAGAGTTCTCAACACCACCAGATTAGATTTATGAGCTGAAGATATATTCTTGGTCTGTTCATGAGAGGACTGCTCAAATGGACAGGATGTGTGACATGCCCAAGGTTATCCTGGACACCTGTCTCAAGCAAGGGGCTAATCATCTCGCTGTTCATGTTGGCTCAGGGAAGTGAAGGTCCAGAAACAACTTTTATCCAACATTTCTGTGTCATCACATGGCAGTTTGGGATGTGTGCATTGCACCTGCTCATGTGTTATGCTCTGAGCACGCCGATGTGGGACTGCATGATTCACCTGCTGCCAGAGGACAGTGCACAAAAATGTTGAGCAGCTCTCTGAATGAGAGCCAGGACCAACTTGGCCCTGGAACACTGCACAGCACCACATGTCAGTGCTCTAGCTCCAGTGCCCAGGAGGACTCTGCCTTTATTTGCACAGAAGGTAGACCACTATGTTCTGAACTATGCATGACATCTGACACAAATATGAAATATTGGGCAAATATGGAATATTGATTGCGTATCATGCAATAAACCCATGGCAGCAGCAAACAGGCCATTCCTGGCTCTACAATGTTCTTCTGCTGCTACATGCGGTTCCTATTTTCTGATTAGGAATGGCTTGTTAGAGTGCATGTCTGCCCTTTCAGGAGTTCAAATAGCTCTAATGGACCAGGCTTATGTAGTCTCTCCTGTGCCACTGGGACCTTGATTTATCCCAGTGAGATGCCACTCTTGGTCTTGATGGAGTAGGAGTGTGGCTTATCTGGCAGGGGGAACCTAACCTGTGTCCTGAGGACACAGACAGTGACTTTAGGACCTTTTCCTCTTCACCCATACCAGAAAAGTTATACGTTCTACCTCTTGCCTCAAATTGCTGACAAGAGGTGATGAACATCAGCTGCGCAGCAAGAGCAAGGCACGGAGAATACATTTCCTAATCAGATGATCATTATTAAATACCTTTCAGTTTGTTTCATAATATCCCTTTGTTCCAGAATGAAGATTCCTGAGTGACGAATATAATAAGCATCAGGTGATATTCACTGTGAATTAAAAGATTTTTTATTCCATTGTATATAATTTCTAGGGAGCCTACTTACATTACATTTTTGTGATTTATTTTTAAACTGTGGCAAAGCAATGGAGTCTATTCTTCTCGGAAAGTGATGTATGACAAGCTGTGGGATGTTCTCCTGAGTGGATTCAGACTGTCTTCTTACGTAGGCACTTCACCATTTTTGGTTACAGACTCTCAGAGAAAATTTGAGGATGATTCAGATTCCTAAACACATGTACCCAGCAACATTTTAGATATTCCTAGGATGTCCAAACCCTCCACTGAAAATAGGCAGATCTGGTGTGGCACCTGTGGGCCCACAAGATTCAAAGACTATTGGTTGCCATGTACAGCTCTGGTAGCTAGCCCTTTGACACACATTATAAATTTTTCTTTCATATTGTTGTTCTCTGACTCTGTAGGATTTATGAGGAAATTAGCCCCCTAAGCTAATAATTTCCATATTCTATGAAATGCTTTTTTTTTTTTTTCTTTTTTCCCCTTCAGTTTGAAAATCCATCTTCTCCACCTGTGGCCATAGTGGTTTTGGCTGCAAATATCACTGCTGTGGATGGGCCTATTCCTTAGATTAAGAGAATCCTTCTGAGGCAGCAGCAGCACAAAATATGTGATGTCTTCTCCTCAGATTTGACTGGGAGCCTGTTCTGCTGTTTGATAGGCCTAGAATTCACAGCTCCTTAGGATGGCTCTTGAGTCATGAAAGTTTAAAAAAACCCCACCCAGCGGCAGAAAAGGATACAAAATGACAAATTGTTCTGGCATTATGAGTGCCCCTGAAAGAGTGTATTAGATTTGTGGCCAATGGGTTTTCTTTAGAAGAAGAAGGAAAAAGCTGGTCAGGAGACCTTCTACTACAGAGAAGGGCCTTGGGTATTTTTTTGTACCTCTAGTCAATTAATTCCAGAAATCTTTTCTTCCATTTATAGCCTGTTACCAAGCGCTGGCATTGATCTGAGTTGTGCCAGATGCTGCTGGTTGTGCTATGCTGAAACTTGGAGGTGCTGTCTGACACCAGGGTCCTCTTTCTACTATTTTCACATGCTAGACACATGGTGAAATAGTTTTTCAGTGCCTATGAGGTCTAGTTTTCTTGAGCAAAAATCAGAGACCAGACTTCCTATCAAACCACCCCGTGAGTGATGGAGCTCCTTTGAACTGGGTTTCGAGGGTTTTCTCCTCCAGTTCAGGGGTAAGTCCTTCTAAGGCCATATTAGCTCTTGGTAAGGAGTTTGGCAGGGAACTGTGTGTTTTCAGGGCAGTGCAAGAATACACATTGAGTATGCCTGTGATTGCTCTTCTCTTAGAAATACCAGCTGGCCAAGAACCTCAGCTGTGTAGTGCTGTGGACCTCAATGTGTCTCCCCACAGAGTTTGGCAGATGAATGACCCAAGGGAGGAAACTGAGGCACAGTGAAGTGCTAAATCTCTTTTGATAGTGTTTGTGGCCCCAGAGTGGGAGAAAGTGGTACCAGATCTTTTGTCCCTAATGAGCATTACTTGATGCCCATGTATCAGGGGTTTTAGTGACTGAGGTACTTCAGATTAAGTTCGAAATTAAGATTTTCCCTATGCTATCCTTTCTCCTTCCAGGATCATGTCATACAGTCCTTCAGCACCTCTTTAGGACTGTAAGAATGCATTTCAGTTCCTGAGGGCCACAAATTCTTCAACAGCTCATCACAAAAAAACCCCCCAAAAA
>VWZN01010470.1:458095-506786 GCA_013396955.1 Regulus satrapa | reverse complement strand
TGTATTGATTCTTGTACAAAGATTTTGAGTATTTCCTTATATAGCCTTTATGGACTTAATAGGCCTTAGTTCATAAATCTTCTTGCTTCTAAAGCAGGGGAAAAACTAACGACAACATGCCTATAAATATACAATACAGTGTGCAATGATTATTCCTTTGCAGTTTATGTGTATGTTTAAAATCATAAGCAGGCACAGGAGTTCTGTTCCTAAGTCATCCAGGAGTGTTTCTGGATGCCATCCCTAAGGTTTGGGCCCCTGGAAATCCCCAGAAAGGAAATCAGAAATATTAATGTAGCATTTTAGTGACAATCTTATTTCCCCAAATTCACCCTAGATCATGCAATTTTAAACTAGGATGGAATCTGTTGTCCTGTTTGCTTTTCCTGGCTAGTAAGTCATATATGTAAGGATTAAAAGTGATGGATGGACCTTATATTCCCTATCTTTATCAAAGGAATTGTTTTCTCATTTCAATAGCCTGAACTTGATTCCACTTACCCTACAGATTTCTGCATAGGAGGTCCACATTTACCATTTCTATCCTTTCAAAAAAAGCTGTCATTCCTTCAGATCTTTGCATACAAATGTTTTTCCTGACTAGACATCTGTGTGACTAAAATGAAAACATTTCCTTTCAGCTGTAGGTTTGTTGTTTTTTGTTTGTTTTTTTGCTTGCTTGGTGGGGATTTTTTTTTGTTTTTTGGGGGGTTTTTTTTTTTGTTTTGTTTTTCAGCCGCTTTTTACCCCCCACTTTCACCTGCAATACAATTTCTCTAACACTATGTTGAGGCTTGGTCTGTGCAGCTACATGACTGCACTGTCACAGCTTTGCTGATACCAGCAGGACTGTGTGGAGATTATAAAGATTTGTATGGGCAAGTACAGCACTTTGAGGGCTGTAAGACAAAAATGCAGTATGGTCTGGACTCATATGCTAGAGCAGCTGTGTGGTATTTAAAAGAAACAGCAAAAAGAACATCAAAATTCTAATCTTGATAGCTCTTCTAGTCAGCCAAGTGAAATGCAGATTAGGCAAGTATCTTCAGACACCTTCATTGTCTTACAGCTGGGGGTTGAATACCTAGGTGACAATTTACATTTGTAGGTCTCTGACCAAAACAATTTTAATCTGTGACCTTCTCCACCTTAGGAAGTTACTGTTATTTGGAACATTACACCTTTTGCTTTATGCAACATCATTAATACTGAGATTAGCTCAGCTGGTTTGGTGCTAATAATGCCAAGGTTGTGGATTTGATCTTCATATGGGCCATTCACTTAAGAGCTGGATTTGGTGATCCTTGAGAGTCCCTTCCAACTTAGAATATTCTGTGATTCTGTGTAATAGCAGACATCCTCTTGCCATGTGTACAGAAGTAAGTCTGAAGAAAGCCCACGTCTTGATATCAGTCCTGGGAAGAAAAATGGGTCATAATTTTCATAGAGATAATTGGATTAAATCTGATGACTGCATTCTTGCACACTGGTATTCATTTTAGGGGTTTTTCATGCCAGCTATTTTAGGCACCTCACTGTTGGCATGTAAGATACAAAGTCACCCTCCCCATGCTCAATTTCCAGCCAATAGAGAAAAACACACCAAGCAGCTCTTTACTTGGGTTTAAGTTTCACTGACTTGCACAGAAGGATTCAATTCCTAATTTAGATCTCTAAAGTTGACTATATAAATCCCTTCAGTGTTCATACCTCACCAAATATGTCAGGATTACTATTCATTTTTGCCAACTAAGAACCTAATTTTCCTCTATTTCAATCAGACATCAGACGGCTCTGACTCAAATCCCATACCCAAACACAAATTTTTACAGAGAAGGTGTTTCTCAGAACCTTTCAATTAGTATATTTTTAAGAACAGGAAGGCAATGTTACCTGATGGAAAAGGGAAGGATTATTTCTTTTGTGCTCAGATTTGTTTCTTAATTGCCATCTGGAACTTGTACAAGATTTTCTAGGCACTGCTCAAAAGACAATTTGTTCATAGACTCACAAAATCATTTAGGTTGGAAAAGATCAAGTCAAACTTAACACTGCCAACTTCATCACTAAATCATGTCCCTGCATATTACATCTACATGTCTTTTAAATATTTCTACCATGATTAATCCCCTTCCCTAGGCAGCTGGTTCCAGTGCTTGACCACCTTTTCTGTGAAGAAATTTTTTTAATATTCAAATTAAACTCTTCCTGGCACAACCTGAGGACATTTTCTCTTGTTCTACTGCTTGATACTATGGAGAACAGACTACCCCCCAACTTCTACAATGTTCTTTCAAGTAGTTTCAGAGATCTAAATGAGATATGGAACAAAAAGTGCCATTTAAGTGACAAATATTACTCCAAACCTCTGCATTTAACACTACTACTGCATGATTAGCCTTAAAGGAGAACCTTGAGGATCATGTAGTCTGTTAGGTTAGGAAAGAACTTCAAGATTGTTGAGTTCAGTGAATATATGTGCTGTGCCCCACTGTGTTGGTGGAAAGAACCACCTAGAAATTGCTGAAGGATGAAATGTGCATTTAATTCTGATTCTGTACAAAAGTAATACATACCCACCCACGACCATGCACATCATAGCCTTGAAATCCAAAAGAGACTTGCAGGTGAGTCACATGTTTCTCCACTTCTATTATGTTAGCAGGCAGTAGCAAGTAAGTAAGAAGAGTGAAGACCTGCTTAATAAGAACATGATTATTCAAAACAGGATGGAAATGACATCTGGGAGAATCTCCAAACATTTTATTCCCAAATCAAACTTTTTTATTTCTTAAGGAATAGGGATAATAGCACTGAGAAGCAGAAGTGGTTGATTATGCCAGTTTCTTAGAGGTTACTGATAAAAAACAAAATGAATTTTTAAAAATATTTTTATTTTCATTGTAAACTAGCAAAAAAGAACAATAAACAAAATGTTAATCAAATATGCCAGAAACTTGCACACTAGAAGAGGTCAATAAGGGGCTGCTGCATGAGGAAACAGTTTGCTTTGAAATTGTGGGAACTTGAAGATATATGACAAAAAATAAATATTTATTTGTTTCCTAAAAACAAACACCTCACAAACAAAAAACTCATATACATTTTGAGATGGCATTGGTTTTTTTGATGAATATTTTCTAGTCTTGAATGGAAGAATGATTTCTACACACTTTCATTTCCAGGTCCCATAGGCAGGGAGGAAATCAGGAACTGCTGCCACATATGGAAAGGATGGAGAGCCCTCCTAGAAAATGGCTTTTCCATGCTGCAGAGATAGGGCTTGTATAATCACTGGTTTTCTAATGTGTTGTGGGAGTGCTGGAGTTACTGCTATATTACTAGTAAGTCCAGAGAAAAAGATCAAGATACATTAAATAAGGTAATTCCAATACTCATTATGAAACTGTCTCTCCATTGATATCTGATAAAACAGCTGAAGTACAATAAATGCTATTTTCTGCTCAATAATTTTTGTTTTAATGGAACATGTAAAACTTTTAGAAATCAAGGGGACATTCTCTTTTATTTAAACCTTTTTCTTAAGAACTCTGAGGTCACAGTTGTTTGCTCACAGAAGTTGGTAGCAGATTCCCTCTAAAAGGGCTGAAAAGCAGGGTGTCTTTTTCCCTCATCCTTAGCATGGAATTCAGTGTCAACACTCCAGAGGACAGCTTTGTACATAACCCTGGTAAAGGTAAGGGTCTTTCAGTGTTTTGTTAATCTTTTTGAAAGGAGGATAAAATGAACATTTCTTCCATCTTTCATTCAGAGAATCAATTTAAATTTGGATTCCTTCTTATCCCTTTCAGAAGCACATGCAGGCACACAGCAAGCTGGACACATTTTAAGTACTGAGCTTGTTAGATGGCACACTCCATTTGAATAATCCTCACAGTACTGGGTGCATGGCACCCATGAAGACAGTACCAGTCTACTACAGTACCAGTCCACTCATGGAATCCATGCATCTCCAATCTCTGATAATCGGCTCTGATGAGGTTTTATAGTGTTGTGTTACTCAAATATCAAATAAGTTTCTTTGTGTCAAAGAGTCATTAGTGGCAAATCTCACTGCTCTGAGACAGAAACTCTAATGAAATTTTAATGCAGTAAAGACAGCACACTGATAAAACTACCCACCGGAAATCTTTGCTTTGCCAAGGTGTCTAATCTAATATTAATAAGTGACAACTACATCAGCTGCACATCAACCTAGTTTCTCTGAAGTGCCCTCTCATAATATGCTGTAAAATCTTCTTGCTCAAACACTGAAACTTCTTAGACAAACAAATCAGTAATGTATCCTGTACCTTTGCAACTTGGCTGTAAGTGAATACCATCTCTAAGTCTCCCTGACTGGGAGACTGGTACTTACAGCTTCCCAAGTTCAACTGGACACCACAACACGGTACTCATCAAGTGCCTCCCAAACTCCCAGTTTTCCTTCTATGCAGTAAATAAACAAATTTGCTTTGTTCAAAATAGAGCACCTTTTGCACCCATCAGGTATTTCTCAAAGACCCTTATATGTCTACCAAATGCTTGTTAAACAATAAGTTTATGAGTGGCATGGGCATGTAGTACCTCAGCTTACTGGGACCTGTCTGTAAAATATGTAAGACAAAGTTCAGTGTTGGTCATCTTTTGAGGCCTTGGAGAAAATGGACAGTTGATCAGCATGAAAATGGAAATCAGCATGGAATTGTTTTGCATTGTGTCTGTGGCAGGGAAAAAAAGTATGTGTATATTGCCTTAAGTATGGATTTTCTGTCACTAATGGCATTAAAAGCAACTTTTGCACTCTGAAGTTACCCTATTGATGTCCAAAGGCACGGAACATAAAACAACTTGTATACTTAAAACTGAATTTTAGCCCTCTGCCTACTAACTTCTCTTGGTTATGGTCAAGGCATAAACTCTACCACTAAAAGTAACTTTTAAGTACTTTTTTTGGGAGGAACACTCACACTCCTATCTAGACCCAAGTTACCCACATCAAATATCTACATTCAGAGCTGGAAGTGGAGGATGGTGAGGGGAGTAATGGAGAGGAGGAAATTAAGGCAGTGCAGTTTACTCACTATAAAAGGGGAATCCCTAATACACCAAAATACACCAGAAAGGAAATTAATTTTAGGGGAAATTGTGAGCCAATAGACAAATTTTTATTTGGAATAAAGAAAGATCTTGAGTCCAACTGAAAAATATGTCATATGTTGACAATTTGATACTGACTAGAATGGTGCTTATTATCTATGTGAAGGTCTTAGATGTTACAACATATCCTGCATCCTTTTTAATTGCAATTTGCAGAAATATGTCTTAGGGCTGCAAAACCTGGGCCCTGTAGACAGTATAAAGTTAATGCTTAGTTAATAAAAGAACTAGGCAAGATAGAAAAAAAGGTGAAGATAATAACACCAACATTTACAGAAAATAAAAATTGGCAGAATTCCCCAACACACTATAAGGAATAGCAATACTTATTCAGCTGTTGAATTCTACAGCAAGTCTTGTTGCTCTTCTCTTTATGGGGAAAGCTCCAGGTCACCTGCACAGGTTCTGATTTTGAGAGAAAGCACATCCTCAGATGTACTCCCAGTTCTTCAGGTAAAGGAGAAACCTCATATGTCTGAACATAACATCCATGGATATTGTTGGGTAAGGGATGACCTTAGGAGACAGGAAGACTGCTGTTTAATGCAATCAGAAAATAAAGCAGTATGCCACTTTCCCAGTGAACATCAGGATTATCTTTAAAATGGTTACTTTATTATTCTACCTGGTAAAGCACACATAGGACATGGCCTCAGAAAATGTTCTTGCCCTCTGTGGCCTTTTCAGGTCTCCCTAAATTATCACCTTGGGAGCAGATTCACATTAGCAGGTGAGCCAAAGCTCCTTTGCAGGACTGGGCATCTCCAGAGCCTCCATGGTTTGGAAGAACACTCATTAGTAGAAGGGAAATGGTTCAGGATGTTCTGAAAATGTTCCCTCTGTAGGAGATTACACCAGAAAGAATGTATGTGCCACCTGCCAGTCACTGAGCTTCCCAGCAAACTACACTCAGACTCCTGACTTCTTGAACTGGAGGGAAAGTGCGCGTCATGCCAAGCCATGATGACTGGCAGGAGAGCACAAGCTGTCAGCTGGAAAGCCATGACACCAGCTCCAAGAGAGCACATCTCAATATATTACAATGCATTAGATGTATTAAGGCACTTCAGCTTGTGTAGTTTAGAAGTTATGAGCACAAAGGGCATTTGCCTTTTAATAATGTTTTTATGAGCTGCCCTAGTGGCTTGCAAGCAGTTCAATATCCACTGCTGCATACCATTACTACTGTATTTTCTAGGATACTGCTTGAGAGACACAAGAAAGAAAATTACTGCAATCAAAGTCAAATTACAATACTCAATTGCATTTCTGTGAATCCTCTACTCAGCTAATACAAATAGACTGGAAAAATCGATTCAACAAGATCGTCAGAAAAACAAAGCCATGCTTCCAAAACTATGCCCCTTGGAGGTGTGCTTTTAAATCTCTCTGTGTTCCACTTACACGGTTTATAATGTCAGTGTGAATTTGAAAGGATCTGTAAAAGAAAATGGTTTTGAGTTCTTCTATTGGACCTCTTTGTGTGCAGATACTGTTACAAACAAAATATTTTGCTCTTGCTCTAAGACTAATTTAATAATTCTGAAATGTCACAAGTGAATGGACTCCTGCACTCACTCATCAGAGATTTGCATTTTCAACTCTATTTCCAAAACTTTAAACACTCACTCAATAGTATACCAAATACATTTTCAATATGAGTACTTTGGTAGGTTAGCATTGTTTTCAGCTAACAATATTTCCACAATACATTTTTTGTGCCTTGCAGAAAATGTTCTTGAAATGATAGTGGTTATAAATTCTTGCTGAATTTATGAAGTCTGTTGATTATGCTATTTATTCTTCACAAAGACCATTTCCAACCTAAATAATTCAGTGATTCTAAGATGTTTGTAATAATACTCACATTCCTTTCTTGACCATTCATTGCTTCAGATGAAAATAAAAATACTTGGATCTTCATGATTTTTTTTTGCAAAGTTACCTTTTTAGTGTGAATTGTAAATAAACACAAAACTTCATATTCATTCATCATTTGGAAAGACATTCCAATTTCAGAAGTATTTTGCAAGGATATTGACTGACAGGATGTGGGAACAGCACAATTCAATTGATTTTAGCTTTCAAATTAAAGTCCTTGTTTGCACTCTTTATAGTCAATCAATCTCAGTGAATTACTTGCAGGGAAAATCCAAATATCTGGTTATTAATCTCAAAGATTCTCATGCATTTTTGGTCAGGAGAAGAAGCCAGACATTTTGAAAAAACCTAGTGTCTTTTATGACTTCCGCATGCTGGGGTTTCAATTTTGGGTTGTGATTGCAACCATGACACATCTTCTGGCTGGCTGGCTTAGCCCTTAAACTAAAATTTAGATGAAATCCAAATACTTTTGACACTGGTGGAACTTTGGCTCCATTATAGCAAAGCTCTGTGTAGGTCTTGGAGGTTTTTGTGCTCTCATATCAGTCTCAGATTGAATCCTTTGGGAACCCAGGGAAGGAGTGTCTACATCCAGCACTGTCAGAGGGATCTGAGTTTGCCACACTGACAAATTCTGATCCACCAGCTCCATGCAGTGCCACAGTCCAGACATGGTGCATGGAGTGCATAGGCACAGACTTTATTCCTATCACTAACATAGTTTGGGAAAACAGAACAGCAGCATCTCTAAGTCTGGCTGGAAAAATATTTAATGCATTTTTTCATAAATAACTTGCTTCAAATGACCATATTTTTCAAACAAGGCAGAGTGCAAGAACAGGCGGGGTTTTATTCTTGTTGCTTGTAGTGAGGCACAGCGAAGCATGAACGGAAAGAGGTGAACTCGGGGTTTTCTCTGGGGCTCCAGAGCAAAACCAGACCTGAGGATGGTTTAGGAATGTTATTTTGATAACCTTAGAAAGGTTATTTTGATAGCCTTTCCTGTGGCCCAATGGTGGCCTTGAATATGTTTTGTAGATACAATTGACAGTCAACTAAATGAACCATGCATTTTCTACATCAGCAGCAGTCAGCTTTTGCTGTGCCAATTTATGTCAGTTTATAGGAAGCCTTAATTCTTGTTTTGACAGCTACAGAATTGTTATGTGGTCCTGAAGGACTGATTATGGTTTTCCTATCTTAGCCTGTTTCAGACATTCAAATCCTAATGACAGTTGTGCTATGTTTGTTTTTGGTTTTGTTTTTAATAAAGGGTGCTTGGCAGATAAATTGCATAATCCTTTGGGTCCAACATTTCAGCATTAAGGGGGAAATGGATTTATTTCTGAATTACTTAAAAAACCTTACATCTAAATTTTATGGATTCCTGTTTGATTCCCTGATGAATATCCGGGCAGGATTGTCACCTGACATAGAGGACATTTATTTTGCTGTTACTCTACATGGGAGTTTTACTTCTATTGTTAAATATAGGTAGGTGTGTAGAGTTTTCTACCTGGCTTCTTCACATACTAGTAGTAAATGCTGAGAAACAACATTGCACCAGTGTGGTGCTGCATAGAGCATGGCCATAATGACTACACTATAGTTGGAATCATCACTTAGGATCTCATTAGCTCCCATTAAAAGACATGACTTTAAACTTTTGGCATCAAAAGTACAAATACATCATTAGCACCTTTTAGTCCATCATCTGTACAGCAGCGCATTTAGTTGCACTCGAACAGAAATTATTTTGAAAATAGCCTTTGCATGCGCTAAAGATGCAAAGATTATTAAGAAGATCAGGGTTTTTCTATTCCCCTCTTGCATACTAAAGCAGTGATATTTATTAACTTAGGTTGTCTTTGTGTCACTAACAATAACACTGACACATTTCCTTTTACCCATCTTTGCAAAGGGCTGTAGGATGACACACCCAACACTTACATGCGGTAGTTCACCACCTGCCTATATGTCCAATTCATGTTAATGTGTTTTACAGGCTTTCTCTGGAGAGCCATGTCCTTTAGCTCCATTGCCTAGCTGCTTACCAAATGTTTACAAATGATTAACAGGGTTTATGGAATTCAGGTCAAAGATATCATGTGGCGCTACAGAGACTTAGTTGCTCTATTAAGACCAAATCCTTAGAAGGCCATTTTGGCCATGTTCAGCTCAATTACAGGACTGAGATCCAGACCACATATAATGAATTTTCAGCCTGTTCTGGCACTGCAGCATATTTAATGGAAAACAGCTCAGTGTGCATTTGTCTGATCTACCTTTTCCATGATGATTTTACATGGGAATTTGTCAATGAAACTTACTGGTGTGCTTTTGTTCATGCAATGAGCAAACACCAGGGGAGACAAAGCAGATACAAAAATGGGAATGAACACTATTCTACTCTTATGTAATGGAAAGCCTAAGCTTCAACAAAAATTGAGCTGCAGCATGCAATGTCACTGCTTGAGCACCATAGGAGTCTGATTTACAGTTCGCTGTGAGGGAAGAAAGAAGGCTTTACCCTTATCAGCCCTTAGACTAAAGAATCAACAATATCTGAGCCAAGTGAGGCAGTGTTGGAAGAAATGTGGGTAATCAATTACTATAGTGACCTGGATGCCTGAACTATGCCAACAAAAAATGCTTCTAGGATAGTCCCCATTTTTAGATGAGAATAATCACACTGTTTCTGTTGTGACTAATATATGAACCTGCAGTCCTTCAAATATTGAGGTAAACAGTTGGTAAAAGGATCAGTATAGAGGATTTAAAAGAAATAGCAGAAGTATCTATATACAAGATGTTGGGGAAGAAAATAATTTAGAATGGAATTGTTGTGTTTTTTTCTGGAATAAGCTACAAGTACAGCCACCACTTGAAATATATAAGACAGCAATTAATTACAAAAAATGAGATTCCTTTGTCTTTAGAGGGGGCATATCCTTGGTTGTCTGTGTTTAAGTAAGACAAATTAATCTGCAGGAGTATGTCTTCTGCACTTATACCGACACACATGCTCCTTACACTATGAATGAACCACTGAACAACTGCATGCAACAAAATAATATTTAATCTAGTAGAAAGTGGTTCCATCTATGTGTGAGTAACACAAGACTGGAAGAAGAAACTTTGTCCTAAGGTTCAGAATCATCACCAGCTTCAACTGTCCCCTCATATTCCCCCTAAAGGCAACTGCCAATCCCAAACCATAGTACCTGCTGAGGACTGAGGAAAGGGGCATCTAAGCAAAAATTGCTTGCTTTTACTGTCCTAACTGATTCATCATACACCCTGGTTTTACAAGAAAACTATTCTCCAGTCATTTCTTCAACTTTGTGGAATGAGCTAGTTTTTCTGAATAATGAGACTACTGCTGATGTGGTGACCAAGCCTTCCTTTTTGCCCAGCTCCCCACTGTATTGTACGTGCTCCTGATGTTCCCATTATCCTGCCCTGTTTTAGTCAGTGCCGTGCTGCCTCTTGGCAGAACTGCTGGATCAGTCCAACCTCCTCCAGCTGTATTCCCCACAGCAATGGTGCAGTAGCAAATAACAGTAGGAAGAGATATATTAGCAAAGGCAAATTATACAAAATCTCAGTGCTTTTCACAATGGCAGGGTATGCTGAATTTTAATTCCTAGAGACCTGATCTCCAGCTCTCTTGTAAGTGCTGTTTCTTATGAGGTTGGCATTGTGCAGTATATGTTATTCTCAGCCTTTTGTCTTTCAACCTGGATAAGCAATGGAGTGTGGCTGGAGCCTCACTGCATCCATCCCTTACAGCATTTAGCCTAACAGGGCCTGCCTCATCTCATGAGAAAGTGGATCTCAGAGCAGAAATATAAGAAATGCAACAAATAAATTAGATGCTCGCGCAGTTCAACAAAATTTCCTGTCACATCCTATGAGCCAGAAAGAGAAAGAAAACACTACTTCTGACGCACACACACACACACACACACACACACACACACACACACACACACATAGCCTTATCAGGTGAGTTGAACAGGTCTTTTCTTGACAATTTTCAAGCCAGTTTTGCTTCATACATTACATTTGGTGTTCTGTTTCAGGCTGCCAGACTTGGAGGAGAAAATGTCCAAGAGCAGCACAGTATACTGCTGGACATTGTTGGTACCTGTAGTGAACTGCTCCTCCAATGCAAAATGTGTGCTCCAGTGCAGGCCCCACAATGGAACAAAGTGCTTGTGGGTGTTCTTGCTGATTGCCCACAAAAACTTAATGCACCCCAAATTTTGGCTCACACTGTCTGTCCCTTTGCCAGAGAATCTCTGGCAGAGAGCTGGGATCCTTGCACTGTGTAAGCACAATCATGGCTTCTTATACCAACACTTCTAAAATAGTCAAAATCAGGACTGGCAGATTCCTGACAGCTCCTGGGGTTGCCAACCATCATCCCTATTGGTCCTGTCTCCATCATGGTGCCCAGGTGCTCTGCGACGCTGGAGCAAGGGGCTGCAAACCACCATAAACTCAGATAAATGCACCTGGAGGGGTTGTGAAGAGGATGAATAAGTTGTCAAAGCATGAGGGCAACTCTTACACCCAGGTCCCCTGCATCCACACTGCTCCACACACAGCACCTCACTGCACCATGACTGCATGGAGAGGTCACACACCAGGCTCTCAATGTCATCATTAGAAAAGGCATCTTCTACGTATCTTAAAAGTATCTTGTTCTACAGATACCCAGATCAGGGAAACAACCTATTTCACTATCAGCTCCTGAATGAGACCAGAGGGCTGGGTAGGTTTTTTAGGTAATGTGGTTAAAAAAATATTTCTAGTGCAATGAATACCTGCAAATCCACCTATGAAATTTTCAGTGGAAAGACAGACTATGGGAAGAGTAGAAGGAAACCAGCTGAAGAGGTGTCGTCAGGAGGTAGGATAGCTTCTCCTGCTCTTTCTGCCCTGTCCCTATAGTCAAGCCAGCCTCCAGGACCCCTAAGAAGACCTAATTTAAATTGTTTGTACCCATAAATCTATAGAAATATCAGATAAGGGTTTTGCTAACTTTCAAGACAAGCTCACAGCTCTGACTCTGGTTAGCTGACAGCACATCAAGTGTGATACAGAGAAGCAAGGTCAGAGAGCAGTGGCTGCCTCATCAGTTCAAAAATCATGGACAGGACCTTATTTTTGTAATAGAGCAATGATGCCACTTTTGTTTTTAAGGGTCTATCACTCCACTGTCAGGCAGGTTTTAGTGAACTGCTGCTTCTGATGTTTCCAGAGGATACGATCCTTGAGGAGTGGTAGGTGACAGGAATGTACATCATGAGATCCAAAAAAATGAGCCATATGAAATTCTCAGCCCTGACCACCTTTGTCTTGACTTACAAAATGTTGTGTTGCCTTGTGCAGCATGGTGCTGTCTACAATGCAGAACAAAATATATTTTGTTAGAATGGAATCACTCTGTAAGTGACATGAAAAGAGAAAGGGTATTTTAGTAAGAGGCACAGCTTCACAAAGAAGTCATGGATCACCACATCCAACTTAATAGAACTGCTCTCATCAGGGGAAAAGGAAACTGAAGCTAAGATGACATGTGGAGCTTTTTAACCCATCACAGCTTACCAGCAATCTCCTTACCACTCCTGACAGAAAAGACTTTCATCCTCAGGGTAAATGTCTTGAGGCAAGCGTGGTGTCATACTAATAATCAAATGATAGAGATATTTTCTTGTAGACTTGCTAGCGCAGATTTTCGTCTGAACCTCCTTAGCTGTAATGAAAGGAATATCCTGAAGTCTGCACAGATCCATCCCTTTGGCAATACCATCCAGTCAATTAATTTCTATGAACATATTATCTGGGACAGTTGTAACCTGTCTATTCCTATGCCAGATTGCTAATTACCTCAATTTGCTTTCTATAATGGACTTCTTTCTCTGTGGAGGACTTCTTGACACAAAAATTTGTTTCACTCACAACAACAGCAGGCTGACATTCAGATTTGTTCCTCCAAGGGCAGTGATTTCTTTTTTACATTTCTGAGACCAGTCAGATGAGGTAGCAGCCACCACCCAAGCTACTGTAATCACCTCTTGAACCAAGTGGTTTCTGGGCTCAAAAGTGTAGAGGCAATGCCTGAACTCAGCCATGCCTGTAAATAAATTCAAAGGCATTTTGCTGAATTTGATGGAAACCTGGGTTACATTGGCCTTTAGGGCCCAGGATTTTCACAGGTTGTTTCAGTACCTGACATATTTTCCAACAACAGCTGCTGTAGCTCTATATTCAGCATGTTTCAGTCTCCTCTGGGAAGGAGGAGACTTCTCCTCCTGAGAAAGAAGGCTTCTTCTCAGGCATTTTCTTGGGCTTTTTGATAAAAGCTGTCTAAAAATGCTGACAGGTTTGTAAAAGCAGACACTAGTTCTGCCTTCAAGGACTGCCTGTGGCCATGGTGGCAACACGGAGAAGGCAGATAAAGGTTTGCAGACCTGTCCAGTTGCACAAACTCCACAAGGCTGTTCTTCCCTCCCTCTGCCCAGGAAAATACATCTTCACTCTGTACCTCCCTCCACTTTCTCTTATTATTGAAATATCATGGAATTTTTCTTTTACATTTGTTTACAGAAAATCCACTCTCCCTCAAGAGCAAACTTCTTCCATTTCTATCACACTAGTGCCATGTCCTCTTTTCAACAAGGAATTGCTTCATCTGTATTCTCCTTAAATATACATTTGCCTTAAAAGTCACAAACTATCACTTGATGGCATCTTTTTTTTTGTATCAAAAGAGAACACATTTCATTAATTGAAATTTTCCCTATTTTTCTGAGTAATTAAATGGGCCTATTACCCCACTGTTGTCTAGTAATGCTGACATAGTACCACAGTAAACACACCACTGCTTAGGAAAAATAAATTAGAAGACTGTTATGAAGTCAGTGGCAATGACAAGGTTGCACACAGCTGTGAGCTGCATAGGACAGTTTTCAGAAACTAGCTGGGTGCCATTTGTCCCAGGAACATTCATCAGTGAAAGAACACAAGTATCTAATGTGAGCCACGAGAGTTTCTCCTCTTTATAAGGAGTGGTGAGGATTACTCAAATTAATGAGGACACTGAGGTTCAGAGCAATGCATTGGTTATGTCAGCTTTCAGTACTTGACATTCACCACTTAGGATGGCAATGATGCAATCCAGTGACACAGTTTGAGGTGTTAGCTTGCCTAAAGCAGCTAGGGAATGTGTGATCTGCTGGGATTTCATTGCTGAAACCAGCTGACTTCCAGGTACTGGCCTCTACTATGGCAATTTAAATTACATGGCAAATGAGGATTTCAAGATGCTGTGGTCATGGATGTAATTGCATCTGAGATGATGCAAGGGTGAGGAGGATTCATCTACCAATGGCAAAAGGTCTGCTGGCAATTCATTATCTCTGTATCAGGCTTATAGTGCTGGCACACTGGGGCCTTGGGCAAAAAGAAGTTTGTAAGAAAAATATGATATGAAGGTGTGAAAAATATAAAGTCTAGTTATTGAAGGTGTGATGAGCATAAGATAACAGATTAATGAGCAACATATTTAGTGTCTAAATCACCAATAAAGTTTTGCACTAGGTACTTATGTCTCTGGAGAGTATATAGCAATCTTTTGTCATAATTTGTAGGTTTGCTGTATTTTCCCTTCATGCGGTCTGATCATTGGCACAAAACACATTATTTACATTGTGGCTCTATGTAAAGTCTGCAGGATAAATCCTCAAGATGTGTGTGGTCATACTGAAAGAGCGTGCTCCTTTGCAGAGATGGGAGAAAAAACACTCTCTGGAGCAGGCAGCAGTTGATTGAAGGGTCCTCTAAGAAAAGTTAGTCTGGTTGTTTTAGGATAGAAAATACAAGAGATATTTCTAAAAGCAGAGGAAGTCATGAGGGCATTGAGTGGGAGAATGTTTCTATAATTAAAGGGCATTGAGAAATCTGCTAAATTTGGCCCACACGTGCAGCTGGGTGTATTGGCTTTGGTATGCACATGTTGCTGTGTTCAGGGGCACGTGCTTGGAGGCACATGCCAAGCCCTCCACAGCAATTCTGAAATTCAGCATAGGGATATGCTTAAATATATGATTAAAACATACTGCTGGGGGAGAGGAGCTGAGGCTGCCAGCATAAAAAAAGCTGTGAAGTTTAAGCCTCATTTAAAAGCCTCTGCAGTTACCTGAAAAACCTCTCTCAACGGTTCTCAAGGGAAAAACTGAGTTGTCTTTAAAGCTCCTGAAGTACTTAGGGCTATAGATATATTTGTAGGTAATGACACACAGTGGGTAGAGACCTGTAGCATGAAAAAGACAGAACTGATATCTATATTCTGTACTTCTGGAGAGGGATTTGCTTCTGCTGCATAAACTTTGCCATGGTTCCTGAGCTGAGCACTGGCTGGTAGCTGCATGGTGTGGGATGGTGAGGAGGGTGACCTCAGATGCTTTTGGGCTGAGCATCAGCTTAACAAAGGCTCATTCCCCGGTGGATCTCTATCACATGAGCCAGTGATGTGGGGGCCATCCATGGGTTAAAAACCACACTCCTGATGCAAACTAAGAAACTGACGTAAGCTGAAAGTGTGTTGTTCAGGACTGCTAAATTTCTTACCTGAAGGAAACCACCAGGATGCTGTCCCATCTCCCAGAAAAGCTGCAGGATGCACCTCTAAAGCACTCTTCTGATGCATTGAAAAGGGATAGGAAAATGGCCGTGAGAAGAGGGAAATTAATGGAAAGCTGAGGTACTGTCCATTCTCCCTCCCTTTGCTCTTCAGAGCACTGAGAATGGCAGGAGGGAGGGCAGCCTCCACACCCTTCCCCTCCTGAGGAAAGCTGAACCCTGATTTAGCTTGGCAGATACTCAGACCATCAAAAGCCAGAGGATACCCTGAGGTGAAACTCTATTGATGTGTAATACTTTGAACCAATATATATTTCATTATTGTAGAGAGAGAGAATACGAATCAATAATTCAGAAGTGAGGAAAGGGAAAAGGATAGGTTGGAACCACTGCTGGAGGATGCATTTCACTTTTTGAAACACTTAAACTCTGTGATTTTTTTTCAAAGACCACCTTAATTATATACCTACAGTCTTTTTGGTAAAGTCTTAATGCTGTACTCATCAGAGGAACAATCATTCCTTATCCCATCACCCTAGTCAATGAACAACATTTAATATAAAGCTTCAAACCGCAGACTTCCTTCTGGATATTGTCTCTGACCCAGCCTTTCTCTGGAAGGAGGAGAGGAGAGGAGAGGAGAGGAGAGGAGAGGAGAGGAAGAAAAAGGGGCTTGGATGCATTGTGAGAATAAAGACCAAACTAGTATTAATTGAGCAGTAGTCATAAGGAGGGAGGTAATGTAGTTACACTAATTTAATTTTGAACTAAGCCTCAAAGAAGATAAATGAAAGAAGAAAATGAGGAGATAAAGAATTACTGATACAGAAAAAATAACCCTGATTTTCCAGTGAAGCAAAACAGGTTCCTTTTTCTGAAGCATTAAGCTGAAATTTCAATTTCCAACTAGAAATATCTGGAATTTCTGCAATTTCAAAGGGCTTAGAAGAAACTTATTTTTCAAAACACATGCCTATTTGCTTGGAAAACCTGTCCCAAACAGTTTATTTCTCAAACATTTTCTTTTTAAATTGTTGAAATATCTTGTTTTCAAAGGCATACATTTAAAATCAAAATCTCCTAATGCAGGGGTTAAAATATCTTTATCACTCTAAACTTTAGAGATGTTTTTTGAATGTGTAAAATGGTAGTAGCAAAATGAAACTCTCTACCTCACATCTTTTTTTTTTGGTGGGGTTTTTTTTTTTTTCGTTTTGGGGTTGGTTTTTTTTTTTTTTTTTTTGTTTTTTGGGTTGGGTTTTTATTCCTTCTTTTTATTATAGATTTAAGCCATTTCTTATTATTGCTTGGTTTTGAAAAATTGCATGAAAACTTTTCCTAACCTGTTTACTCCCTTTTTGATAATCTATGCTAGAAGAGCATCATGATATGTTATTTGAAGTGGCAGGACATTGGACTGGTACACATTTTCTTCTGTGGACTGCACTGAAAACATTTATCTTGTCCAAGTGAGAGAAGCTTGTTTTAAAGATGAAACTTAATATTGCCCACATGTAAAAACAGGAGTACCAGTTCTTGTGATTAATTTGTAAAACGTGCATCTCTGTGAGTACTCGCTTGTTCAATAAGAAACAGAACAAAGGCTGGAATATCTCTTTAGATTTTCTTGTGGGAAGAAAAAAAAAGAAAAAGAAAAAGGAAAAAAAAGAAAAGATAGCCTGAGGTGTATTTAATTTGGCAAATATAAAAGTACAGGCATAAGTAGGTTAACTTTAAGCTGACAAGGCACAGTTAGTCATTAATTAATTAAGTTTGCAAATTAACTCCTGACAAAATTTCCACTAACTTTAGCAGCCTTTGGTTGCCACTCCAGGTGATTTCGCAGGAGACTTTTTAAAGTGAAATAGCAGATACAGAATAAAGGACGCTAAGTGATTCAGTACTTGTCACAGCTGTAATCAAGCCGATGCACTTGGACACTAAAGATGGGGTGTTTTCTGAAGCTTTCCCAGCTCCTCTAGCATACTGAGCTTAGTGGTCGTGGCTTGACTGCCCCTAGGACTGGGGAGCTCATACATCCCAAGGGTCCTACCTGCCTCTGTGTTTAACCTGAAGTCATGTATTTGTTTCTTTCAAAGTGTCTTCACTTAATTTCTTTCTAGATTCATTCACAGGACTCATCAACATAATGACTGACATCATTTGGCGCTACACTGGAGATTTCATGGCCCCTGATATTGTTTGCAGGGTTGTTCGTTACTTCCAGGTATAAAAACCTCGTGCATTGCGCTCCAGTAGCAGTAAACTCTGACAAAAATGCTGTCGCTGTAAAATTTTTTCTAGCAGTAAAAGTGATAAATGTTGAAAATGTTCCTTTAAAGGTGAAATATTAATTAAAGCATATTAAATATTTTAAATTTTGTGGACAGGACAAAAGAAAAATATCTGGGGAAATATGCAAGGGGTGGTGGTGTTGGAGGGTCCTTTTTTTTTTTTTCACAGTAAGTTTTGAAACGTTCTTAGTTCAGAGTTCTTATTGACATCACCTTCTGCAATAGATGTGTCTCAACTGTTGTCTTGTTATACTTTCTGCCCCAGGTGGTCCTTCTCTATGCCTCAACTTACGTCCTCGTGTCACTAAGCATAGACCGGTATCATGCCATAGTTTACCCCATGAAGTTCTTGCAAGGAGGTAGGAAAATTTTGGTACCTTGTCCCATTGCTATAGACATTATTGGATGATTTTATTTTTTTTTTTTTTTATTTTTCAAAGTTTTTAACCTTGTTGCTATGAATTATTGATTCCTGCTCTAGCTACATTTGAACTTTCTTACAGTTTTCCAAATGACGAAGTAGCAATGGTTTCAAGATTTATTAAACTCCACTTAGCCCTCAGCAGTTTTTGTAAGTATTGTGTTAGCAAAGAATGAAATGACATTTTAAGAAGTATAATGGTTTTCATTATATTCCAGCATTTTTAGAAAGTTTAAATAGGCAAAAGCTATCCCTTGTTCCACTATACTGACTGTAGAAGCTGCAACATCTATACTGTCTATCTATTCACGTTAAAAAATAACTTGGGTGGAGGGTGGGGTACTGAGAATTCATAATGTTTTATGTATTTTCAAAAGAGATTGCATGTAAGCTTGGCTATCTATTGTTTCTTATAATTGCCTCTGTTTGGTTGGTTTCAGATTTTTTTACAGCACTCAGCTATATCCTGGCTTCTTAGCAGTACAGTTTAAACAAAATTATTTATTTCCCACAGAGCCAAACTGGGGCATTAAGTATGTTGCATTGAGTGAAGAAACAGAAATAGCAGGTGGGGAGGAAGAAGAACAGTTACAAGGACCATGAGGTCTGGAGGATGTGTTTTAATCAGATGCAAATATCATTCTTGTTTTGAAGGAATGATGGCTTTTGCCAGACGGCTCTATTCAGGGGATCAGATTAATGGTCCTTCCTGGCCTTAAAAACTGTGAGTCAATCACAGCTGAGACAGTGGTGCAGCTTTGGCAGATGTTAGGGTCTGAAAGCTTCAAATACTTGTGTGAAATTCAGTTTTATATTCCCCAGCATGCAGATCAACTCTTTCAAAATGAGGAGATGGATATCAAGGTTTCCCAGTGGGCTTTGGGAGGGGTGGCATTCCTCTACACCTCCTTCAGGAGGGCTCATAAACCAGGCAGGGTGTGGGCTCATAAACCTGCTGGCTGAGCAGGATGAGCTATGGGACAGAACCACTGGCATTTCTTCTTCATGCGTGGTACAGGAAAAGTAGTGCCCGTTAAAGTACCGCCTGAGTATAGTAAAGATTTTGATGGATAATCTTTGAAAAACACTTTGAAGTTGAAAAAGAACCCATGAAAAATCACTTCAAATCTTCATAAAAGCATTTTTAAAAATCCCATTTCCTATACCTATATCATAAAGGCTTTTTTGTTTGTTTGGGTTTTGGGGTTTTTTTTAAGCTGGAGAAAAACAGAGTTGCTCCCAGTCAAAGGTAGCAAAATTATCAGTTGGGTACAGCTCTGGTCAGGGGAAAAAGGTCAGAGCAGAGAGAACACAAACAAAACCCATCTGCCTCTTGTAAGGTCTGGCTACACACTATTGCACAAGGAAACACCATGCTCAAAGGAAAAAAACCAGGCAGCTGTAAATCCAAAAGAAGGCTCTAGAGAGGTATATTTGTCATAGCAACTTTCTGGAATATACATAAAATAATCACCTTTTGCACCTAGCTATTCCATGCAGAGGTGCAGTGTGGGACACTTTTGAAATACCCTCTTAGCTATTCTACAGATAGAGAACAAAGAGATTTACAAATCTTTGTCAATGGTGATGACACAGAGGAACCTCATGAACAGTTCTGAGTCAACCTGTGGCAAATTTCTTTGCAAAATGAAACACTCATTCCCCCCAAAATCCTTCAATCAAGAAACAAGAGTTCTTTCTTCTTGCGGATTTGAAAAATTATGTTTCCATGTAGCCTTGAAATATCACTTTAGAGAAAAAAAAAAAAAAAAATCTAACATTCCACTTTGAAAATGTCAAACCATTTTTTAAAATTGTGGTTTAGTTACTAGCCTCAAGTCTTGTTAAAAACTATTTGTAATGAGCTGTTCTTTGCATGGTTTTAAAGAAAACAAATTTAAAGAGGTGAATATTCTATACTTTGCAAATAAATAAATTACCAGAGAAAGTGCAGTATGGGAAAGAAATATTCCTTTTAATCCTAAAGCTTTTGCTGTGACACCTAACTGTACAACCAAAAGGTTATTAAGAAAAAATTGTAAAATAAGGATCAAAAAGAAAAGAAACTGAGAAGTTATAGCAGAAACCATTTTGTGAATACTTCATCTTGTTGGAAAGGTATATGCAAACAACATGCAAACTAAACAACAGGTGAAAAAGAACGTAAGTAAAGGACAAAACCCAAAAATATGTAAACTGATCCTTGTGTGGCCTTGGGCTGAAAACAATGCTGCCACTAAGATTCTGGAACAGCGCTGCTCTCTCTGGATTTAGACTGCAATTTTAAGGTGGCACTCAATTTATGAAAGGGTTGCAAAGCATTGACATTCTTGATGGCAGGAAGCAAAGTTCCTTCCAGGAGGTGATCCCTTGTCCTGTGTTGCTGGGAGCAGAGAGATGCACTCAAACACATTGTCACAGTCAGGGATGATGGGAGCAGAGCACAGGGGACAATTGCATGGAAACACCTTTTGGGAGAGTCAGAGCCAGAGCTCACAACTGAGACTTCCACTCCAATCCTGGGAGTTAGTCTTAGCCACCACAGGGTGAAAAAGCTCTAAAGGATAATGATCAGACTGCTTCAGAATAATATTGTATTTCAAATGTTATTTGTTTGATTTCATTTAAAACTGATACAGCTCTAGTTATGTGATTTGCTGGCATTTAGAGCATGTTAGAGCAACTATTAAAAAGGCAGCATAAAAAAGCCCTGATGGTGAGGCAGAAAATTAACATTATTCTAATAAAACAAAAATCTGCTTACTTATCAGTGCCTTGTAAAGCCCTTTAGACTAGCAAAGCTATATTCTACTAAATGCAAGAGACATTTAAAAATAAAAATAAATTAACATTGCAGAAAAAGCATTATGAAACACAAAGAAATATCAACACAACCCAACGTTGTGTTGGGACTCTTGCCCAATCCAAATTGCCCAGTTCTGTTCAATATACATAAAAAAAAAAGGTTTCTTTTCCAATTCTGATCATTTTTAGTTAGAAAAACACAGGTGGACCCCACTGATGCTTGCATGATTATAGTTTAAGAAGTTAGCTCACATTTGAAATGTCTTTTTTGTCAGGAAATATTTTGCAAAATTTATTCTTAATATTCCTCTTGCTAAGTTGATTCTGTTATGCATTGGGAAACTTCACAGTTCTCTTTTGCCTGTACAATATTTATAGCCTTAATCTAACCCTCTCACTTATGCAGATGTCATCAGGGTTCCCTTAAGCCCTAGATTAGCAAGACCATACTTTCCTGAACGTGGGTAGCATTTAAAAATGAGCAAGATAACAAAGTATTTGCAACTCATGTTTTATAAAGCATAAAATTACTTTTTAAATGTTTCACCCACATGCTTTTGTATTGCTCTTTGAGCTTCAAGGAGGAAAGACATTCTTCTTGATATGCATAATTTAGAGTGGTTTTCTATTTCACACAGAACCTCGGGTATTTTTTAGGACAATAACATATTTGAACACTAAAGCTCCCCAGATTAAAAAAAAAAATCTGTCCCCATCTGTTTCTCTTGCAGTCTGGCTGAGGAGGAATAAGTGTCACTGATAAGCCCTTTTCCCCCACACTTTTCAGCTAGAGCTAACTGGATTTTAGCCAGATGATGCAGGTTTTTGAAAATTTATGCCTTGGGACTTTTTGCTCTAGCCCATGGATATTTAGAGAATCTTCCAGGTGCCACAAGCACCATTTCATTTCCCACTTGTTTTTCCTCACTCGGCAGTGTCCAGAAATCAGGACTCACTAACCCAAACCTGATAGAAGTTTTGGGGTCCTTTAGCTCCTGCTCTTCACATGAAAACCTGCAGGATCTCTCAGCTCCTCTATTTTGCAGCAGATAAAACAGGTCTGGGCACTTGAGCACCATCATCTGCCCAGTCTCATTGTTAGCAGTCCATTCCTAGCATGGCTTGGGCTTATCAGCAGGAGCTAAATTTGATCCCCACCATCATACAGAGAAGTACAGGAGATGTCCAGGCTCTTCAGGCCTGTATTTCTTTGGGACAGTAAAGTTGCAGATGGAGTTAAAGGCAGCTGTTTGTGCAGTCTTGCTCTGATCATGAACTGAGGCATTTTCTTTTTCCGCATAGGAAATGTTTTGCAATCTTTCTCACTTCAAGGTGTATCACTAGGTATGCACTAGGGAAGGCCTGAGGTCTTTTACATCCATATGTGATGTTCTCTCAGTGGCATAGAGGTACCATTTGCATTTCATGTTTCTGACTTGCTGACCCTGACCAGTGCCTTTCTCATACTGTTTCAGATTCAACAGGCCCTAAGCATCCTTAAATAAAACTTGCAAAATACAAGCTCATAATGACATGGCAATTTATCATGAGAAAGAGATGAAATCTTTTTTCTCCTTTGAAGTCTTTTCAGCATCAACCAGCTGCAGCTTAAGATTCCCTTTCTTCACAGAATTTCCTCCTCCTCCTCCTCCTCCTCCCTGCCTTTCTGTCAATAGTGCTGCAAGGGTTCACTCGCACCAACAACCCCACTGACACTGTCTGTTTGACTCTGTTACACAGAAAGGCAGGCGAAAGTGCTTATTGGAGTGGCCTGGAGCCTCTCTTTCCTGTTTTCCATACCAACTCTGATTATTTTTGGGAAACGGCAGCTCTCCAATGGGGAAGTGCAGTGCTGGGCTCTCTGGCCTGATGACTCCTACTGGATCCCCTACATGACAGTTGTGGCTTTCCTGGTGTATTTCATTCCTCTAATCATTATCAGGTAAGTCTGAACTCCAATCAGCAAGTGTTTGGTGAAAGCTATCAAGTGTGCAATCAGCTTAATGCTTTAATTTCTACTCATTCATTACAATTTCATTTTCATACCTGCTGCATAACTGCTTTGGTTTTTATCACATAATACATGGGTCGCTGTACTTGCCCTGGGTGTTCTCTGTGTGGTATTAACAGCCAAAAAAAATGTATCTGAAAAAAAATGAATGAATCTCTAAGTGTGTCCACTTATCTCCACAGCTTCAGGCTTGAAAGATATCTTTATAAACCCAGTATGAATATTTATCCATTATTACAAAAGATAATTTTAATAAAAGAACAGGAAACCGCACTTAACACTAATTAAACCAAAATTAACTTGAAGTGCTCTTGTACTCAATGAGTGTTCTTTCACGAGGACTGGAAAGAAATCTCCCAGTGCCGAAGTTGCCAGCTACTCCTAAAATACGAACAAATTTAATCCTTCCTGTTTTGTATTAGGAAACCTAAACTGCAGATATTTGAGATTTATTTGCTTCAAAGTACAAAGACAATCTGCAGAAACTGTATCAAATTGAGATCAATTAATACTGCAGACTGTGTTTAGTTATCAGCCTCCCTCTAGGGCACTGCCATTAACTGCCATTAAACAGAACTTAACTACCCATGAGGAGCCAGCAATGCAAAAGAGCAGTCAAAAACAAACGTGGAAGGGGAGTGAGGCTTTCTAACTGCCTCAAAATGCTGCCAGTAGCAGTGACAGTTCTCAGGACCCTATTTTTCTTTCTTTCACTAGCAAGGTTACAATTATATTTCTTGGTGTCCATCTCTTCTTGTCAGCACCAAGAAAGGTTTGCTGGGACTCCTTTTCTCCCTCCATAACTTGGTGACAGGCTGCTTGGACTCTGAGAGAAGAACTATTTTTGCAATGTCCCTTGGATTTATCTCTTGGCCCATCTGCTTTTCCAGCAAGATGAGCCATGAGTGTCCCTTTGCTTCCTGCTCATTAGTACCTTAGTTGAGATTGGGGTGGACAGAGGCTGAGCTCTTCAAGATGATGACTACATAACTTAAATAAATGCCTTGAAGTCTATTACTGTTTTATCACAGAGATTAAGTTCTGCAGCTTTTAAAGGCAACAAGTTTATGTCTGATAGAATCAAAACCATGCGGTGCTTGAACTCGTCTAGCTGACTTTTTTGATACAGATTCAAAATGGACCAGTGTTGCTCCCTAGAGAGAAAGGATGATTTTTACACTTTGTTCATAACATGTCAGTTTGCTAAANCAGATTGCATAGATATAATAAAAAAAAAAAATCAAGAAAGTTCTCCTTATGGTAAAGAGAGAAAAGCAAGAGACAAGAGAGAAAAAGCAACTCCCAAGTTATCCTTCCTAGGTGGGATCATTTCTCTGCATGTTTTCCTGTCTCTGAAAGCCAGCCTTTCAAGAAAAATATTCTTGGGAATATGTAAATAAAATCTGGGTAGATCTGCAGCCCAGTAGCAGCAAAAACAATAAACATACATTGCACAGACAAAAAGCAATTTAACAGTGAAAAAGAAAAGGCCCTGTTAGGCTGTTGAGGCTGGCTGTTACTGTGAAAGGGATTCTTTCATGAGTTTTCTCACATAGGTAGCAGTTGTGAAATTCTAGCCAGCATCCTTTTTTCATGAAAAAAGCCCCACAGCCTGTCCAATTACCAGTCATTCGATAGGTGTGTGAAACATCTCTTTCACACTCAAACATACAGATTTGCATGGTTTCTATTACAGACCAGCCACTCCTTTAACACACCATCTATACTTGTTTGGCAAGAAAAGGCAAGCTACAGAGCAATAAATATTTCAGAGCTGTTGATATTAGGCTCCCCTCCTCCCTGCCAAAGAAAGATATTCAAACCAGATCAGCTCTGTAACTTGCTTTACACTAAATCCCCAGAAGCAAGAAGGTGATGAAGACATGAGGGGAAAGAGAAAGGCAGTAAAACTGGCATTTCATGAGATTGCCCTGACATCTGAGACATGAATAAAACATCCTAAAATTTGTGTGGCTTTAACCTTAAGCAACATTCACACAAGAAGTTTATGGCAGGACAGGAACTAAAACCACTGGTTTTGGAGCCAGGGGCAGCACAGCGCCCCTCACCTGCCCAGAAACATCATTGGTTTCAGTGTTTATTTAGAATGAAAATGTTAACAAAATGTAAACAAATGCTCCTGTGTCCTTGCCAGCAGATGTCAGATTTTTGAGAGGTCCAAAGTGCTGTCTGGCACTGGAAGGAAGGAAGGGGAGTGGTGCAGGGAAGGATTTATTCTGTCCTTTCTTATTTCTAGTTGTCAGCAATACTATTTTCTTCAGAACAGAGAGGATTGTATAAAAACCAGAGAAAAAGAGGATTAGCATCAGGGCAAGGTCAGCAGAGACATTATGAAAAAAAATGCCATGCATTTTGGAAGGAAATGGCTATTTTTCAGAACAATTTTTAAAGTCTCAAGCATAAAAGTGAATATTGCAACTTCCCAGCTGATGTATCTGTAAAACATCTGGCAACATAGCCTGAAGGTGTGACATGTATTTCTTTAAAGATCATTGGCAGTCCAGGAGTTTAAAGCTAATCCACCTGATGTGGCTGCAGCATACAAATACTCTGGTAAGCAGTTTGTGGCTCAAGAACAGCAGGAATGGCTATTAACATCGCCAGGTGAAGCAGCACCTCTTCGTCCCTCCCTGAATAATCCCTGGCTAGCTGTGTTGAGGGGAAGGCAGGGGTGCCCTTCACGACCAAGATAAAAGACCAAGGGCTGCTTTTCCCTCCGGGATAGTGTCAGATATTTATTCTGGCTGGAGTCCAGGAGGGAAAAGAGGAAGAGAAGAAAGAGCCTTTCCCAGGTACTTCAAACCTTGGGAGAGGCACGTAGCATCAGCCAATTGGATAACATTCCAGGGACAGGGAGGGGAAGGGATAAACACTTGGCGGGAGGGATACATAGAAACTAGAGAACGCCTGGTATGTGCACTACTATAGCCAGGGACTTAGGTTCTCTGTAAAAGTTTTGTTCCAGATGATACTTTCAGATGCACAGGAGGTTTGATGATAAATGAGATGCTATCTCATAAAGCTGAGAGAGATCACGTACATTTCAGTTGTGTGTTACTCTGTCAAGAGATTATTTATAAAATGAAAGGCGCTATTTAATAAATGTAGGAAGGGCATTTTGGATTTTTTTTTTAATGACCTTTAGCTGAAAATGTTATTCAAGAAAGGCCACAACACAAAAATGGAGAGAAGATCTATAAATTTGCAACTGAAAAGTCAAGGATCAGTAGAAGAAGCCATGAATTCATATAAGGCAGAAGCCAAGGCATACAGACACTTAGTGAGGAAGCGAGACAGAGTACAGAGGGGGAAAAAAAATAAACCTTTTCTGCAAGAATTCATATTGTTTGCACAGCTACTTTATTTTCTCTGCTGAAGCACTCTGATTTAGCTGCATGGCAGGTGTCTGATGTAATGTGGGACACTGGCTGGCAGAGTTAATTCTTAATTAGTTCTGCTGCCTGAATCTGCTGAAAACATAACCTCTAGAGCAAAACAGTTCACTGATGACAGCACTTTTTCTGGTGCTCTTCATCTAAAGTGCATACAAAGGATAAAATCTTACTTTTCAGGTGCAGGACTTAATTCCACACTAGATACGCTGCTTTGGCTGAGCTGTTTTCACTTGTTACAGTCCAGACACCATCATCTTTTAGCTTCTCTCATCCAGCCTTCAGCTCTCTCAGTAGAGCTGATTTCACGTGTTCCTGACAGCCTTCAACTAACTCACAGGAGTTGTGTTATTCATAACACTGCATCCCATGGAATGAATTATTTAGCTGATAACCTTATGCTCACGCTGGAAAACCCTTCCACTGACAAGCTAAACCCCCAGATGTGGTGTGAGCAAACTTTAAAGATTCCAGGCCAAAACCTGAACCACAAGAACACAGTTTTTTTTTCCCTTCACCCCCTGGTTTGTTTGTTTGGGGTTTTTTAGGGGGTTTTTTTTTTTTGGGGGGGTTTTTTTTGGGGTTTTTTAATGTATATATAGAAAGGTAATTTATGAAGAAAACTGCAACATCCTGAAAGATGTTAATACCTTTGGGGTCTATTCCTACCACTTCTTCACAACTAGAGAATCAGCAATCAGTTATCAAAGAGCTTGTGGTTTTTCAGTCAGCTTTTTTATCTGATTATAATACCAATGGACAAGACCTGAATAATGAAAAGAAAATGAAAAGCTATGATTTATTTTTTTAACCCAACTGTGTGGATATCTTTGAAAGCTGAAAGAAGTGGAGAATTTGTTCTTTTCATATTAAAACTTCTCATCCCCACTGTCTCAGTGTTGTACAGGAAGAGCCACAGATACTGAGCCAGGTATTTCTATACAGTGCTTTAAAAATTCCCTCTTATTTACATTATTCTACTATTTCTGCAGTGGATATCAACCTACCAAACCCAAAAGCTTAAAAAAAAAAATAATTAGGAAACCTGCAATTATTAGGTCTCACCTCTCTTCTTGGACAAGTGACATCAGCTATAACCAAAGCCTTTTCTCCTATTCTGAAATACACCAAGCAAGGCTCAAATGGTATATCTGATAGTTGAAAACCTCTAGGCCACTGTTGAACAGAGGTTAAATATGGATTAGATCAAGATTACACAGTGTTCTCCTGCAAATATTTGCACCTGGCTCCCTCAGAACCTCTGATGGGGCGACAGAAGAGCTAGTGTGTTTCTGTTCTGCATTGCTACTCTGTGCCAAAACATAATTATATTCTGGAACTTGAACACTCAGAGATTCAGGGGTTTTTTAGCTGTTATTCATGATTGCTAAATATATTTGTTATATTTTAATATTATAAATATAATACATAGACACTTATCCAATATAATTGCAAACTCATATTTTAAAATAAATTGCTAAAGCTCCTCTTGAAGCAGAGAAGAAAAAGATATCCATCTGCTGTTTAAAATCTAAACTCCAAAGAGAACATTTGCTTTGGAGCAGCTGAAAAATAATTAGAAGAGAAAAAAACCCAAAAAAAGCCCTAAAATCAGCTAAAAGGAAAAATATGGAATTAAACCCAAGGCATTGCAATGAAATAAAAAAATAGATTAAATAAAAGGTATTTCTCTGAATTAAATCAAATAAAGGGACTGGAAATGCCATTAATAAAAATACCAAAGGTCATTTTTTGAACTTGATTCAGTGAGGCTGTTCTTTTTTGCCTGCAATTTCCATTTCTAAATAAAAACCCTAGATCTTGCACATATATTCTAATATCTGCCCATCTCTTCACTTACCCATTACATGTGCCTGCAGTGGTTTGTTCGGATGAGTTTGCTTTTCTTTTTAGTCAAATAGTGCTGTAAATTAGCTCCCATAAAACAAAGTGGCTGCATCACTTTGCACAAATAGAGTATAAGGAACAATAGACAATACTGGATGATAAATAGAAGTAATTAACAGGGAGTTTAAGTGCATTTTTGCCATGGTAAAGGCTCATTTTACTAGAAAATACCTAGGCTGCGTGGGTCACTGTCATAGTGCAACTATTTGCTTTTAAAAAATCTGCATTTAAGGAGCAGGCATATTAATAACACAATTGTCAATATCAGTACATAGCTTTAACAGAATACATTCTATTAAAAAAAAAAAAGTGGTCTATGAATTAAAAATACAGATGGGGTGCAATTATTCACATTTATTCACATTATTGCATTTGTATGACTAACCATAAGTTACATATTTACAGGGATAAAAAATGCTGTAATTACCGATGAGGCATATTAAACAATACCATTAACTAATAGCAGGTTGTGATGAACATGCCTCTTAATCCTTTAAAATTTGGATCAAGCTAAATTGTTTTTGAAGATGTGAAGAATTTAGTTTCTGAGATCCATCCATTATGTGAGCCACATTTTTAGTATTTTCCTGCCACATCTCAAGATATTCATTTTATCAGGGTCAGAAAAATCATCACATTTTCAGACCAACAGCATGCCCTTTCTATCCTGTGGTCTTCAAAGCCTAGGCAACTACTTTTCAGAATGGCTTTGGTGAATTTTCCATCCAGGTTTGACTTTTCCACCTTAGTACCTTTTCATTAGTCTCTCATCTACAACCTGGGCTGGAAGACCAGTGTGCTGTGCACTTACAGACACAAAGAAGCCTGACAACATCTGGACCTCAAGAGCTGCACATCACATCTCCCACTGTTTTCAGCGGAGACAAGGGCAAGTAGCATGGGTTGGAAAAGAGCTTTGTGGCAATGTATACCATGTACTTTTACATCTTGTCAGTGAAGGCTGAGTAGTTCAGTGTCTAGAGAAAGGAAACAGAGATTAGAATATGGTTGGAATGATGCAGACTATTTCCAAACACGCCTCTAAATACCAGCTTGTCATCTCTTTCCTGCTGCTCTTTGCTCATCTGCCACTTCATTTTTCAAGTGAGAATTTCTTTGAGTTTTGATCAACCTCTGCATCCTCCTCCAGCCTCCTTTTACAAGAAAGAAAGGAGCTACAAATATAGTCTGAAAAAAACGTGCTTTTCCCTTGTAAGGAAAATATTTCTCATCCATAAGAGCCTTCTTTTTATTTCTGTGGCTTTGAAACACACATGCAATTGTCTGTTATGATCTTATGCTTTAGGTAACACGTTTCTGGGAAGTCCAGCTTCTCAGCTCCATGCCAGCATTGCTGGGAAAATAAAAGGCACTACTATGAACAACAGACCCAGAGAGATCAAATCATAAATTAATAACTGTGGCTGGCACAAGAGTTGCTCAGAAGTTTACCTAGCATGACAAGTGACTTGTCCTTCCCAATGCCCAATCTGAGCAGCTTTGTACCACCTCTGGTCCACTCCTGATAAGGAAGTCTCCAGTGGCTCCAGCTACAGAGATAAGAAGGATGAACATAGGCAGAAACACCCACACAGATCCACTGTGTTGGCAGCATTTTATAAGCTTCTAGATGAAAACAAGAACTCAGCTTTCCTCTGGAGTTCTAAAAATCAAGGATTCAAATGAATCAGCATGTAATCTCATATGCTAAATGCCAATAAGAAGACAGATGCTGTAACTGTATCTGGCAAAATACATGCCCCTACTAGACTTTGCAGTCAAGAGGGAAGGAATTCTGGGGTCAAAGGGAAAGTGAGTGGGAAGCCTGGCTTCATAATTCAATCCTTATTGCATTTGGCTGAAAGTAGGGAGTCTGAATATTTTGACTACAGAGTTAGACTCCTTTGTCTGACACTTAAGAAACTCGGAATGTGTCCTGCTGGACAAAGGAAAATCTGCATCAGAGAGGACATTGTCTCAACTGAAAATAAAGAGGTCAGGCTAGAGACAGCAGGCTAGGAAGAAATTAGAAACAGGACTTGTAAGAGTGAGCTGGTAACATTTTTGAGATGACAACAATTATCATTATAATACATTCTGATTCACTGGAACAATCAAATGAGAAACGGTACATGAATTTTTCACCATTGTCTGTAAAAAGTACAAAGAAACGTTCAAGTGTATGAGCTGTTAAGTAAACAGGCTCTTGAAAAGCCAGGAGATAAAAGGAAAATTTCAAATCAGCTGGGAGCCAAGATGGACTTTTGAAGGGATTAAGGAAAGCAAGTTTTAGTCCACGGCAGATGCAAGCAAACCCTTCACTGGGCAAGGACGCTACTGCTCTGCTGCACAGCCTGGATTGCACCTTGAATTTACAGCTCTCACCTATTGAGCCTGGAAGCCAGATGGCTCAAACTTCCACAGAAAGGGAACCTTCTAACCTTTATAGTTTTTTGAGCACAAAAGAGTTTGCCTTTGCAAGCAGGTCTAGCAATTGAGGGTGCTGTAGGAAATATTCATGTATCAATATTAGATAAGATTAGAAAGGACTAATAAAAATAATTCCTATTCTGATAACAAAAATAGGCCACATAACAGTAAGACACATTTTTGTCTCTATAAAAGCCCCAGAAATTATGTCCTTCATTGCACCTTTTTCTATAAGAACCACTAAGGTTTATGGAAATTGACTACCTCAAGCAGGCCATGGGTTGGAATAGCTCTTCATTTTGGAGGAATTCTTTTTAATCTATTCTGTATAAAATCAATAGAAGTCTAGATTGGCTGTTGTAAAGGGAAAGTCCATAACTATCCAAGGTCATTGTGTACTAGGGTACTTTTCATCTTTTATATTAAAAGTATATAAGCCTCTCTAAATATGCAATTTGTGGTGGATCTGGTTTTCAATCATCAAACTCTTCCCATTTATCTGACACTTCAGTCCTCCTTGATTTCTCCTGCAGGACCCTGAGGCCCCAAAACTGAGCACTGCTCTATCAATTTGCATTTCTCCTGGATCTTGCTCTTATCAAACTCCCCAGGGTGAAATTTTATTCATGAGCTTCATTCCCAAAATGCAACAGCAAAGTCGAAGTGTACATGCAGCAAAACCAGGTCCCTCCCTTGCTTCCTTCATCAGAGCTAGGGTTCCAGGGCTGATACTCATAATGATTTGGCATTGGTTGGCTCAAAATCACCAGTAAGCTCTTGTCTGAAAGATTTTTGGCCAAATCACTGCATTCCTCTGAGCCTCAGATTTGATATCTAGAAGGCCAGGACAACCATACGGACTTCCATGGTGAGAAGTCTTCAGATATCCTTCAGAAAAATACTCTGGGAGAGTCATGTCATATCCTATTTATTATTATTGTAATTTATTATTATTATTCCTATGCAGTCCCATCATCTCTGTGAACTCCTTATATTCCTATCTATATATAGATAAGCATATTCTTAGAGCACAAAAGACTGGGATGTCAGGATGTCTGTTAAATTTATTGTGCCTAATACCAGCAACTCTTCCCCTTCTGCAGTGTCATCTACTCAATTGTGATTCGAACCATCTGGATAAAGAGCAAAGCTCAGGCAGTCATTGTATCCAGCTGTCCTGGTGAGTTTCAGCATACCTGTGACTCCATCTTTGTGATTGAATTCCAGCTGATCATCACAAATCTGGGAGTGCTTGAATGTGCAGTGTCATGTTGGGCCCCCATCGCTGCAGTGGAAATGGGGTTTCTGAATTTGTTCATTCATAACTCATTTCTACATTATTTACCTTCTTTCCTTTGACACTAAATCCCCCTTAGAGACATAATAGGAAACATCTGAGAGAAAATGAATAAAAAGCAAAAACTACTTATTCTAGAAGTTAAAATTCCTATTCCAAGGACTTTGTCCATTTCCAGAATAGCTTTTTCTAGCATATATACTTGGCAACATTTTTCCGTGTCATCACATGTCCTTGTCTGAATTTTGCTGAAGATCAGAAATTCCTGGCCAGAGAAATCTATGAAATGATCTGAGTATTCCATCCCAAGACTAACATGCCTCAATGCTCTGGGNTTTTTTTTGCGTTGCTCAGGTTTTGATTGTCCAACCTGAGCAGACTTGCAAGTGTCCAAATTTCAGGACCTACTGAGGTCCTGACTGACACCAGGAAAAGATGGGACTGTGTATTCCTGTCCTGCCTGTCAAGGTACACAGACACATCCACAAACCAGTCCTCCCTTTCACTAGCTGAACTGTTCTTTTCCCAGGTGGCAAAACCTCCAGTGGCTACACCAGTCGTGCCTTCATATCCAGGGCGAAGGTGAAAGCCATCAAGTACAGCATTGTAATTATCCTTGGTAAGTGAAAAGCCCCACAGTTGGTAACTAGGGAGGATGCTGACATTAGGAAGCTGCTTTTCCTCAGCAACCTCTGTAATCAGCAGACAAAGTAGATGGCTTGGAGAAGGGGCTTTACTCAGACACCTGCCTTGTCTTCTGAGCTTGTCCTTCCCCTCTCTTCTGGCTGATACATTTCTATTTTAGGTATCTGACATAAGCCTTAAGTTAAATTAGATGCACAGCCCCTCATGTGCATAAAGGAAGTAAAGAGAAAATGTCTAAAAGGAACAAAGGAAGTGGTCATCTCTTTCCTTTCCAGACTGCCAAAAGATTTGGCAACTGAGCTGTCTTTTACACTTAGAGACACTGTATGGCATGTGAGCTGCTGGGGTGGTGCAAGGAAGAGAAGAAGAATTGAGATGTGCAGCAATTGTATTTGATGTCACAGGTGTGTTGCCTGCCGAGATGGAAAGAATGAGCTCTCCTTTCCCAACTGGGCAGCAGATGACTTAGTGCAGGTGTTCTCTGTTTCCCAGGGAAATTACATTATTCTGATGCAATTAGAAGGCTAATATTCTATCTCAATAAATAAAGGCAGCATGACACAGAGCTTATGATTAGCTGCCAGAGACATGCAGGAAAGGAACCAAAGCTGTTTACTCCCAAGGGCTGACAGTCATCCCTTGACACTGAAAAAGAGATTGCTTCTCCTTCCAACACTGTGCAAAATTCAGATTGGAGAATATTGTAATAACACCCACTTGAGTATCTTAGCTCACTGTCTAGTGGCAGCATCTGCAGACATGAGAGAGGCCAGTGTGATTCATACTTTTCATAAGCCCAAGAACAGCTTCTCTGTGTCTGAACTTTTCTGCATGGCAACCAGAGGAAGCTTTTGTCAGACACAACTACTATTGCAAGGCCATCAGATGTTGAGAGCTCACATGGATGCTCAAGTATTTCAGCAGACCTTGAAAATATAGGCACCCAGCATTTCTTGATGTGCAAACAGACTGAAATGTAACATCTATGGATTTTTTTTAAAGGCACTTTAAGTTCTGAATACTGAGTGCTATGATCCACACTCTGACACTGTGTATTGCTATTTTGCATATATCTGTGCATAGACACCTCCTGTTTGGTTGTTCTAGAAAACAGGAGGGGCGCTTACCTCTTCTTTCACTTGTAGTGATCACTCAGCAAACTGCCAGCCAAGAAATTCTGATTAGTGTGGCAAGAAAACAGGCATGGGGTTACTCTGCTATCTCATCTGGCCCACGATGTGATCATCTGATTTCACAATTACCTGTATATTTGCAAAACCATTACTTATAGCTCAGTTGAGTGAACTGCCTGTCCCAACATTTCTATGCAAATCCTGAACCAAAAGTCTTCATGAGAAGAAATGGCATAGAAATTTTGAGGGACAGATTAATTCCCTATGCCTGCAAATCAAGCTATACCTGTGGGTAAATTTTTTCCCCTACCACCACTGAACAAAAGCAGAGGCTATGAACAGTACAGCCCTCTCTTCCCTTCCTCAAATTCATCTCTCAAATGAGGAACAGGAAATGAGGAGAATCTTCCTGCACACTCCATGTACACAGCAGTTCCAGCCAGCATGCCAAATAACATGCTGGTTTGCCATAATGTGGTGTGAAAGAGTGTCATTCCTTGCTCCTGGGTGTCTGAGAACCTTATTTTAATAGGTGGCTGTGACAGGCAGCGCTGTCACAGAGCAGCACTTTTGCTGTGTTTACATTTAGATTGGCTGCTCACTCTGGGGACCATTAAAAGAGCACTTCACTATAACTGATGATGCTTTAACTGGCTACCTATTTACCCTTTATGTGTTTGTAGTGTTCAGAAGTGTCTCAATATGTCTAGAGGGAGCACTCTAAACACTTAGAGAAACACGCATAATATATTTTATAGGCATTAAAATAAAAATAAAGACAAATAAAAGCACAATCTAATAACTATTCTCTTAAATAAGATCCTGAATGGGGAGAGGATTTTCTTTGCATGAACAAATATTTATGAGTTGTAATTGCCTCCCTAAATTGCTAAACTATCCAATGTCAAGCTCTTCCTCTCTCTGTCTCATCTGCAGCATTTATTCTCTGTTGGAGCCCTTATTTTCTTTTTGATATCCTGGATAACTTCAACATACTCCCTGAGACCAAAGAACGCTTCTACGCATCTGTGATTATTCAGAACCTGCCAGCCTTGAACAGTGCCGTCAACCCCCTCATCTACTGCTTCTTCAGCAACAGCCTCTGCCCTCCTTCTGAGTATTGCTCCTTTACTGTCACTCTAACTGCCCCTAAGAAGGGAGGGAACACATAAACACAGTCCCTAAACTGATAAACTATTTTTTACTCCTTTAATTCTGACTATTCTTTATTTTTTGTAGGGAAAGAAGAACTCAAAGGCTGGGGGGGACTTTCCGGGAAAGGAGTGATGGAGGTCAGGAGATGCAGGTCCTGTCGAAGCCAGAATACATCTAGCACAAACAATGTTCTGCAAAGCCACACTGCCCCCTCTGTGGAGGAAAACAGAGGTCCCTCACAAGCTCTGTGCACTGTGAAGTGGATGAACACTGACTGGCAAGAGCCTGCACCTTGTGCTCTTGTGCACCTTTCTAGCACATGCATTTTGGGTGGGCACAGCAGCTTCAACAATTGCAAACTGCCAATGCCAAGCTCAGTATGAGGGGTTTGCATGTCTCTTGTGAGGCTTCATCTTGACCCTCTGTTTAAAGCAAGCTGTAATCTATGTGTTCCAAACAGAAAAAAAAAAAAAAAGTAAATGGTGTTTAGTCAGAGTCTTCTCTATTTTTCAGGAGTCACTAAAAGCTATCTACTGCACCATCTGGCTCTTATAACTGATAGAGTGTTTACAAGCAATTACAGAGCAAGGACCCCAGTTAAAATGAAAACATTGGCACTTTTCCAATGAGAAAACACCATTGTCATTCTATGTAATTATATCTTGGTTTCATATAGATCCACTTACAAAGTCATAGCCAGAGAAGAAGGGAATGAACTGCCTGCCACATCACCTGGCCCAGCCTCTCAGCTCACACCAGCAGCACTATCCCTGTATCTCTTCCTCCCCTTCCAGTGTGATATTTCTCTGCTGTCCTGCTTTGGTACACCAGTGGCACCCCAGTGTCCCAGCTGGACTCACAGATGACACATCTGGACAGCCATTCATTTCTGGGTTACTAGTGAATGGTTCACCAGCCCCTTCCAGACTCCATGGTGCACCCCAGGTGCAGATCCTTCCACACTTCTGTGGCAAAGGCCCTGAGCAGCCTCTTCAGGATCCTATGGGGAGCTGCCACACAGGGCACTTAGTCAGTGCAGGTCTATCTCACCAACCAACAACAGCATTTTGCTATCCCATAGCCCCTGTAAATCATCCCTGTCACATAAATCATGCAGGGAACCACACACATGTTTGCACAAACTCAGAGATGGAAAAAGACCCAAACAAAACCCCAAAACTTGAATTATATTTAGAAAAAATAATCTGTTGATGGTCCAGTCTTGTAAACTAATTGTAGGTTTCACAGAGGACCAATGGTCAGGCAGAACTTTGCCCATGCACCTGGGCACCCTCTTTCCCCAGCCCTCTGGGCATTTTCCTACCACAGTACTCTCAAATGTAAGGAAAAAATTTCTCATTAAGGTAGGAGGGTGGGGGATGGTGATATTAACTCCAAAGTTCATTTTACTGCAAGGCAGCTTGAAGTTTTTGTATTAAAAATGTACTCTAACAAGTATGGCAAATGAGTCTGTTTCCTCTGAGTGAAAAAAACTGTTCTTACTTAAACAGACTCAGTTTAAAAAGGGGGTTTTATTATTATGATCTTTTGCAATGAGTTTGTTCCCTGTAAAGCAAGAACTGAAGAAAATTTATTTGCAATTGCCTATATTACAAAAACGCATTTTCCTAAGTAGGAGATATAGAAAATCATGGGACTTAATGTTCTCAGGAAAATAAATAAGGTATCTCTTTTTATTACCATGAAGTCCTGTTATTTAGCCTCTAAGTCTAAATTTTGCTACTGCTTAATTAAAACTATGAATCTGCAGCAGCCTTTACAGCAGTGACCTTGGATAGGCTGTATATAAGAACCAGACAATATTTTTTTCCCATGGGCATGTAATAACTTTCCTAAAATTGGACTGCTTTGTTTAAGCTTCATAGGTTGTAGATGTTAGCTTTTTTGTCTGATAAATATACACTCACTACCTAATTTGGAACAATTAGTGGAGTTTTTAGCCTTAACACCTGGAAATCAGATAACATTTCTGAGCAGTACTTTGATTTGCAAATCTAGCATGACTCAATCCCACTAAAATTTACATAATATTCACTGGGGTCACCACATGAATTATCCCATCCATCTAGATAAAGTGTATGCATGAGTTAATGTACGATTCTGGACTGAAATAAAGTCATCATCCATTTATTTTCAAAAAACCAGCTTTTTATTTCATTCATTTTTGTTCTATGTACTATTTACAAGTTCTCCTTATCATTTTTCCTCTGGACATGATTTTGATGCCTTTCCTCATATGATAATCCTTCCATTTAAATGGCCTAACACTGCTTTTGTCTGCATCTCTTCAAAGTGCTTAAATACAGGAGTAAATAATTTATCTTATTTTCTATGCTGCTTTCTTACTGTGCAAGAGTTGGGATTTTACTGCCTTTTACAATTCTCCACATCCTCTGTTGTAAAGCTGAGTTTTTCCATTAGTCTGGAAAACACTTGCATGGTCTTCCTTTGTCTCTGAGGAGAGAGATTTAGGGAATTTCATCTGTCTCCAATAGATTTCTTATTCCTTGTCTGCAACTCACTCTACATCTGTGGACTGTTTGGCTATTTAACAGTGCTCGAGTTGTTCTGACAGGCCCCACAATTAGGAGGAGGCAGCAAAAGTCAGTGTCAAGGTCTGAATGTCCAGAGAGAGGGGCTGAACACAAAAAGAAAAGGGCACCCAGCTGGTTTGTCCATGACAGCCCAGGGGGAGCTCTGGTTTTTAACAGCTTTAACACTTCAAGAGGCATCTGTGAGATCCTTCTGACATCCCCACAGTGAACAGAAATATTCATATGCATGACTGTTAGGACATAAAAGCCTTGTATGACAATAAAGTCCTATTGACTGTAGATTCCTGAGAAGCATGAAAAATCAGATACTCCTCCCTCAGAGAAGTCACCCAAGAAAACATGTATGCATTCTGTGCAAGTTTCAAATAAAATATGAATGAGAAAGCAATTTAATTCTCTTTTGGATATTTTTTGATGCAATTTCAAGTTCAGTTTCTTAGACCAGATTTCCATCTCTTGCTAACACTGTAAAGCAGTATTTTGTCTTTCAACTTGGTTTTGCCTCAGAAATTTCTGTCTCCTCTTTTTGTTTTTACTTTGAAAAAATGCAAGGCAGCAAAATTCAACATTGCCCATTGTGACCATTGAAGAACATCAAAGCAAAACTCTAGCTAGAAACATGTTTCACCCTCCTGCATGTTGCCAATCCAGTGCTTAGAAGTGCAGACATTATCAGTCCAAGAAAAGAAAAATGTAGCCACTACTTTGTTGTTTGTAGGTTTAGGGCCCTTTTTGAAAGACATATTTTCATGGAAAAATAATTACATTTTTTGAGATGACACAAGATGATTTGTCTTCCACAGAGTAACAAAAAAAAAAAATATATTCTCACACATCTCAAATTTTTGCAAGGCATACATGAATGAAGGCACATACTCTACAAGTTACCTAAGCATTTAAATATTAATTGTTTAAGTGGCAATCAAGCACTTGTCATTATAGAAGTGGACTTACAAAACATGCTTTTGTAGTATAAGGTATTGCAAGCACCAGACTCCTCCTAATAGCAGTCTCTAAAGACAAATCAGCAGAAGTAAAGCCTAATACTTATTTTAGTTCAAGCCCTGACACCAGACATTTGAATACCAGAAATCTTTATGTCTATTCAGATTACATATTTTCTTGACAATACAAGATGCAGGAAATCAGGAAAATCATCTCTCAAACCGTAGGGCCCTATGAAAAACAAAAGAAAAATAACCCTCACAACGTCGGCAAAGAATTCTCAATATATGAGCACTTAAGGGTAACTCTGAACCAAGATAACTGGGAATAGTCTCTTGGCTCTCTTTGCAAGGAATATGTTTGCTGATAAGAGGCCTCAAGTTCAGTGTCCCTTCAGAAGCCCTAATTCTCTGTTTCCCCAGATGTATTTCAGGCAAGAACACAGAAGGCATAGCTACCTGCCATTTCACTTTACCCCTCACAAGGAGTGCATGTCCTTTTCAGAAACACTTGATGGAAAAAGAACAGCAAAATAAAGAAATTGCAGAAAGCACACTTTAAAAAAAACCCTTCATATGTATATGCTGTGGGCACAAGTGCCTTTTGTCAAGAGAAGAATACTTTCACAAATAAAAATAAACTGGTGTAGAAGCTATCTGTGTGTACCTTCCAACACAGAGCCTTGGTGCTTACAGGAGAAGAAATTTTACTTTAGTCATCAACCTTGAGAAATGTGATTAATTTGTGGAGAAAATGCAATATTTAGTGAAAGATAAAATATGCTTCCTTTTCTCTAGCAAACTAATTTATTTTACACAGTGTTTAATTTAGATAAGCGCTATAGCTTAATAACTCATTAGATAATCTTTTGTCATATTTCTGATGGCATCTTATTCTAGTATGCATAAAATATGGGGGTAGAGGGTTAGGCATACAAACATGCATGAATTTACAAATAGACATTGCTGATTCCTCAGGCTGAGTTGGTTACAGTGGTACATAATTAGAATCTTAGTTGTTGATTTAGTTTCAAGCAAGGCAAATGAAAATAGGTTCAAATTCAGCAACTTCAATATACTCTGTACAAATAAACAGAGTCTGAGGCATCACAGAGAAATATGATCTTCAGGACCCAAATAGCAGAAATGTGATAAGTACAACACTGTGTTAGTAATCAATTGCATCAATTATGAGAGATTCTGTTGTGAATTGAGAACTCATCATCTGGAAATGTCTGAAGAGAAGAAAGTTTTGAGCATCCTCAGCCAGAGGTTGTCTGGTAACTGATGTTACCATAGCCAGTGGGGTCAGGGAGCTAATATGATCTCCACAGGTATCTGGTGAAGCATTTGTCAGAAGAGCCCTGAGACTGTGTGAGCATGACTGTTGCTCTCTGATGAGACCACTTGGTGTTAACCAAGAGGAAACATGGGAAAGAAAAATCTGAGCTTTTGGTTTGTTGAGGTTGGTAGAATGGAAAGCTGAAAAGGGATATTTCTGCTTCCTGTTAAGACAATAATTAAGTGGGAAAAGGAAGAAAAGAAAAAGAAAACCTACTAAAAACATAAGCCTGCAACAAACCCTCCACATGGAAAAATCTAACTATTAATAAATTAGAATAAATTTGTTTAATACAATGACCAGCCTTCCCAGACCTTGTTGCATGGGTTGGAAACAAGCTTTTGCGTTATTAGAGAGCCCTTCTAGTTTCTGCTGTGGCTGTTTATTGAGATCTAAATCCACAGCAAGGGAAGACAAGGCTTTCTCTACAAGCTTTTCATGGGGACCAGCAGCTATTCTCATTTTGGATCTTGCTAATGGCCATGCCTCTGTAATGGTGCAGCAAGGAGACCTAATATGAATAGTATCAAAGGGGACTTCTGTTTGGAGAGATAATATCCTCTTAAGTCAAGCTGCGAGAGCTGGAAAAGCCAATGAACTTTCAGGAATGAGCATACTCTCTGCATTGCTGCCCTGCCAACTCACATCACAGGTTTCAGGAAAGTACAAGGTAGCAGCTGGCCTTTTTGCTTGGGTTCAGGCTTTCAGGCTGAGATCAATACTGATGAGAGCAGGGTTATACAAGCAGTGCTTTTTGAAGTATAATCATCTGTCCTCTTTGCCCAAGACACTCACACTCTGATCTCACACAACAACCTCATGCTGGAGCAGCAGCCCACAGCTACACTGGTGGCTTGCAGACAACCTGGAACCACTCACCACTGTCTGGGTTGCCACTCTACTACCTTCACATGTGCTCATGGTTTTACAAAAAAGGGACTAAAAGCCAGTAATTGCATAAGTTATATATGGAGTGACAACAGACTTAGCCTCCTGGGTAGGAAAGACTAATGCCAATGAGAAAAATTCTTGTAACTTTAAATTGATAAATTGTCCTTAACTTAAAGTATTTGGGTCCCTTAAATGCTTTACACCGTAAATTAAAGATTAGTCAGACTCCCTTGATCATGCTAAAAGGCACTTCACATAGCTTCTAGGGAGTGAAAAGATACTTTAAAGTGATGGAGTAACAAAATATCTCCAAGTCCCATTTGGACGTCATGGCTTGATCTTCTTATTGGGAGGATTATTCAAAGAGAGTTTTAAAAAGCCTTCAGGGGAAGTACTGATTTGTATATATGTAATGTATGTGGAAGAAGCATGCTCAGCTTTAATATGATACCAAAATAGCAATTTAAAGGTGACTCAGCATTATGGTGTTTATGAGATGCCGTGGGTGTCAGATAATTCATAGAGGAAAGTCAAACGTTATCAAACACTTGGCAATTCCCAGAACATTCCCCAGAGAATGAGCTGGTAATGTGAGACAAAGTGAAGGCTCACCTGGAAATAGTTATTGCAAATCAAGCTCTTGCAGCAAATTATTATTTTTGGAAGAACTTTGATTTTGAAGTTTTTTGCATGCAGAGAACATTTTCTGGATCAAATGGAAGAGAGGCACTTCAGTATCACCATGGCCTTGACCACAGGGTTAAGCAATGTGCTTAAAGCAAGGTCTTCATGTAGATTCTCAGATCCCAAGTCCCCGGGGCTAGAAATAGAGACATTTCCTGACTTCTACTCCCAGATGATGCCACTCTGTGGCATAGAACCCCTCAAACTCATCTCATGACTCCCCATTCTATGGAAAAGACCCTCACAGAAGAGCACCCTGGAGCTGTGTTGTGATTTAAGCCCAGCTGGCAACTAAACACTGCACAGGTACTTGCTCACTCCCCTGCCTCCCTGCCCCAGTGGGACAGGGAGGAGAGCCAAAAGGAGAACTCGTAAGAACTAAGAACCATTCGATAATTGAAGACAAAAGTAAAATATAATAATAATAGTAGTAAATTGAAAAAGAAAGAGAGAGAGAAAGAGAGAGAGAAAGAGAGAAAGAGAGAAGAAAAACAGGTGATGCACAGTAGAATTGATCACCATGTGCCGACCAATGTCCAACCCCATCCCCACAACCAGCAATCCTATCCAGGTAATTCCCCCAGTTCAAATACTGGGCATGGTGTTCTATGGTATGGAGTATCTCTCTGGCCAGTTAGGGTCAGCTGCCCTGGCCATGCTTCCTCCCAGTTTCTTCTTTTGCAAGATGGTCAAGCATGAGACACTGAGAAGTCCTTGACTCAGGGTAAGCACTGCTCATCAGCAGCCAAAACATCAGTATGTTATCAACTTTATTCTCATACTATATCCAAACCACATCACTCTACCAGTTACTTAGCAGAAAGTAACTTTATCTCAGGCAAAACCAGGACAAGCTGCCTCTGCTTTCACACCCTTCTGCAGCTCCTCCCCTCATTCTTAGCCTATCTTCCCTCCTACACCAAGATTTTCATGTGGCTTGGGGTTTCTTGTTGAGTCTGGAAAAATGTCTGCATTCTTATGAAGAGAGGAAGAAAAGAGAGAAATTTCATGCAAATGAGTCTAATCTGATTCAAGGGGGGGCAAATGGCTCTGCCTCAGTTTTCTTAAAGAGTACTTGGCCAGGAAGAATCATTGCAAGATACCATACTGCCTGACTAGAATAAACGCTCATTTCAAATCCCAAAGCCATGGGTGAGATACCTAATTAACAATATATGGAGGCAAGCTGTTGATATGGCTCACACAGGGACTCAGATATCAGCAAGGGCCTGGTGGGAAATCAGCACTACACATTTGAACCTTTTCTAATATATGAAGCCAGGTTCTCTGTTTATGTATCTCAGCAGGTCTTTATCACCTTTCATTGAAGATATGTTGGGTTCATTAGATCAGGCCTGCATATATCGAGGAATGCAAGTGTGAGCCGTTCTGAACCACAATCAATCATCAGAAAACAGGCATAATTTTAATTTTATAATTATGAGAATAATTGCAAAAGATTAGTAGTCTAGCCAGCTGGAGACTGCAAAAGTCTGAAGGCAATTAAGCTGCTATATTTTGAAAGTATCTAATCAATTTAATGCTTTTTCTTAGATAAAGCAGCTTGAACTTCAGTTTGAATTGTTGGAGGAGGCCTGTTGGGTGATGAATAAATATTTCTGGTAGATTAACCCAGCCCTATCACAAGTCAGGAAGATTCTTTTTGTCGGTTTCAGTAGGAGTTGATCAGGCTCTGTTCAGGAAGAGCACAAGACCTGTTTAATGTGTTTACATTTACTATTTCAGGCAGGACTGAACTGATTTAACTGCCACCTCAAAACAAACTGACATTTAAAAAACAGGTTGCAGAGACTTTTTTTCAGGTCGGCCAAGCAAAATGTTAGGAGGAAAACAGTGCTTACTGACATATAATTATCTAACAAAACACAGAAGAAATGGGATGGGAGGAGCCACTGAAATGGTGACCGAGTGGTGAAACAAGTAATGCTCGCTTCCTATTTCACAGGCCATTACTATTTTTTGAAAGAATGCCTTGATACCCTGCTGAAATTCAGTGGATTTGAATTACACTACAGACAGGAGAGACAGGAATACCATGGAATAACAGCAGTCTTGAAATGATGTCACAAATCTTTCCAGGATTTTTGCACAAACCTCAAACATCTTGACATTTTGATGGGTCTGGCAGTGGTATAACATAATTGCTGGATCACCAAGTCTGAGATGCTGAGTCACATCTATAGGAACTAAAGGCAATCTCAGGGAAAATACAACCCTCTCCCTAGTCAAGATCAGAATTCTGATGAATTTTACTCCTTCTGACAGCAAACTGGGATTAAGCAGCATAAAGCCCATGCTTTAAAGGTCCCAACAGAAAAAAGTCTCAATAAAATGTGCTACTTTCCCCTCAAACTCTGTCAAAAGGTGATAGATAGGCTTTCAAAAGGGGGCTTGGAATATTTCACAAGTGTCATTCTCTTCATGGAAAGTTTGGGAATTGTCATCTTCGCTTTCATCTTCCTTCTCATCTTCTCAGGCTGGGGAAACCCTGGTTCCTGTGGGGTAATTTGTACCATGCACTTGTGCTGCAGCCTGAACCCCAGTCTGCAGAAAGAAGGAATCAGACTGGAAAAAGCCCAGGAAATATTTACTCATGCTCGGAATCCATGTCCAAGCCCAGCATTTGAGTAGCCCTCTGTACGACACTCTTGAGGTTACAATGCCTGAGGTTATGCATGCCACATAAGCCAGACTTCACTCTGTGATGTTTTGAAAATTCGGGGAGAATTCTCCGTAACATAGTGATGTTTACTTAAGTTAGCCAATGTATGTTAAGTGTCTTATCAATATACCTTGGATGTTTTGGACAGATGGACACTGCTGCCTGGACTGTCTGCGCTGCTGGTCTGCCTGCCTGCTTACCTGCATGTATGTTTGCTGCTTGCTCTCTGCTATTCACATAGATCTTCATAAATCATCATATTTAGCTTTCTGATTGATGGAGCCTATGTAGCACTATTGCCTGATCCAGGCCCGAATTCTCCGTACACAGTTACAGGCAAAATGTCAGGGGCCAGAGTACCCTGGTCATTCTAGTCCGTATTCAGAGCCTCTTTGGATGCCTCTGCATGCTGCACCCAGCTGCATCCTTAGACACTGCCTCTGCATATTTACCACCCTTCTCTCTAGGAGACAGTCACACCAACCCTGACAGCTTTCTTTTTAGTAAAGTAAAAGCTTTTGGATAAAAGACTCAGCATGCCTGATTGTTTTGCTGTTTATTTAAGGAGAAGGAGAGCTTCAGGGTAAAAGTGCCCTAAGTACTTGTCTCTGCCAAGACATTCCCGTTTAAGGTTAACATTATAGCAGTCTGATTTTAATATTTCTGTGGTGTAATGAAAGCTGCCCACCACCCCATTTCTGCTTCATTAAGTTAATATGACTCAGATAATTAACTCAAAGACAAATGATTATCAAGCTATAGGACATTCACCAGTGGAGTCATTAAACCTTTTAAACACAGAACCACTGCTCTATTGACTGACAATCTTTATATGATTAGATGAATTCATTTCATGAGCTTTTCAGCCAGCAGCACAAAATACGACTGCAGTTTCCCAGTTTTCCTCTTCTGAATTGCTACATTAGCTGCCTCTGAAGTTTGAATCACAAGGATTTCTGAAGCTTCTGCTGTTATCTATTAAAGGGATTTATGGTTCACACTATTTCAGGTGGCATACCTGCAAGTAGAGACAGAAGTGGCACTTCTGCTCTAAAGCTGCTTTTAAGGTTTTTAAAGCATTGCTGAAAAGCAGAGGGGAAAAAAATAAAAAAAGACTTTTCAAGTAGGCTGACTATCAGGAAAGTTTGTTTACTACAACCCAGAGCTACGATCAAAACTGCAGCATGACATTTTGGCATATCGAAACCCCCATTTAGGGCTTTCTCCTGCCACCCCATTGCAGCTTCATAAATCCTTTACAATGCATCAGAAATTCTCCTGTCACCATATTGCAGTGTGTTGAAATCCAGAGCAATCCCCACACAATCCCTGAGGGCAGTGGTCTCCTTTCCACCTAATCCTCCAGCTCCAATTGTGATACTGAAAAAGGACTGGAGGAAATGTGGGGGATTAGTAGGGGACAGGCAGAGCTGGCTGCAGGGGCCCTCTGCCAGTACTATGCAGGCAAAGAGGGCGTCGAGGAATCACCTTCCACTGAATGTCCTTTTCCTGGGGCTCTTGCAATTGCTTTGCTACCAAGTGTTATGCAATCTGAACCCTGTAGGCAGATCAAAAAAGAATGTGAAGAAATATCATATTGATCTTATTCAGAATACTTATCAGTGATTTGAAAATATAAAGGAAATCACTTCTGCTAAGCTATGCAGATGTCGAACAGATAAACACACTGACGGGGGCTGAGTGTTCACAAAAGCAGGACAAGGACATTCAGTAAATTAGTCCTATACAAAACGTGTATGAGTACAATCAAGCACCAAACTATGCATCAAGGGGAAAAGAATGTCCCTTCTATCTAGAGAAAGTGGTGCTGAGGATGCAAAGCCCAAGACTAGAAAGGGACTAGAGATGATAATAATAATGTATAACAAAGCATGAGCTCACAGTGTTATCAGGGGATCAAAGGAGACTAGGGAAAGAAACAAGGGGTCATTCAATACCCTTCCACACACAATGGGAAGGACAGGAATAAAAACCACATTTTTTTCAAAAAGCTTTTACAGATTTTGGGTGCTTTTAACTAGTGGAGAGAATTACCACAAGGAAGAGATACTGGACTGATTATTTTCTTATCAAAGCTGAAGAGCTTCTCTTTCATAAGTGCAGTTCAGTAAAGCTTCTTCAATTTATGGTGTTTGAAAAAGCAGACTTATATCCTGCATGGCTTTGCCTCGTCTCTTCTAGCAACAGTTAGCCATAACGGGTAATGGAAGAAACAAAGGTTAAATGGTTGTCCAGCTTCCAACTGATTTTTGCATCCTTGCTTTGGAATAGAAACAAAATAATGATTATTAATGTAGAACCAAAATCAATCAAGTGCCCCAGTATCTTCTAGGACATGTTGAAGTGGCACAGGAAAACCAGTGTCTGGGTGAAGTTTGGGTAAAGGAAACTCCTAACCTCATCCCAAGATATAGAGTAAACAGAGAATCTTAACAGAAGGGATGAACAAGACCATGATTGGGTAGCGGGAAGAAACTCACAGGATTATGAAGGAGAGTTCCTGTTCCTATTGTTGTCAAGGGAAATTTTGCTGTTGAAATCAAAAGGAACACACAAACATTGTTTAGTTTATCTGGGAGAAAGCCAGGATTTGGACAACATTGTGACGCTATTTATGCACTGTTGGGACAGTTACTTTATGAGAACAAGAATAAGATAAAAAAGAGAGATTAAGAACAGACTGTGAAACCAGGTGCCTGAATAAATGATGCCCTGCTTAGCATTAAACTGGTATTAAGAAGTCAAATTCTGGGGTTTTTGGAGTTTTGGTGACACTCCTATCTATTTTGTCTCATGACCAAGGAAAAAAGTGGACTGGATTCAATGAGAAAGGCAATTACACTTCCTACACTTTGTAAGCAATCACTACAAGTGCATTATTGTAATTAGCATATCATATCTGGAAATCATCACTCCTCTCTAACACTTAATTGGTTAAAATCTTTGTAAACTCTTAAGTGTTTGACTAAAATGAGTAACTGCACCTGCAGTTACTGTAGCTCTGGGTGGATTTCAGATTAAAAATATTCCAATTGCTATCTTTGGAAGTAGAAAGTATCACAGAAAAGTGGTGAAATACCACTCCATGCAACATTCACCTGTGAATGAGCAATGAGCACCCTGTCATATATTGCTTTTGAGTCTGTCTCCCTTTTCCTTTTCAGATAAACCCAGCCAAGATCATAGTACTGGTAAAACAGGATGTTTGAAGAGATGGTATCTAACTTATTTGAGGATGTCAGTTCCTCCTTTTCCTCTTCTAGCAAGTGTTCTGGATTGATGTAAATCTTTGCATGTGGTACTTTACATGTAACAAGTAGGAAAAGAGCGATTTTACATCTCCACAGTGCTATGATATTACCAATTTTAATCTGCAGTGTGGACTGCTTATGGCTCTACAGCTGAGTCACTGTGACTGCTTCGATCTGCTTTTGGGATCTTGAGAAGGATTTTTTTTTTTTTTAAATGAAGTGCAGGGAGGGAGGAAAGAGCTAAACTGGCTTTTTGGTGCTTGGCAAACACCTGAGTCTTTTTCTCTTGAATGACGGATTAGTGGGCATTAATCCTTCCTGAAGGCAGTGCATTCAGCTGATCCCCATGGGGAGCATGGTCCACTGTGACTATTGAGATGTACTGCGTCAGAAAATTTTGACAACTGGCCTTATCTAAATGCTTGGATGTCTCTAGCAAAGCAGCAATGGGCCAACTTCCCCTTGAGAGAGTCCTGGCACCTAGACCAGTGAGGAAAAATTTATTCCCTCCATGGCTCCAGAAACAACACTAGGGCTCCAGTGTGCTTGAGTTATCCTCAAAAGACAGGCTCTCTTTGAAAGGACATGTATATCTGTCAGCATCTCATGGGTGGGAGTGCAAGCACAGGGAAGACTGGTGAGGATCTTCACAAGAGTTAATCTATAATATTTCATTCAATTTTCATCTCAGTTTTTTTAAGGTCTGAAATTAGAATCAAACAAATGCATGGCATAATTGTAGTATCAACAAATACAGAATTAAACCTGTTTTCTTTTTTTTTTTTTTTTTTTTTATAATTGTAACAGGGAAGCAATATAGTGAATATTCAGGTGTTTGGTGGTTTGGGTTTTTTTTAATAATCTCCCTGTGTTCAACTGCATCCAGGTTTAGTTTAAATATATTGCTCCCTTTTCACCTTCAAGCTCAGATGGTGGTATTTTTTTGTTCAATAAGACAGATGTGAAAATAATTCATTACCTGATGTAATACTGGAGGCTGAGGAAATGCATTTATGAATGCTTTAGGGAATTTGTTTACATGCACTCATTCATTGTCTGTTTTACCCAGACTGAATGTCCTTTTTTTTTTT
>VWZN01010470.1:414286-458056 GCA_013396955.1 Regulus satrapa | reverse complement strand
TTTTTCCCCTAAACAAGACATTTGGAGACATTTTGAAGGTTAATTTAGCATTTCTCAAATGTCACCTAAACTCTGACTGATAAAATTGATCTAATTTCTTTTCCACCCTCCACCACAACAAAGTCTTAGCAACTTATTCACTTAAAAATTCTTCAGGCCATAATCTCTTCAAACTGGAGACATCTAGAAGCATGAACAGAACCCTTGGTTGTGATGGAATAAATCCCACTTCCCTGTTTTTCTTTGGTTTCTTCTTCATTATTTTCATAGAAGATAACAACAGAGCAGACAGTTCCACCTACATCTCCACGCACTTACAGACAAGGGTGCTAAGAAAGAAGAGATGAGCATCCTGTAACAGCATAGACTGACAGCTTGTTAGACCTTTGGACAGCAACTCTCCATGGGGATTGAAGCCATGGGTTTTCTCACAGCTGTTGAAGCCAGTCTGAATCTAAGGTGTCATGTCCATCAGGCTGTTCAAAAGAAAACTCTATTCTTGTTAGGGTTGTTTTCAGCCAGATCATTTCTGAGAATCACTAGCATGCTGGGAGGTGGTGGGGCCATGTGTGTGGAGGACAGTGGGAGGTCAAACTGCAGCGGCCCTGACAGTTCCAGTCTGCACCAGGATCACTGAAAGGGTGCACATATCCACGTGCAAAATTGCCTGCACACTCTCAAGCCTGATGAGACACCTCATGACAACTGACAGAAAATTAGAGTCACCAGTAGCAAACTCTTCACATTACACAAAATCCTGCCTCCCTCCCACACAGGGTGGTCCTGCCAAGGTCTTAACCCTGTAGACACACCAAATGAACAAAGATATAGGTGCTCCAGCTAAGACCTGTCTCTGGCTATCCTGCATATTGACATTTTTGTATTATTTGAAAGCAAATATAAATATCTAGATTTGTTAGGCTGCAAGCTGAGCTTTATCTGAATTCTGGTTGTGATGTGGAAGTTGAAGATGAAGTGAAATCTGGAGCTAACAATCTAAACATTAATAAGGGTTAGGGTAGACAAAGCTAGCAGCTTAAATATTACTTTAAAATGAATAGGTAGAGTGAAGAGCCCCCATGTAATGGTATATGAACTCTAGCAGACGCATTACAACATTGGCTGCAGAATCAAATGAAATTCATCAAATCCGACCAAAGTATGAAGACAACATTGCAACATTTGGTAACAAAACAGTGAACCAATGAAGAGTGATAACACCCTAGAGTGTAGTTTCTCTGTTTGTCCATACTGTCAGACAAAGCACGAGGAGTTCAAATTGTAAGGTGTAATTGGCCAGGGATTTCTTTGTTTGGAGTCCCTCTTTAGAGGCACCTGGCTAGAGGTACCAGAGACTGTGATTGCTCTGGGCCAAAAATGTACCTACTGGAGATGAGAGCCTGGTGAAAAAATTTATCTAACACTGCAAGATAAAGGCAGAGTCAGGCCCCAATGCCACTTCAGACCCTCCCAAACTGAGCCTCTGACTTTGCACAGGGCACATCTGTGACCAGACCAGTTCACAAGACACCAGCTGGTGGGTGTAATGCTCTGACCTAACCAGAACTTCCCACCACAGCTCCTAAAGAATTAATTCACTGCTGACAAACCCACACTGAGGATGGGGAGGTTTGGTCCAAAGGCTTGTAAAATCACTGATCCCCACAATTCAGCTATTTATCACACATCATAGCACAATACGTCTTCAGTAGTCCAGCAGGTCATCACCATTGCAAGAAAAGAGTCTGACCTACCAGGTTACACAGTGACTTGAGCTGACTTCATCAGTCAGTACAGAGTGGCAGGAAAGATGAAATTAAGTTGCCTTCCCAACATATCAGCATCCATCCAAATGTGTACTCAAGTAAGCTGGCCTGAAACAGATCAGGGCAGATGGCTAAACTCAAAGTTGCCGTTATTTACACATTTATCAGAAAAACTCGATTCTCACAACTATTCCTACAGCAAATTCCCAAACAGTGTTTCTTTTATTGCTGAAAGTGACTTAGCTTGATTTGAAAATATGAACCACAATGAACAAGCTCTGAAATACCAGATCGAAACAATAGCAGGATGAATGGAAGGAAGACATTCAAAGTTACCAGAAAGAAGACAGCAATTTTCCAATTAGCTCATGAACAAGGGTTCACTGACACTCTGACAACTAGAGCTTCAATCAGCCTGCAAAGTCTATTTAATCTAATTTGCTGATGAGATCAGGCAAAGCCTTCCTATTCATTCTGTTCCTTGATCTAGTGCTAACCACACATATTGCTGTAGCTTGTGCCATCCACCCCTGTACCCCTGAGACTCTCCAAGAACAAGTGTGCATAAAATGCCTGTTACCCTTTGGTGATGGTGCAGAAAAAAATCCTTTTTTTTTTTACAAGTCATAGCTAGTGTAAGCAAACCAAATAAATTACCAAAAATGCAATAATGATAAAACAGCCTTACCATGGCGCAACTTTAGACAGAAGGAGGTTGGTATTGCCTCTGTAACTATGATTACAAATTTAATTATAAATGTAAAGCAGCAACATAATTACTCAGCTCACACTGTAACTATGCCTCGGAATTGCACAAAATTCATAGAAAGGAAACAACAAGTAAAGGGTCACAGCAACATATGCCACTTCCAGGTGAGGTACAGTCAATTACTAAGTAAAAGACTAACAAGACAGGCCAAGAAAGAGAACTTGACATGGGGAGGTCAGACTTCAAAAGATTTGGATCTGTGCAACATTCCCCTCCCAGATGGGAGTCTGAGTTTGGCAGCTCAAAACTCCCACAACCCTTGTTTAACCCAGTTCAAATTATGCAATGTGGTTTATCCCCTGCTCACATGCCCTCATTATCTTCCAGGCAAGGAGGGAGAGGAGGAAAGATCATGAGCACATTTGCAAGAGGACAATATTGCTCCTTTCTGGCTGCATTTTTCAAAGTGAGCCAGACACTACCCTTCCATATATTGGATCAATATAGCACCAGCAGAGCTCTAATTCAATGGGTACTTAAAAATGCAACTTTATCCCACTAATTACCCTTTCGACCAAAGGTCATGCTGCCATCTCTCCAGCCCCATCCTCTTACATTCCCTGAGACATTTGCTTCAGGTGGATAAAGTTTAAGAGCAGGAAGAGTCCTTTGATATGGTGGCATGAAATAAACTGCACTGTTTACCCATGATGCAAAGACCACATTTTGGTGTCTATTTGAATGGAGACAGGCTGAGCACCAAAACGTAAGTTCAGTCCATTTGTTCCAGGTACTGGACACTGAGTTGTCTGCCCTGAGGGAATCCCTGCTTCTCCCACGTCCTTCTAGCCCCCATCCACAACACACTCTATGCCCATGGCTAAACATCTCCCAGAAAGTGAAGAAACCCCTAATCTTGCTAATCTGGCTGAGAGCAGAAGCATGAAAGCAAGAGCAGGGATGCTTCAGGCAGCTCACTAAGAGGCTCCATGCAGGGCTAAAGGAAAATGGTGCCAACCACACATCTACAGAAAATGCTATCAGCCTCCTCTGCCAGCTACAGTAGCTATTTTTGCTTTGCCATATAGGCTGTGATTTGCACAGCATACTCAGAATGTTCCCCTCAGTTTTCTTTGGGATAGGAATGGACTTTACCTATGGGTTTGCTGAGCTTGCACGGTCACCGATGTTAACGAAGAGCATCCAGAAAGGGCCACTGTCGAGATTGATATACCCTCATCCACAGAAAAAGAGGGTCAGTTCCATCACAGCTCAGATTCCTCAGCTGAAAATGAGTCCAGAGCAGAAGCATGGCTGTAAGAAGCAGATTTCTTTACTGAACTTTAAAAATTAGATATCTTTCTGAAGCAATTTTTGACCTTCTAAAAATGTCATTTTTATTCATTCAAGAAATTTGCAACATGAAAGTTTAAATATTATTCAGGGGAATCCGTTGTCCTTTTCAAAATGCTATTATATTCATCAAGACACACATATTTGTTATTTAGATGCCTCTTTTTAATTTTATTTTACTGTAGTACTGAAAGTGAAGTTCATGACCTTTAACTAGACATTGAATTCCTCTTTACTTGCATTGCCTCAAGAATTTACACCACACTGAGCTTGCTGCAAGACTCTAAGGCTATGTATTTACCTTCTTTGAAACACACTTGTCTGGAGGTAGGAACCAGGGCTGTGCTTCCCAGCCCCCTCACAATTCAGATAAGAGCCCCAAGCTCCTGCAATGTCGCCAGCTGTTCCCTGGGCTGCAGGAGGTGAGGGCCCCTTAGCTATGCCTGGGCATCTCTCCGCTCTCCCTCATACTGGCAGAGCAATAATCCAGATCTCTGCTCTCCCTCACACTGGCAGAGCAGTGTTAGGGATGCAAATACCACTGTACAGGTGCATGAGGTGGTTTTTCATCTGACTGGGCAGGATACTGAGACCACCCCAACTCTGCATAAACATTCTGGGCCAGCATTACTACATCTATTTTGCCTTTGTCATTTGAGCTATTGAGATGAAAGCTTTGCGCCTCTGTTTTTATGCAAGTTACAATCTTTAAATCCCTGCCTGCAGAGTCCATACACTCCCAGCCCTTTACCTGCCGCGTCCTTATTTGTACACAGGCAGCAACACCCTGTCAAGGAACATCAGTGCTGCAGGTTTCAGGTTCACTCCTTATTCCCAGGTTTCAGGCTCACTCCTTGTGCCTAGCTGTAAGCCAGCACTTGAAAAAAGAGTGTTTAAATCAGCCTAAATCCAAGGGAAAACAACTATTTCCAGAATGGCAAAATTCCATTATTTTTGCATTTTCATTTAAAGTGAAAATTCTTTTCTGGGTTATGTATTAGCATCTCATCTGGTTATACAGCTTACAAAGGATAAAATATTGACATAAGAAATTTTACACTGAAATGAGCTACGTTTCTGCAGTTACCTGAGCAGAAACATATGGAGAATATGAAAAGGCAAGACAAGCAATTTTCTAGAACTCTGACATACTGAATTTATACAAATAACAGCATATGAAACATTGAACTGAAAACAAACCCTAGCCACTTTGGACCATGACTAAGTACCCTTGGATTGAAGTTGATGATGCTCATTCCCTCAATTCAGTTTTTCCAAATTCCTCATTGCCCTGAGCTTTATTCTCAGTCAATTAGCTCTGTGCTGCCAGGTAACAAACTCATCTCCATCAGCAGATAAACAGTATTTCAACTACATAACTGTAATTCAGGTCTTCTAGGTGCCAGGTATCCTGAATGTGCAAGAGTCCAGAAATTCCTTCAGGCCTTTGCATAATAGGAGGGCGTTGGATCTGTCCCACTCCATATGGGCTGCTACTGGTTATTGAGTCATTTTCAACACATCAGTCATTATTTTTTGAGCACTTGCATGTCTGGGGAAACAACTCTTAAAATATTACATTGAGATATTTAGAAAAGGCATAGATGTGATACTTAAGGACATGCTTTAGAGGTGGACATGGCAGTGCTAGATTAGAGACTGGACTCAATGATATTAAGGTTCTTTTTCAACCAAAAATAATTCCAAAACATTTCTGCCCCAGGATAGACTCAAATAACCAGTTCCAGGATGGGCAGTCTGTATCCAGTACCTGTCCTGGGTGATAAAGGTGACACCTACCTACATCACTACAAAGCCTGCTTGCTTTGTTCAACACAACCTTATAGCACAACCAAAATACTTATTATTCCCATACTTCCTAGCAATTATCTCCTGACTTTTCTCCAAATCTCTGACTATTTGAGCTGAAGAAAATTTTCAAAAGAAAAAAAGAAAAAAGAAATTTTCACCTCTCATATTTGGCACAGTTCAATCACTTTACATTTTGTTCTGGATTTCCATACCTATGCCAGTGTTAGCTATTGACAACACAGGAGATGGCATAATGCTGTTCTCTCCATTTTTAGTAATTTCTGCAGTTGAGGCTTTCCTTTACATATCACAAAGTTGTTTTCTTTTCTTTATATCTGAGGAAGAGTAGGGGGAATGAAAAATAAAAATAACAAAGCCTTTACCTTAGACAGGTTCTCTCAGATACATCTGCACCTTGCAATTAAAGCTCATGCCACCCACCTGTGCATGCACACTCAGGTTGGTAGCTGCTCAGGGGATGACTGCTATGTGCTTTATTTATCATGCACCTCATTGTCTCCACTTGATCAAAACAATCCGAATATAAGCTTGAATAATTGTCATAAAACATTCAACATTTTATAAATTATGAAAAAAAAAAAAACAACCTACCTTCAGCTTTAATATGGAGTTTCTCACCTTGCAAACAAGAGAGCTCCCAAGCATAGCTGGTGAGGTATTCAGCTGTGGTCAGTTCTCTACCCAGGATGCATTCAGAACCTCACAATGCTTATCTCCACAGATTGTCAACTTTGACATCAAAACCAGTCCCCACTTTTCACAATTTCAGGTTTTAGGGTGTGATTTTGTAACACAGTGTCATAGAGGGCTTACTAAAGGTTTTCAGCATGCATGCTTCCTTCACCTTCATCTCTCAGCTGTTGGCTGCACATGTCTACATAGAATTTAAAGAAACACTTTAAATTAGTTTTAATTTCAACAGCACCAAGTATTACCTTGACCTGTTTCCTATATCCTGTTCCCCATAAAGCTACAGGAATGCCTCAGCTAACCAAAGGAGAGGATGAAGGAGGAGAGCCCGCAGACTGTGCTTTTTGGCAGCAATAGCAGTTTGTGGAGCTGCTGACATTGGCTTTGTACTCAGAAAGCAGGCAGCCTTTTGAAATGTCAAAGCTTTCCAAAACAATTGTCTAAAAATCTTGTGGTAAAATGTACTCTGAGGACAAAGCACTGTGAGGGTACCATGGATGAAAACTCTGATCCAGCATTGTGCCTAACAGAAATTCACTTTTCTTTTGCATGTCCTTGGACCACACAGCACATGTGTGTATGCCTAGACCCTGGAAAGCCCACAAATGTGTCAAAATTAAGCCCTCCAAAAGCAGCACAAGCCAAAATTAAGGTTGGGTACGACAGTTAACTTATTCAGTCTTTCTACATGTGGACATATGCTATAGAATGAAATAAATACCTGTGGACTACTACAATAGAATGAAATATTTGATTTATATAGCACACAAAATAAGCTACCCTGATTAATTCCCTTTCATTAGTTTACCTTATACCAAACATTCAGTGTATGGCCACATACCTTCTTTACTCCATGCTTTTCAGATGTGCTGACTTCCATTGCTATTTCATACCCATTATCACACCACAAGTTTGCATTAGACATATCAGTGAAGTTATGTCCCCAGTACCCTTGTGAGGAAGCCCATCCTTCCATCTCTATGGACACATGAGTCTTGCATCAGCTGGTTCAAACTGATATTTTCAAGTCAAATTTCCTAGTGGCTTCAAGGACAGCTGCAAGTTCTCAGCCCTGTATAGCAGATTCCACTTGCATTGGTGAAAGGGCCCAAACTAGGAAGGCTTGTTCACCCTTAAGTTTGGTTGACTTAGTTAAATTATCAATAGATAACAGAGGGGACAAATAATACTCAACCGCACCTGAGAAAATAACTCACATATCACTGTCTCCTCCAGAGCTGTGGGACTCTGCAGGTCAAATGCAGACACACAAACTCCACGTCTTTGCTGTCCCCAAGCCAGTCCCCTTGAACCTGTGTACCTTGCAAGACCCAAGAAATGCCTCAGCTCCACAGATTGCCTTCCAAGGCTGTGATGATGTTTATGCCTGCAAGCCTACCGAACCTTGAGGTGGACTTACCTGCAGCCTTCCCCAGCTTTGTGTTGTGCCCTTGGAAATAGGACTATAGGCCACAGAATAATTCACTAGAGTATCCACAGCACCTCAAACAACATTCAGCCTCCTTTTCTTGCAGTCCCCTCTGCACCAGATTCTGGTCCCACCTATACTGATTCAGGAAGGGCTGAGAGTGCTCTGTAAAGGCAGCAGCTGAATCACCACTTCCAAGCCCTTGAGATACAAGGGTGCCACAAAAGGGGCAGGGATGTGCATACACCCCTTGAGCACAGCCTGCAGATATGAGGCAGGGGAGGGTCTTTTCTGTCTGGAACATAAGGATAGAAATATCTTAAAATCAGGCTGATGCAACCAATATGCCTTATAGGTACCTTGTAGACATCTCAATCCTTCCAGTGAAAGCTCTCTTGATCTGTGTCTCTCTCACACAAAACTATTTAATAGCCCTGTGAACAGTAAATCCTGCTCTCCATAGCATTTCCTTCTTTACCATAATAACCCCCTTTTCCTATGTGCTCACTACACCTGCACAGAGGCAATGGTGTTTTTGGGGCAGAGGTACCCAAGCAACTGGGTTCCACTGCTTTTGAAGTGCAGAAGGAGAAGTGTTGGCCCCTCTTGCCTTCCTTCTGTGTACCACTTTCACCAAAAAATGTACAAAATATCCTATTAGAGCTCTACCTCCCCATCAAATTTCATTGAACGTAGGTAAGAGCTCAGTAGTTTTTTTGGTAGAGCCTGACAAAGCAAGGCCATTCTGAAGGTCCAGCACTGGTTCCTTTCTTGTTTGACCAGTCTTGTTTGACCCAGCCACTGAAAAAAGCTGGTTGACTGTCCATGTATTTGTCCATGATGCCTTTTTTCCTTGCTCATTTGAAGGTTCCTTTAGCTGTGTGATGAATGAGACTACAAACTCAGCTGATGTAAAAAAAAAAAATTTATTTTCCCAAATGAGTTTAATCTGGACCAGTTTCTGATCTGGTTTATGGCCCTGATTGCATGAAATTTCATGCTGGCATGCAAGCTGGCTGAGGGACAATGAATTAATCAGTGGCACTCATGTTTATGCTGTCAAGTATGTGGAAATACAGCTTTATCCAGACTAAATATTTCCACCATTTTAATATCACTTAGCCTAGACAGGCTTTAGAAGAAGACTGTATTTAATATTCTCGTAACTGTATTTTGCATTAGCCAGTCTCTCAAAGTTAAATCAGCTTTTAATTTCTTCAAATGTTCATTCTTTATTTTATTTTTAGTTCAATGAAAAAGAATAATTTATTGATGTTTTTATCTAATTGAATGTGATTGCTGTGTCTCCCCTCAGCCTTTCAATTTTTCTCAGTCACAGAATAGTTCTGGGAGGTGGTATTACAGCTTGTACAAATTGTGCATTTAGACTTCAGTAATCCTGAGGAAGTAGAAAATCTCTACCTCAGGGAAAGTTTAGTTTATCCTTTTCTAAATCCTTCCAAAATCAAACACACATGCTAGTAAATGGATGGGGAAGTTTCATCCAGTGACGAGACTGAACCAAACCACTCATGAAGCAAAGCCTGAGTAAATGGATCCCTGTATGCTGGAAATGGAGACTAAATCCCGGGGAACCCTCCCTAAAGTCACTGGAGTAGCACTTGAATAGCATCTCACCCAGCAGCAATACCTGCTACAGATGAAACCTGCCTGAACTCTGGCACACCAGCTGTGCAGGTCAGCATGCTCTGTGGTGACAGCCCACACACAGAATGTGGCCTTCCCAGCTCTGAGTGTGCCTCCTACACAGACCTCGCTGGTCGCTCACTGCTACCCATCTTGTGATTTAGGCAGTCACAAAGGAGTCAGTGAAACTAATTTACAGGATCTGCATCCAAGGGCACAAGTAACGCCCTGAAAGATTCCCTGCAATGGACCTCTGCCACTGACTGTGCAGAAAAAACAGATACAGAGAACTCAATAAGCTGAAACAGCAAGAGTTTGTGGTTCCTTTTCTTTTTACCTTGAAATTGTCTCTCTGCTCACATACCCTCTGCTATCAGCTCAGGTATCAACAGAGAAGGGTGCCCAAAGTTACACAGTCACCTTACATAAGAAAGTATGAAGGGCTATCAGGAGACCAGAAACTGATTAAATGTGTCTGTACGGTTTGCCCTCAATTCTATTTTAAAATTGTGTGCTTCCTTCATCTTGTTCTTAACAAATGTGATCTGATCCACCAAAACAGATCAGTGTGAGCTGAAACACTGTCAGAGGATATCTTCTGACATTTTGGCCACTTTATCAGAGGAAATTGCCCTGATTTATGAAATGTACAGTAAAATTTTCATGTGTATTTTATTTAATTTCCTGTCACAAATTTGCAGTTCCATAAGGAAATGTAGGCATTTACAGAGTGGTAGCAACATCAAAAGGTTCATCACAGTTGTTACTTATTTGTGGAACTTAAATAAGGGGGGCACAGAACAGTTAACTCTACATCGTAGTTGCTTGCTCTGCACAGGCAGTATTTAAATCCCTTTAGTCACAGAGTGGAATATTACTTTTAACAGAAAGGCATTAGGTAAAGCAGAGTGGTAATAAGGGGCTGAAAAAAGGTGGGAGAAGAAGTGCAAAGCACAACAACAGAGGGAACAGGGGTCCTGTGTCTCACCTCACTGACAGCAAAGGTGATAGTAACCACGTGCTAGGAGGATCTACAAGATTTGGAACAATTCAGAAAACACACAAAGGTAAATCAAGCAGTTAAGCTGCTAAAAAATAGTGCTATGAATTAACATCACCAACCACAAACCACTCAAATTTTGTGGTTTTAAACACACCGGACATGTCCTCTTCAGTTTCAATAATTCTGACAGCAGGAGTGGGCATTGCATAGGTCACATGTTCATTAAGTGCAGCTCTTCATGAAAGCTTTCCAACTGAACTGCTTAGCACAGCTGAGCAACATCCTCCTGCTGCTTCTTCAGTGATTTGTCTTAATGTGCTTTAACATCAGTCTTGGAAAGAATGAAAAAAGGAGACTGAGTAGAAGGACTGTGCAATTCTTCATGTGGCAGCAAAAAACAATAACCAAACTCTAGTCCTAAATCCAAAGCAAAAAGGCATCTTGAAGCTGTGATCATTGATGACCAGGCAATCTTTTTTATTTTTTATTTTTTTAAGTGTATTTCTTTCTTGAAACGCTTTCAAGATTTACTCTTATTACTGCTATTACTACTCTTTATAACAACTATTTTACACATAGCCCAGAGTAATCTACTTGCAGGATATCAGTTTCTCTCCCTTCTTCTTGGGGTGAAAGTTTCAGTATAAGTAGCCAGTTCTGAGTGGCTGACTTAACCGATATATTTCTTCTGGAAGGTGGGCCAGGACTGTACACCCTAGAATGAAGGCACACAAAATAATTCACAACTTTGGAAAAGCTATTCCTTGACCCTTTTTGTATTATACTTTGTTTTGATCCCAATGATTAGGATTCCCAACAATCCCTCACTTGGTCCAATGTGCCTCCTCTGTACGTTGACTTGGTCACATTCATTAGTCAGATCAAGGTATACTCCTTTCAAAGAACTGCACCATGACACAGTATATAACATTTGTCCAAAATGCTCTTAAGATGAAATCAAAGTCCATGAGAAACTTGGTTTCCACTGTGACCTAAAAAAAGATGTCATGCTGATTTCCAGCAGCCTGAAGAAATTCTTCAGTAAAGCCCATGTCTGGATGTACTGCTTAGGGTAGTAGCAATGTAATCCTAAGAACAAATCCAGCTCCTTCTAACTCACTGGTTCAAGACCACATGGAAGACCACATGCTCTGATCATTGGCGTAAGCCAAGCATTGTAACAAGATTTACTAAAACCAGGTCACTTTTGGAAGACACAAACATCTTCTCAGTTTCAGCTATACAACTTTTCTCAAGTCTACTCTGTTCAGTTATATCCCATTTCCCATCATTGAAGAGAAACAGAATAAAACTAAATGGAACACAGGAAAAAAAGAAAAAAAAAATCAGAGACATTCCAAATAAAGTCTGACTTTATTAAAACCATGTTTTCTTTCCACAGTCCTGCTGCACCTTGACATTGCAAAATTTATGCTTTTCAATACTTTTCAATTGGATCTTTATTGCTTCACTACTTCCTTATGTGTAAGGACAACCTTACAAAGCCATCAGGGCTGACAGGCTTCTTTCTAAATTCAAATATGAATTCAGGTGCACAATGAGGGTTCAAAGTATGACAGTAAGACAATACATGTCACAAGCTCCTAAATTTAACAGCTTTTTTTACAATATTTTATTTCAGGCAAAACCTAATGCATGAAACAAACCTGTAGTTCCTCAAATAAATAGCCAAGACCTCATTAGTTTAAAAACTAGTTAGAGATTCTGTAAGCACCACCTGCTAAATAAAGTTTCATTGGTTTTAAGCACTGAAGGCAGGAAATTCTAAAATTAAAGTTCTAAATAAAGAAGTTGTGGAATACAGCTTCTTTGGATTACCTTGTTACAAATTTTTCTTTCTCAAAATAATTGTTCCTTCTATTTTGTAAGGTCAGGCTAGATGAGACTTTGAGCAACCTGGACTAGTGGGAAGTATACCTGCTCATGGCAGGGGATTGGAACTGGATGATCTTTAAGGACCACTTCAACCCAAACCATTTTATGATTAAATTATGTAGTAACACAAAAATAGCCAAAGTGTATCAAATCAAAGATTCTTTACACAGCAGCCAGTAGCAAAATAACTGTAGCTAAATCCAGCAAGGATTTAGAACAAAGAAAATGAAAGTTAAGGAAAACATCTACACCTAGTGCTTGTATACAACTCATGCTTTGAGTTGAATGGCCTTTAAAAAACTCTAGGAATGTAAAAATTTCTCCTCAAAACACTTACTAAGCTTGATTTTAACTTTAGCTTTTTCAAAAAAAATTAATAAGCAGTAGAAGATAAATTTCTCCAATAGATGCATTACATTTTAACATTCCAAGTAAAAGCAAGACAGCAATTCATACATCATCATAAAGCTAATTTAGGAAAAAAAGCCCCAGGAGGCATCCTACTCCTCTGGGTATTTTCAGGCTTTCCTACCTTGCTTAAGCCAAAAAAGCAGAATTTTCAGAAATAGCTAAACTATGAAAGTCATTACTTCAGAAGAGGCTTTGATTTTTTTTTTTTTTTTTTTCCAGAGCTCAGGCAGAGATACCTACACCAAAACACTAACTGCCTGCAAATGTTTGCTAACAGCATCTTGAGACACTCCAGGGACTTGTAGTCAGAGAAGCTGAGCAACCAGTTGCTCAGTAAGACAAAGATACTGTTCAGGTGCTCAAACACAGGGATTATTAGTAATGATGTTAGAATTTGGTGCACTATCTTTGAAAATAAGCTTCGTCAAGCCTAAAGAATGAACCAGAGTGATTTGTCTCCTTTCAGGTAAACATTTGAAGGGGAGAGCTTGTCCTGTTGCAGGCTCAGTACCACCTTTAAATGTAATCTAGTCAGTGTTTTCATATTCTTCAAGTTAAAACTGGATTCATCCTTCCTACCAAAGGAAAAACAAATGCTGCTTGCACTCAAGACTAAATTTAAGCATCAGTAACCTCGACAGGGCGGAAGACTGGCCACAGGTATCCTCCCTGAGTCCTCAGCCAGATATGAAATCAATATTATTCATTCACTCTGTGTTTCCTATCCATATCTCATGATCTATTGGCAATAAGTGTTCTATATGTGCTGTAACAGGAAGTAATAAAGTTGTTGAACTATTACATGATGAACCCACTCAAGCAACTGATGCTTTCAGACATTATATGAATTACATCAATAATGGAGAATTACAGCATGAGAACAGAAATAAGCCAGTTTGCTGAGGAGATGCTGCCTAACTCTGTAAATCCTCCTATTACTCTCTTCCAACCTGAAAGGTCAGCTTAAAGCTCCACTACAAACAGTTCATCACAGCACTTGACTTTGATTTTGTACTGAAATGAGTGCTTACATCCTACAGCTACAGCTGAGAACTTATAGTAGCACTGATAGGTTTCACTACCCAAGCAAATTCTGTACAGCTGACCAGCTCTCATAATTACAACTTCTGCATGCCATGCAAAAGAACAATGCTGATTTCTGACAACTCTATGTTTATACTCCTACATATCAGCTTTTGCTAAAGGAGTTTTCTTCACTTGGTGCGAGTCCTGTGTTTTGGAACTCAGTCTTAATCATAAAAATTCAAGAGATTGATTCAAATTCACTGTTTCAACTAAACTGAAGAAAAAAAAAAAGGCAAAAGAACAGGTTTTTTTCATGGTATTTGAATAGAATAAAGTGCAAGGCAGTACCAAATAGGACTTAGCACCTTCATTTCACAGAAGTGCTTCATTTGGATTTCACACTGAATATTAAGCTTGCACAACTATAAGAAGTTTGATACCAAATTTTAATTGTCCCCATTGTACTGAAGAAATTTAATGCAAAGCAAGCAATATTTTAGATTCCAACAGACAAATCAGATTGCCTTAGTTTATCCTAAGCAAGCATCCAAGCCCCACATAGGCACTTGCTCACTCCTATACCAGCAGGACTGGGGAGAGAATCAGAAGAGAAAAAACCAGAAAACTTTTGGGTTGAGATAGACAGTTTGAGAGAGCAAAAGCTGCACAAACAAGCAAAAAACAAGGAATTAATTTAGTGCTTCCTATGGGCAGGTAGGTGTTCAGCCATATCCAGGAGAGCAGGGCCCCATCACCCACAGCAGTGACTTGGGTCAAACACCACTACTCCAAACACCCCTCCCCTCCTCTCCCCAGTGTTATACACTGTGCATGATGCCATGGTCTGGAACATCTCTTTGGTGAGTTTGGGACACCTGTCCTGGCTGTGTCTCCTCCCCACCTCCCACACACCCCCAACATCCCAGCTAGTGTGGCAATATGTCCCGGCTCTGCCAAAACACAGCCCACAGCCAAAACCAGCACAATGATACAATTTCCCTAAATGTAATGGAAACTCTCCTCAAGCATGTAAGTATTCCAGTCTCATGCCTAAATTACTGCATGGCCTGCATGTATTTAGAGTCAAACTTACTTGTCTTACACATTTATTGATTAGGATCTTGCAAAGAGAGAAGCAACTTCAATGAGAGCTAAGAAGCCTCAGACTTGTGTTTTCTGGTTGAGGTTGCAGTGATAAGCATAATGTTAACATAGTGCTCCCTATGTGTTAAATGTTGTGTTATTTAAACAAAAACTTTCCTTTGAAACTGAGAGCAAATTACTGAGATGACAAGAAATTCGTAACATGACACCTAATTTGAGAATTCTCTTATTTCTTTCTCACAATCATATGTTGCATTTTTTACTCCATATTTTGTGATAAAACTCCATGTGATAAATTCTATCACATTCCTATCAAACAGATGAAAGTAAGTATTTGGGTTTCAGAGCAATTCAAAGAGAGGACAGCACAATACCCCTGGAGATGAAAATTTGCAGTGTCTGGCCATGCACTGAGTAACAGTCACCTCCTCAACAAATGATGAACATTTCTACTAAAGCACATCTTTGAACCTTAACTTTCAAATGTTTCTTCATTCCACTTGTCTTTTCATATATTCCTACACTGATATTTTGAATATAAAGGAAGTCAGAAAGAGGTGTGTGAGTTTGGTTTAATTATCTGCAGCCTTTTTATGCATTTTTCAGTTGAAAGTTCAGCTTCAATCGTACCTACTGTGGCAACTGTGTTAAACTTCAGTTTAACAGACATAAGAGAAGTATAACAACTACCAGAAACATGAGAACAATTTCCATCTTTCTCTTTTTTATTTAACCACATAAGTACATGTCAACAGTTGGCATAAACTTCATAAAAATACAGTACCTTTTTTGTGCCGAAACACTAGTCACAATGTTTATATAAAGACTTTTTTCCTGCTTCCTTGAATTCAATTAACATTTTAAAAAGTGACTTTCCAAAAGCCCTTTTTTTTTTGAGTTTCCTTATAGAAATTTTTCCAAAAGCTACTCTGTAAAAGTTAAAAAGCTAATGCATTTTCAGCCATTCTCCCTCACCCTCTCAATAAAACAGATCATAAAAAAATAAGATGTTTTAGAATACTGATCAGTTGTCCTACTACTACTTTATCACAGGTTCCCATTTAGTTGACACTGTTACAGGCGTGATGGACGGTGTCCCCATAACACCCAGGATCACCAGATGCTATTAGGGCTAAAAAGACCAGTCATAACAATAGACTGATGCGAACAAAGAAACTGAGTTGAAACAAATCCAAACCTTGAATGGCACACGGCGAAACATCAGATCTTAGAATTATTATGATGCTGTAGAATCACAATTACTGTGATAGCTCGCAATGGCAATAAACATACAAAAATTCTACCAATTAAACGACTAAAGGGTGTCCTCGCACTGGGCATCTTGAAAAGCGAGTTCTCTATTATCTATTATAATACTGGTGTGACATCAAGATGACAGAACAACAGCAGAACCAGTCTAATAATGCTGGAGCAATTATACCCACACAACTGACTACACCCATAGCACAACTGGGATAAATTTAGTTTTTTCTTAAATGCTGATGAAAAAGTCCAGGCAGGATCTAATACATGGGGAAAGGAAAAAAGGGCATTAAATTTTGAAATTAATTTCTTATCAAGTTAGGCGCTGAAGGTCTAGTTAAGGCAGTGAAGGATTTATTTTAGTATCTTTCTAAGGCTATGACAGATTTTTCCTGAATAAAGCATTTTCCCTTAAAAATTTCATGTATATTATGCCAGCTTATTCTGAATGCATAAGAATGCTAAAAACCCTTGGACACTGAGAAGCTAAACTATTGCTTACTGCAAATATTACCCTTATTAGTCTTCTTTTTTAATATCAATAGGATTCCAATAACATGCACCAAAAAAATGAAGTTTCAAGTCCACCTACGAACTTTTCCATAGCTACTTCTAGCTCTTTTTGGATCAGTGTTAAATAAAATGTGCAAACATATAATCATTTGCATAGCAAATCTCAAGGGACTGACCCTGAAATAGAAATCCAAACTGTTAGGTTTAAGATATTTCTATAATCAGAATTCACTTAAAATGGTAAAAAATAAAATACACATTTTTCCATTTTAAGTCTAGTAAAAAAGGTATTTCTGATTTAGAATTCTTACAGTTACTAGTTTAAAGATTTGAAAGACTGATGCTTCATTGCATTGAAATGTTATTCCTTTGGAATCTTCAAGACTCTGTAATTACTATTTTCAAATACTGTGATGAAATATGGCCTGGAATCCTTGCTCATAAGGGTACATAAAGGAATTTTTCCTCTATTGGCAGGATCTTCGACATCCCAAATTTCAGGCATACTGCAGCCAGGCCTAAAAAACAGAAATAAAAAAGAGAAATTAAGAAATGCCGTAAAAAACCCCATGAAGCTTGCTTCATAATGCCCCATGAATATTTGATTGTGCCATCTGCATTTTTTCAAGCTTGTCTTTATACTAGAATTATCAGACAGTAAAATCAATAAATACAGTCGTAATTTAAAAATAGTATTGAGAATGTGTAAAATGCATCTGGCTTTTGTGGTGATGTAATTAATTAAGAATTCATTTGGAGGAGGAGGCACATAAAACAACGCAAATTATGGAACACATAATACGTTACCAGGGACCTTTAAATCTTCCTATAAAATTGAGAGTGATATACATATTGCTAACATTTCTAAACAAAATTCAGGAAATAAAGCACCTTAAAAAAGTAGCAACCCCTTACTTTTTATAAAAGATCATAGCCAACATCAATTCCCTGCACAGATACCTTTAAAAGTTGTAATAACTAAGAATTTTCTAATTTTATCAAAGATAATATTGTCAAAGCAAAAAATTGAATAGATACATTTAATTTGATTCGAAATTAAAAGAAAAGAAAAAATCCAAACTAGTTGTGTTTTGGAGACCAGAAAAAGACACCAAGGGAGGAAGAGGAGGAAGAAAATGCATAGCTCTTTCTGAAGAACATCTTAAATGTGACAAAATTTGTAGCAACTATTACTGGCCATAACATTTTGATGCTCCAACTATCTTTTATTCTGCATCTTTTATTCATACTACTTTTATTCATACTGGGCTTTCAATATAAACATACATTTGTTCTTGCCAGAGAATAATTACTTCCTTCCTTTTTAATGACTTCATTCCTTCTTTCATTACGTGTTTTACAGTGAAATTTTAAAACCCATACAACACCATACAAACCAAACATAGCTTTTCAGAGTCACAAAAAAACCACAGGGTTGCTAATGAGGGTAAAGTCAATTATACCAGTAACTATCTACAGATGCTGGACAGAAATGTATTTAGGACACTTTTAATAAATAAAGCACAAATCAACATTCCAAAACATGATATGAATATTAGACTACATATTTGAAGGGTTTATCATTCTTGTGAGGAAGAGGGAGACTACTTACTTTTTTCTGCTTACACACAATGACTCTTCAAGGATGTAGTAATTCACTCCTAGTTTTATCAAATCTCTTTTTACTTGGCTTGCAGGTTTTCGACTGTACATGGAATACACTACTTTAGTTCTGGCCCTTCAAAAAAGAAAAATCTAGAGGTTAGCTGCAATCGACCATGGAAATGCAAGCTTTAACCTTAGACTGGAGAGGAAGGCTTTCCTATTTCACAAGGTAACTATGCTAAAGCAAAGTTTACATTATTAGTGTCATTTGCTTAAGCATGATCATGTGTTCACAAATATAAAGATTCATACAACAAGTTATGCAACCCTTTGGCTTTTCTGTAGCAGGAGACAATTTTGTAACAAGATCCACGGCTACTGTGAACTGAAAGTGTGAAGATGTCAAAGCAACGCACTCACCACGTAATATTCAAGGCCAGAAATGACTGTGCTTGGACTGGGGTGATGTGGAGGAATAAATCCTCTGCCAGGTCTCTCCACAGAAGATCTCCTGTTTCAGACCTAGTTGACCTTTAAGATCCCTCCAAACCAGGCCAGTCCATCTCTGAATGTGCAAAGCATGATGCTGTTAAAGCCCATTCATTTTTTGGTACTTAATATGGGCATTGCCTGTATCTTATTTTTCCGAAACATGTTGTCTTGTGATTCTGTAACTAGGATAAAATATTTCAGTTGAAAGGGACCTAAGTGATCATCCAAGACCCACTGTCTGACTAATTCAGGGCAAAAGTTAAAGCCAGTTAATGCCAGGCAGGGAACTGAGGACATAAGGCATGTAAAATTAATCCTTCCCTGTGCTTTCTTTTATCCCTCTCTATCTTGCTGCCTTCTTGTTGTGTTGGATTTCTTTTAAGCAGCTTCACCAAATTAAAAAAAAAACCAAAACTATGCTATATTATTAAATTTAATAAAACAAATTAATGACCTTTTCATTTAAATCAATTTCAATTTAGGCAAATATCCTGATTTTGAAAACAACAAGAGTACAAATCTTAGTCATTCCACTATAAAATTTCACCTTCAGTAATTGACCAATTATCACAAAAAATGCCAGCCAATCACAGAAAGCTAATAGAAATAAATACTCTGGCTACCCTGGGAAAAAATCCCAATTATATCTGTCTACAATGTCAGCAGCAACTAAAATGAAGAAAGGATATAACTGTGCAGATGAAATCCAATTGCCTAACTTAATTCTGGTTTCCTTGTATGTAAGTTAGAAGCCATATCTGTGTATCCTTTCTGATGAAAACAAATCCACAAGAAATAACATGTGTTTTCAGTCTGACTGAAGTAACAAATCCAGTTCTATAAGGTTTTAACAAATTTTACAATATAACATGATGCCATTATTACAATGTGCATTACAAACATTACAATAATCAAGAGCAGATGCACATAAAACCTCAACTGCAAAATGTACCTTAATCCTGCATCTTCATAGTGAGGATGATTTACAATAGGACGAAGTGTAGATAATTTAACACTTGCCATTGTAGGCATTGCTCCTGCAAAAACTGCATCTGAAATACACAATCAGGGGCATTTTTGAAATGAAGAATCAAACAGTTGGAGAAGCAATTCAAATATCTGAACAGCCATCCTGTAAAAAAACCATGAAGAGGGTAGGGTACTTCTTTTTAAAAGGCCATATGTGACATCAAGAGGAAATGCACAAAATCAGTGTTTTAATCTGGGTTTTTTTTTTTAAACCTTGAACTCAGTGAAAGCCATTAGATAACTAAACACCTAAGAATGGAGATTTAATACATCTTATTTTCCTTGAATGGGTAGAATAACATACTCATTAAAACAGACTTTTATTTGTCACTTCTTTGATCTGTGTTAAACGGGCAATAAAATCTCAGTCTACTATGGCTTTAACATATTTTCCTTTGTTTACAACCAGTTTTCTGACAGATGTTAGGAAAAGGAGGGGTGCAACCACAACACACGTAGGCAATTTTAATTCTCTTCCAGCAAAATGCTGATCATGTATCCACATAGAAGAGCAGTGTCATTTAAGTAAAAATCTGTTTTAATTGGACTTGGCAAAAATGGTTTTTGCTGAAAATACTACCAGGGGTTAGAACCTCCAGAGCAGTAGCATGGAGTTTAACAAAGGCAGCTTTTGGTGCCTTTTTTCATTGGACATAGCTTATATGTGGAGAAGTAGACATGACAAAGCCACAGACAGCAACACCTCTGCAGTCCAAGACAGGTGTCATGGTTTGATCTCACAGTAAATGGGGACATCCTATGTTATTAAGTAGTTTACCTTGTCTGGTATTGACTTTTATCCACTCTAAAAGTTCTTCCTGTGGCAAATTGCTAAATTCTCCCATGATGTTCCACTGAGTACGAAGGTTTGCAGATCCCTCTATTGTCATCAATGCTAAAATAGCAAAGACCAATGTTTTGGGCTGGATTTTATAGAAGAGCCATCCAAACAACTGAAATGCAAGAATCAATTAATTCCTAGACACAAATTCTATAATGTTGTGTGCAGAACAATTAATTATTATTTCTCTATGAGGAACTTAACATATATTGCACTACAAAACATCTCTGCTATTTTTTCTCCAAAACTTCAGGTTATAATTCAGAGTACTATAATATAGTACAGAACATAATATTATATACAACGCATATTATGTTTCAGAATATAATTCCTCAGAATTATTCATGCTTAACAAATATAGTACATTACATGTGCAACTCTAAATAAATAAAAAAACAATTTAAAAATTCACATTAATGTAAACTTAATGTTATAGCTCAAATTTCAAAATCTGCAAGTAAAGATGATTCAATAAAGCCAACTGCACTTTTACACTATTTTATCTCCTGTTTACATCTAGAGCTTTTATCTGTAGTATACAGATTACAGACTGTACTGCAAACTTTTGAAAAACATTATTTTGTATTAGAATAAGAAACTTTGATGATAGTAAGCTTAATGTTGCTTTATCTCCTACTCTTTCCTTGCTTGAACTGAGACTTGCATTGTTTCCCAAAGACAATTTGCTGGAGACTCTAAGCAAATATTCATAAATATGTGAAAATGAGAAATTAAAAAAAAAAAAAGTAGTGCTAAATTTGCTGTGTTGAAGCTTAGTTTGAGCAGTAACACTTTACCACATCCATATTGGAACTAAAACTTAAATAAGTATAAACTATGTTTTTTCCCAATTAGAAGGCTCCACACATCAAAAATATCAAAATGTATTTACTAAATACATACATTTAATTCATAGTACCATTACCTGGTTTTTTGTTTTTTAAATTAAAGCATGAAACAATAAAAGAAAATCTCTCAGTAGAAGCTCCCACTAGGCTAACTACACCAATTAGGTAGTGTGTGTTATCTTTCTTATAAACTAACCACAAACTACCTCAGATTATTAAAATTCTCCAGCCACATCTCCAAAAAGAGTGTACTCTACTCTCATCCCTAAAGACTCACTAAACACTCTGAGAAGAACAGCACTACTATCCAGGGAATGTTAATATCCCAAACAGACCTGACCACTGTGTGGATCTGGAAGGATGAAGTGAAAATAATTCATTTGCAGGCTGCTCTATATGAGCAAACCTCCTTTTCACCAACAGCTGCAAAAATGTCACTTCATGGACTTTGACAGTTCCACAGCTTTTAAAATCAAAGAAAATTACATTAATGTCACACTTTTAGAAAACCTTACTATGTTCAAAGCCTTTGAATTTAGCACTATTTTGTTTACACAAGGAGCCTAGAATGGTTGAATACATATGCAATGCAAAAGAAGCATTTCCTTCATTGGATGCTGCTCCTTAGGTGTTTGTTGTTTTTTTAATCAATTCAAGGTTTTGGGTTGTTTGAGTTTTTTAGTGCCTTTTTTCTTGTTGAGTTTTTTTCCCAAATGAATACTTTTAGTCTTTCTCTAGCTATTTTATTTTGTTTTCAAAATTTCCACTCAGGATAGTATCATTTCCCCTAATGAAAAGAGGAAATGTGTGGATGTAAATGGTCAAAAGTCAGAACAGAAGCAACAGCAGATTTGGGCCTAACTTGAAGTACAAACAATAAATTAAATGACAAAACTTAACTGATCCCCAGTTTAATTACTCCTCTTTGTTCAGCTTAAGAGAAGTAAAGCTTCTAATCACAGGTTTCTCATACTTAAAATGCAGCTGTATAGAACAAGGGAGTTACTCCCTTTGCAAAGATGCAGCTATTTCATTAAAAATCTCTTCCTGAAAATGTGTTATGAAGCGAATTACTTTCCAATGAAAATCAACATTAGGTCACTTCTTTTCATCAGAAAGCATTTCAGACAACGAAAATATTCTTTATTAAAAAAAGAACATTATCATTTTTATTGCCCATCAGCTGTCACAAGCTGCTGGTAATGGAAAAATGGAAAGTGCAGGGATTCATGCAATGGGCTGTAAGAATAGAACATGCAAAATTTATTTTCTGTGTGCAAATAGTAATTTTTATCCTCAAAACCAATTAAATATACTAACATACCACTGCAGACAAACTTTCATGGTCTGCCAGATGAAAGTACAGTGTTGGCCTCAATTACAATAAGATAAATGCCTATCTTAAATTCACTTAAATTTTTCTTGCATCTATAAAACCAAATTGTCACTTATTAACTTATGTTTGTTCAAACATCTAAAATGTTATCCATGATTAAGTGTACTGAGTGTTAATCAATCATTTGGTCACAAGTCCCATCTTCCTCATCCAAGAAATTCTGGACCAGCAGTGCACACACAGTCAGATTTTTCAGCCTCAAAAATACTTCTAAGCAGCTAGTAGGACAGAAAAAGCTGATTAAAAACCACTTGGTAATTCCCTGGCCCTACAGGAACAAGCAAATAGACCAAAACAAGAACAAAAAGTAGTTTTCTTATGGTTTGCTTAAGTCTTAGAAGTGATTTGCTCAATGGTTGCTCAACAGCCTTATGGGCCAGTGTTTCTCTATCATGCCGAATCCAGTCCTGTATTACTTGGAAGATTACCAGCCTCCCTTTACTAAAGCAAGAACACACATCTGTCAAACCAGAAAAAAAAAATACAGCTTGTCTTCTACAGGTATCAATCAGCACCAACCTAGGGAACAGCTGAACAGCAAGAGGACCTTCACTAGTAATAGGACAAGGAAATAATTTTATTTTCACTTATGCTGTTCACCTAAAGCTGGATTCACTTGAACCCTTCTCCTAAGGCCCAAGCCAGGGCCCGGATATTCCCAGGCTGTATTATATAGCACTGCTGGTCATTTCTCCCATTCTGTACAAAATAAATGTCTGACTTGCAGCAATCTAAAGCCCTTCCCTAGCACTCATGATCTGTTTCTTTCAAACCAGCTATGCCTCCATGATGCTGCAATGAAGAAGGGAAAGCCACCAGACCAGAGTCATCTGGTCCAACAGGGGCAGCTCCCAGACCAGGTTATCATCTGCAATTGCAGCTTCCTGTGAAGGTTACTCTCACTCTACAATAGGAAACAGCAGAACAACCAAAGGGCCAAAATGCAGTTGGAAGCAGCAGATGAAAAAATATTGAGAAAATACTCTGAACCTGTCCTCCCTTCCAATTATTTTCACAGTTACAACATGTGGCATCCTCTAAGATCCAACACACAACAATTATGAAAAGCACCAGCATTCACTAACTGGCCTGATGACCTACTACATACATAGTTCTATAGTACTATAGTACATAGTACTAGCTGCAGTACTAAACACCCACAGCAATCCAGGAAAAATTACTGAAATGCTTTTACTCAGGTGCTTAAAAAAAAGTCACCATGCAGCTAAAAAAAAAAAAAAATCATTACAGATTTTACAGTGGCAAAAAATATATAAATACTTTTAGTTCTGAACTTCACTACAAAACTCTACTGCTACTACCACCACCACAACCAATGGCAGAAAAGTACACCAAGAAACACACAATTAAAAAAAGAAAAACTTTGGACATTAATATAAATCATAATTCTTATCTAGAAATTGCATGTTAAAAGAACATTTTTTCATTCTGGTTTTCTGACTTTTGAGAAGCAGCTTCATTTCAAATTACTCAAAAACACCTTATGAAAGTTCACTTGGGTAAAAAACCAAAAAAAACCAAAAACAGTACAACTGCTATTGCTTGAACAATCACGCCACCAAAGAGGATGCCAGCATTTCAAGAACTAAGAGCTGCAAAGTTGAACATCTGTGAATATTCCAGAATAGCAAGCAAGCAGAGCAAATTCTTAAGTCCCAATACTCAATTACAAGGTGGCTAAAGAAAGAGGTTTTGACAATTTCTTAGCATTTTATATTTTAACGGTAGAGATTCAGTTGTTGTTGGCAAACAGCACTTTCACCTACGCCAAGTACATCAGGCATCAAACAAGGGATGAGCACAACATTCAAGCAGACATACTGTGTAACCTGTCCAGTGTTATAAAGAACTGCCCTTCTCCAAAGAACATTCAGGAAGCCATTCAGTGTTCTGGAAAACAATTATTTGTTCAGCTAGCCTAACATGAGATAGCTTTCTTCTCTTTGCATAAATCTGTCTCATTCACTTATCTTCCAGTTGTTTTACACAGGTATCAGCAGTTTCACAGACAGAAACTGTCTTCACTGTACCACTCGCATTCCCCTTTAGACACTTTCTACAAAATCACAGTGCAGGGTGACAGGGACCTCTGAGCATCCAGCCCTGCTGGTTGAGCATGGTCACCCAGACCCAAGTGTCCAGGTCCATGTCCAGACAACTTCTGAATACTTCCAGGGATGGACACTCCACCATCTCCCTGGGCAACCTGTGCCAGTGCTTACCACCCTCACAGTGAAAGTTTCCACACATTTGGAGGGAGCTGCCTGCGCTTCAGCGTGTGCCCAGTGCCTCTGGTCCTGTCACTGGGCACCACGTGAAAGACCCTGCCATTCCTCTGGTATGGTCATCAAACCTGCTGAGGGTGCATTCTGCCCCACCACCCAGTCCATTAACAAAAACACTGAAAAGTCTTGCACCCAACACTGGCCCCTCAGATCACTGGCCTTGGCACCTCTGACCTCTGGGCCCAGTTGTTCAGACAATTTTCAGTCTACCTTCCTGCCTGCTTCCCAGACAAAGGACTATAGAGGACTACAGAGGACTACTATTTACCCTACTTTTGCTGCATGTTCAAAGCTTCTAAAACAGCTATTTAAATAGAGATTTAATCACGTTCACTTCTCAAAAACACAGATAATGAAACTTGGAAAGCCTATTCTAAGGCCTTTTATATTTGGAGGAAATCTAGTAACATTTGATGTTATAGATTATTTCAAAGTAGAAAGATAAGTCTGAGTTAGGCATATGAGTTTTGATTTTTAAAACTAAAACGTTTTCAACATGCAAGACTTCAAACAAGACTTCTAGAAATAATTACTAGAAAAGAAATATGCAAGGCAATAAGCTCTGAAGAGCTGTGAAAACACAATGTAAACAAAGACAAACACTGGATGAAATTAATAGTCAATAAAAACTTGCAGTGGCATAGAGGTGTGCAAACACAGTAAAATCTAAGATATGTTTCCCTGTGCTCAAACTCGATACACAGCATGTTAACTTGTTTAATAATGGAACTGGACTAGCTGCATAAAGCAAGCCTTTTGCTTTATTGGGGAAGAGGGGAGAATGGAACCATTTCTTGTCAGGCAACAATCTGGTTTATTTTTATCTGGTATCCTCAGATCCAGCAATTACACATAGAGAAATATGCTTTAAGACAAATATCTGTGTAATACTCTAAGTACTGAGATAGCTACAGAATAAAAGAGACCTTACCTGTTTTGAACACACCAAGGAAGCCATAATACACAGATGCGGTGTTAAAAACAGTTTTAGTCTCATGATTAAAATCGCTAGGACACTGTATGCCAACAGCTGCAATGCATGGAATACCAGCTGAAAAGAAAAAAAGAAACCAAAAGACACAGAAGCAAATTTGCATACTTTTCATTTCTGTCTTAAACACACAACTTCGTTCTCAGTACAGCTTAAATGACGAGCTTGTCTGAAAGAGTCCAAGTCAAAGCAAAGACAGTCATATTTCAGATTGCAATAATGACTTTCTGTTATATTTTATCTAAAGTGCATGCAGCATATAGTAAATATACTAAGGAATGGCCTAACAGGAAGGACAAACATTATCAATAAAAGCAAAAGGAGCTAGAGAAACTGCTAGCTATTTAAAAAATCCTTAGACATTAACAGGCAATTATACATGTAAAAAAATTATTGTATAACCTGCTCACAGAAGTTAAGAGACCCTGCTTTTTAGTGCACAAAATACCCAAGTATGGAATAAGAGAAGCAAATAAGATCATCCTTGATAATCACACAATCAGAGGCAGCTTGCTTTAGTATTCTAAAAAGCATCAGGTATGTCACTCACTACACCTAAGATGAATTTGTTACTTGTCAAAGTGCTATGCTACATCAGAGGCATTTTGCAATCAGTGCTTTTATCTGATTGATTATCATAGAATCATTTAGGTTTGAAAAAACCTCTAAGATCAAGTCCACTCATTAATCCAATACTGCCAAGTCCAGTGCTAAAACCATGACTTCAGTGCTACACTCATCTTTAAATGCCTTCAGGGATGGTGACTCATCTCCTTCCCTGGACAGCCTATCCCACTGTTTGACAACACTTCTGAGTATTTTTCCTAACATCCAATATAAACCTATTCTAAGGCAACTTGAAGTTAAACTATGACAGACATCTATCAACCCTCTGGGCCTCCTGATCCCAGTGTTTCACCATTCTCATTGTAGAAAGATTTCTTCCTTACAGCTAGCCTTAATCTACCTGATTCCAGTTTTAAGTCATTACCTCTTGTCCTACTAGAACAGGCCCTGCTAAAAACTCATCCTAGTCTTTCTTAGAGGTCCATTTTAAGCAATGAAAGGCCCCAATAAAATCTCCCTGCAGCCTTCTCTTCTCCAGGCTGAACAACCCCAACTCTCTCAGCCTGTTGTCATAAGGAAAGGTGTTCTAACGCTGTTTTTCTGGACCTGCTCTTAACAGCTCCATGTTCTTCCTGTACCAAGGGCTCCAGAGGGGGACATGCTACGTTGCTTTGCAGTTTTACTAAAAAGAACTACATGTACTACAACATTAATTATGGTGCATCTAAAACCAGAATTTGAACATTATCCATCATGTGAAACCCCAGGAAAAGAGCTAATCTCCTTCTCAGTCTCTGTGTGGAAAATGGAAGGTCCAGCCTAATTTCAATGTCTTTTGGAACAGTGACAGTAAAAGCCCAAGACTCCTCTCTCGCACAGTCACCCCTATTAACCAGTATATTCCTTTGTTCAACATTTCAGAGTTATTCTGGTAACATACCAGACCCAACTTAAGATGAGGGAAATAACAATGGAAATACTTTGCTTCAAATAAACCACATGTATCACCATCAGCCCATTGCAACGTGCATTTCAATATTTAGTATTTGCATTAACATAGGAAAAGAATTTTGCAGAAAAAGAATCTTACCTCACCATGGTTAAAGCGTTCTTCTCTGAAAAAAATAACAACCCCAAATCCACCATTATTTATGCAGAAGCACTGGTTTTATTTTTAAATAATCTCTAATGACATTAGACAATGCAACTAATCCAGTAAGCATGAAACAAGTGTCATAATTTTTTTTCCCCTCTACGCAAGCTTTGAAATAAATTGCAAATCATAACTATAGTCCTCAATCCCTGTATCTATTAGGAAATTTTTGGTATTTATTTTTAGCAGGTTTTTTTCATGTTTCATGAGATGAAACTCAGGTATCTTTATGATCTGGAGGAAAATAATGGGTAAAGAAGAATTTGCATTCACTATTTATAGTAAAAAAGCAAAAAGACACATAAATACTAGTTTAGAAACAGAGCAGAAAAGTAAATCATTAAATATATAATCTAGGCATAAATGGGTTAAGATGGCTAAAGTCAGTTTAGCAGATAACCTTAGTTTAGTTATAATATAAAAATATCATTTTTAATACATCCATTCAGTTCTGGAATTGCACATAACTAATCTTCCAAAAAGGACCAACATAATGTAGAATTCTGAATTATGCAGCACATAGCAAATCAAATGAACTTCCAGAAAAAAATTCAGTTTTACATTAAAAAAGAAGACAATACTTACTTTTCATATCGGCCTGTGTGAGATAAAGACCACAGAATATATTTAACTGCCTGAAGAAAACAAGAGACAACAAAAAGTATGAATACACTTTCAAAAGCATTTTGATGCATTTTCAACATCTGCTAAATTAAACTACACCTGGGTACTCTCTTTTTGAGATAATGCTAAGATAAAAGACATGCAATGTTTTAGCTAGAACTTCTTTTAGAGGATGTTTAATTAGGCAGGCAGTTAGCAGTTATCCCATCTGTTCCTGTGCAAACTGTAAGTTGTTTTTACACAAATTATACATAATCAAATTTACGAAAACAGTTATAAACTCCAGTTTAAGTATTCATCAGCTAAATAATAGAAATTTTTTGGGTGCTTAACATCAAACCAAATTTTATCACTGACTCAGGACTGGACCTTTGCAAAAATCTTTGTAAAGAGAATACAGAATTTTAAGTACATGTTTTTGAAAAACTGTATTTTTTTCTGACTGTATTGGCTTTAGATGCCAAGGTTTCAGTAGCAGGAGTACTGCAGGAGTGGCTTCTGTGGGAAGAGACCCTGCCACATGTCCGAGAGAGCCAGTTCTGGACAGCTTCAAACCACATCTACCACTGGGCAAAGCATCAGCAACACTGGTGGGGCCCCTACTGATAACAAGTCTACAAGAAGGGAACTGCAGAAGATTTAAGACAGAACAGTAGGAAAACTGGGAGGGAAACGACATTAAAGTCACTGAGGTCAGTGAAGGAGTGGGAGGAGGTGCTCTGTGAAAACCATGTGATTGCAGCTTTTGGAGAACACCATGGTGATTAAGTTTTATTTCGTCCCCTGGAGGCCCATGAAATATTACGGTGGAGTAGACAGAAATTCAGCTGAGACCTGTGCAGGACCCCATGCCAGAGCAGGTGCACACACCCTGAAGGATGCTGCAACCCATCAGACAGCCCACAAAAGAAACAGCTCCAGGCAGGAACTGCAACCTGGGGACAAAGGCCCACAAAGAGCAGGTTTTCTGGCAGGAGCCGAAACCTGTGAGGGACTCATGCTAGAGCAGTCTGTTTCTGAAGAACTGTACCCCATGGAAAGGACCTATGATGACCCGGTTCTTAAAACAACTGCAGCCTATGGAAGGGACACATTGAGCCTGGGGATGAGGAGAAGACTGTTTCTGGTTTTGGTTTGCTTCTTGCCTTTTATTTTTAATTCACTAAAAATTAATTTGATCTTCCTCAATTCCAGTCTGTTTTGCTCATGACAGTGAATCAGAGAGTGAGGTTCCCATACTTATTGTGACCCCTGAGATTTTTATACTCTTCTTTCCCCATCATATTGAGGGTAGGGAATGGTAGCATGGCTTGGCAGGCACCTAGCAGTCAGCAAAGGTTAACCTACCACATCAATTTCTTCCCATCTCAAATAAATAAACAGCAATCTCTTCAAAAAAACCCTGAAATGTAATTTCAAGGTAAAGGTGATTCACTATATCAATCACTTACTCTTTTGATGATTACCCCAAAAACCATCAGAACAACTGGTAACAGCAGAGTCTTTGTGTATCTTACTGGAGTCTAAAATGGAAACCAAATTCATTAATTGCTTTACTTCATCTGTAATTATTTCTATCACTATTTTAAAGAAATTAATATAAGGAGATCTTCCTGGAGTGAAATGCAAATGTAAACTCCATCCAGCAATCATACATAAGACATAATACTAGGGGTCATTGGTAAATTTTTTCCAGTTCTTTGGCAAGCCATCTAAAGATGAGAAATAGATAGTATCTCATCTGAATTTGAGTACTGTGGGATGGCTAATCTATAAACACTTTAAGAGCATATCTAGGCATTGATAAATTAAAAGAAGTGTATTAATGCCACATTAGGAAGCTTCAATGCTGTTTTTTAGTCTAAACCTACTACATAAGGCTCTTGCAGCTTTCTATATTTTCCATATACTCAAAACCAGGTAGTGAGAGCCCCATAAAATCTTGTTTGCAGAACTGTAACCTTTCATTTATTCCTGAGGAAGCACTTATTTCATTCAAGTAAACACATCTCTTAGATCTAAAATCAAAACACTGCTTAGGTTTAAGTTCATTTCAATGAAATAAGCCCAATTATAGCTAGCTTTAGTTCATTAATTTCTCTTTTCACAAGTATGTATTTGAACTTATGATGGTAGTAGGAGGTGTGGTTCTCAAATGTTTTAAGTTACAAATAAAGACAAAGCAAGAAGTTCCCTCTTCCAAAACCACATATTTTGACCAAATTACCTCTTTTTCCATGAAGTCAAATTCAGCAGCACAGGTATACATTAATGTATCAAAATCCTTGTAGCCAATAAATTTAGATTTCAATATATTTCCTATATGAGCCTGGTATGAGATAGAGGAAAGAAACACCAAACTGTAATAAGCAAAAACTGTCCTGTTTTCCACAACAAACTAATATAAATATGAGAAATTATACTGTATTGATAAATATTTTTAGTTCGAATATTAGTTTATACCACTTATATTGTTACAAGAGCATAAAACATCTACTTCCAGTGTATTAAATAACATCTTTGAGTCTAACACAGATTGTATGGTGTTAAACAAAAAGCAGAAAACAGAAGAAAAAAAATGTAATTACCACTATGATTGTATTTAACAAGAGTATAGTTTTGTACAGTTGTATTTTAAGATGTGACCTTCCTATCTTTTACCCCTTGATACACATCTGCAGACAGGATTTTAACAACAGAATAAAGGGACTGAAATACAGCAAAGGCTGTACTTGTTACAACAAGCATTTCAAAACTGTCCTGAAAATTAGTTTCAGAGAAGAGTAAACTGACAAACTGAGTAAATAAAGGTGCAGGCAGAAGATACACAAGACAAACAAAGTCCTACAAATCCATATTTAAAAACAAACAAAGAGCATTCACTAAGAAAAAAGTAAAGATATTTGTGTTGTCACAAATTTTGGTAATAATATCTCAAAGTGATAATACATAATGAAAGAAAAAGCAAATATACAATCCATCTCCCAGTTCTGCAAAACAAATTCTGGAAATGCAGGGAAGTGTATCAGCAATATATCAAAATCGAATATTAGAATTAACATTTTTGAAAAATACCAACCAGATACTCTGATAAGAGAACTTACATCATCAGCTATTCCAAACACAAGAGAAGTCAGGTATTTCAAGGTGACTGTCCCAAATAACCAGGCACATCCTTCAATGACCTTGAAAAATATATTTAGAATTAAATGGATGTTGTTAACTTTTATAATTTTTTAAGGCTTTTAAAATTTAGCTACTACTTGTAAACTCTCCTGTGTCATAGCTGAAATAATTTTGCACAACTGATTTACACTGCAGCTGCACCACAGCATACAACATTGTAGCAGAGGCCGTACCAAAGCTAACTTTAAACAGGGGCAGCCTCACTGTCTGTTCCATCTGTTTTGCATATATCAGTGTGTAGGGACTGTTTTTGGACAAGAGCTGCTCCATATTACCAGGTTGTGCTAGCCTGGTAATTCAAATCTTTGGAGGAATTTGCTAATTTACAGCACTGTCTCAAGATGATCTGAGGTTAGAAGTTGATGGAAATACAAACCAAGTATGTACAATTACTACTTTTAGTTACAGATCAAGTTTATTCTTGTGCCAGGAAGGTTAAACTCTTGACAGTGTAGCTTAATCTAGACAATTCTTTATAAAACTGGATCAACTGAATAGGACAACCTGTCTCAGTATCTTGTACTTGGGACTCACAGCAGATACTTTCACAGAGAATGCAACAAAAAACTGATCTTTGCCCTAATGTACCCAGGGTTTTTATGTGACAACGGGCTGCATTCAGTCATCTCATTTAATGGCTGCTAAGAAACCTAAATACCTAGCAGGTATCCTAATCCTTTACTGAATGCCTCTGGGATTTTTTCTTCCTCAGTAACTTTCTTATTCCTTATAAGCTTATTGCTGCTAGCATTAAGGGACACTAAAAAGACCTATAATTATATTCTACTTTTATTCACTGGCTTTGTCATATTTACCTTTATTTTACAAGATGTAAAATTCAAACTTTTTTTTCAGGTAAAACACATTGACTGAGACTACAAGCAGTATTTACTATGTTACATATGAATTTACAAAATAAAAAAGAGAAAATCTGCTCTCTCTACAGGTCCTTCTCTGTGATTTCCATCAAGTATTTTCCTTTTTGGTGCCTGCTCAGTAATGAATTGGTGTGTTCATAGAACTCTGCGTAAGTATACTGAGACTTCTCTCCTGAATGGTCGCACCTTATTTGGGATCAATTATTTTATATATGCTTTTAGAGTCATGGTGGTCTTTTGAAAATGAACCATTTAATTCAACTCTTTGTTTCTGACCTTCGAACATTCATACCTTATCTCAAGGAGTTTGATTTCTTTTATAGTTCCAGCTTCTCCAAAAAGTTGCTGAAATTTATGTACATTACATTCATCCACACACCAGTATCTACATCCTTCAGAGGAGTCAAACACTTCTGCAGTGCATGACTTCCTTCCACAAAGGCTGCACTCGATATCTCTCGTTATGCTGCACATACATACAGCTTAACACCTTCCTCATTGCACAAGTTTTTATTCTTTTAAAAACCACAGATTTATTAGTTTGCCATTCCACAAGTGCCTTGGCTCTCCATTTCAGAAAACTGACATGAAATTTGCCTGCAGTCTGATTTTCCCTGGTACTACAGCCAGGCATGTATACACGCACAGCAGTTTGCTATAAATATTTTAATTCCTTCCTATTCTAATTTCTTTATAATAACTGTATGAATTTCATTCCGTTTTGCTAACAGCTTACCCTTCGTTTAATAAGAATGCCTGTCTTAAGTCAGCCATAGCCTTGGCAGGCTCCCATTTCAGGTGCTTTTTTACATGTTCAAGTTACATATTACGCAGCAAGTTGCTTCTCATGTTTTCTATACTGTTAAATTTAATTCATAATAGTTTTGGGAGTGTTTTACCTGTCTGAACATGACTTCTACTACCCCCCAACCTCACCCACACCCTCTACAGTGTTTTACTCTAACTTGCTTCTCTATTTAATTTAAAGATGCTTGCTGTTGTCCTAAAAAGACGTTAAAAATTATATAGATATCCACATATTTTATAGATATTACATAGGTATTGACATATGATATATATACAGATATTCACATATTGTAGTGAATATGTAATGCAGTACCTTAATCTCCATTTCTGCAAGCACTGTTACCCTTTTACTTGCCTTTTCTAAATTGACCTTTAATTTAAAAGGATTTTCATACAGATCTTAGGTTTTGTAAACATGCAAAGTTGGCAATTTGAAATTAAATATGTTGCCATTTAAAGGCTATTTCAGTTTTCTGACAGAAATGTGTGTTTATGTTCTCTTTATTTTTTCAGGAATTTAAGAACAATTGCTGGGAACATTGACAATTTATTAAAAACAGTAGTTCAGCTATATTACTTGATTTGCAATTATTAGAAACAAGAAGTTGTTTCTGTAGTTGACAAAAACAAAAAAAAGTCACAGCTTTTCTCTGAAATTCAAAATATTCTAAATTCCTTACCCACACATAGACTTCTCTTTTGCGCCTTTTCAAGACTCTTGGACTCAATTCAAGAATTCCCTAATAAAAAAAAAAATGCCTATTTTCAGGTAACATAATAACAACAAACTGAATGAGAGGTTTTTCCTTTTGGTAAGCCTACTTCATCATGTATTTACTTATTAAAAACTCTTCAATAATTAATACAGATACAAATATCTGAGATACAAATGTATGTAGTATGATTTCACCCTGCACTGGAAAAACTTGCCAACATAAAAATTCTCACTGCAGACAGAGTACAATTAATGGAAGACTACCTTTCTCCTAAACAAGTAAAGAGATTCTGTATTGTTCAGTTCTAAGTTTCTTTAAATCAAAACCAATGTGAAACTGAGTTCTCTCTGCTTCTGTGAATGATAAGAAACTGAAGCAATAAATAATTGGCAGCATAATACAAACAATTTTCAAGTAAGGCAACAGAGCACAGAGGGCAGTAGGAGTCAATCCTTTCTGTTTCACAATATGTTCATTTTATGACATAAGGAAGAGCCACTTTAGGCTAATTTGATGAGCAATGTAATTAAAGCTTCCAAAAATCCAGTCCATATGTGAGACTGAGGCCAATATAAGCATCCAAATAACACACATACAACAAACACTTTTTTCAAAGCAGAAAACCCACAAGGAACTCAACAAGTTGAGAACTCAACTCAACCTGTACTTAATATCTAATTTTAAAAGCTGCTAAAATAAACTAGAATAGATTCATAACAGGCAAACTATACTACAGCAAATACGCAGCCAAGGCAGTTTACTGTTAGTATAGGTGAGAAATTGCCACATTCGTGCTGATCGACAAAATATAAACAGACAAAACGAATCAGAAATTAAGATTATTTGCAGTAAGCTAAATAGGATCTGATCACACTTTATCTCATATTTCTTATGTACAGAAATCCTTTATGAGGAACTACATAAAACTGAAAAAGGCTGTGGGGTTTTCTCGTATTTAAAGAAAAATTAAGATAATGAATGGTGAGATGATGAATCTTCAGTGAGTAATTTCACTAACACAGCAGTATGATGCAGCAGTTTCAAACAGTCTTAAACCACTCTTATATATGGTTTAATAATTTGTTTTGCACTAGAGGATTTAATGCCAATAAGAAGCATTTAAACAAAGCTCCTCCTTGCTCATGTTCTTGGTTTACAGTCACACTACTCAAAATTACATACAAGGTAAATTTTATATTTTTATAAAAAGAAGATAACTATAAAAGTAAAAGAGCTGATTCTTAACTGAATTTCTGTTACAAAGAGATTTTGGTGTAAATCCATGATTTCTTGAATTAGTATTTACCCTTTCACCGGATATCTTTATGGTCTAATTCTGTGTCTCATGCAAAAGGTTTCTCATCTGTCTGGTAATTAAGTAGTTTCACATTTTACATCAATACATATATAACAGTATAGCACTGCTGTCTTAGCATATGAATCTTCTTAAGCAACTTACCGAGATAACTACTAAAGATGCAGCATAGTATGATGTCAGTAACATTGAATTACCAAACATCAGAATAAAACACACCAGAAGAGATACCTGAAAGAAGAAAAATGATCCAATTTAAAATAGAAAAGGTAAGGATTACCTAACGTATTAAGAGCTTTAGATTTAAAAAATTAAACAAGTGGCTCAAAGCAGTGCAAAGCAAAGTGAAAGCCTGATACTCACACCTGCAGACTTGTTCTGAAAACACTGATTGTGAGGACTTAATGGACATGTAGATTATTGTTCTAATTTATTTATTAGAAGTAGTATGCAAGAACAAATCCGGTCATAGGATAAATTTATGTAATACAATAGCTACATTTCTGAAGTTATTTCTAACATATTCATTTTTTCCTAAATTACTGTATGAGTTATCTGTTTGTTATACCTTTTAGAATTCTGGACAAACATTAAAAATTAATAGAATGTTTGATGTCTTCTTTCTTCCTGGCAAACAGATATTTAAAATACCATCATCATCAAAGTCAAGGAAGCAGAACTCTAAATGTTTGACCATATGCACCTAATTATATAATTTTGAAAGGCAAGGCTGAAATACAACTTTTATCCACCAACCTGACTTAATGCACTCTTTTTTAACAGAAGGCAATCTGAATTAAATTTTCCAACTTGGAGGGCAAAAAATAATCAATGAGCAAGCTCTGTCTTTTACACAGAGATAAGGAAAAATAACATAGTCATTTGCAGACTTTCCTACTCCCCTCTTAAGTACTTTCACTTTCCACAGAAGGAGAAGGGTAGGAGGGCAGCAAAAATTAAAAACACCACAAAGCAGACTGGCAGTTTACCCAGACTCACTAAGCTGTCTCTGTAATATAACATGACTGTTTATCTATTTGAAAATAGGCTATTATGGCACTTCAGCACCTAAATTACGATCTAGCTATTCTCATAAGCCAAAAAGCTTAAGCATATCATCCTGCTTCCATCAAAAAACTACCAAACAAATCCGCTTATTTTGTTCCTGCTTTTTGTGAAAAATGACTCGCATAGAACTTACCACTGCCTATAGTTTATCATTTTATAGTATTTCAAAAAAATGTTTGAAAACATATGAAATATAATTTAGTTTCTTTTCAGGGGAAATATTCTCTTTTCACCCACTGAGTTAGCATAGCACAATTTTAGAAAAAAAAATTAAAACACCATCGCATTTCTTAAAAAAACTTGTCTACATCTTCCTTTGCATTTAAAACTGTAATCTCACTTGAAAAAGCAAAACTTAATCATTATCTCAACTTAAAAAATTAAAACCAGGTAGTAATCAGGCAGAAACTCACACATCTTTTACTTATCATTTCCCTTCTTTCTTGACTTTCTCACCCAGTTTTGAAAAAAAAAAAAGAAAAACTGGTCTTCAACTTAATAGTTTATTTTCTTGTCCTCCTGTCTAAGTATCTCCCCAAATAGTTAAACCACAAGATCAAGACATGGTCAAGACTACAGCAGTTTTCAAAACCCAGTTTTAGTTCCAATCCAGACCACTCCCTCCCCTTATCACTCCACGTTTTCAACCTTTGAGCAACTAAGGAAAACACTTCAGACAAATGGTCTCTTTTCATGCTTTGACTTGAGGAGACTTAAGGTTTTTTTAAAGAAGCATTACCATATGAGCAGATAGTATCTTCTGTAATTTGCTGGAGTCAATATAACCCATAATACACACCGCAAATAATGAAGCTATCTAAAATCAAAAGTGAAAGGGAAATTAAAACATTTTGCACTGGTATACTTTGTAATGCAAAAGAAAGGATTATTCAAACAATCATTAACTTTTTATTGCTATTTTTTGCTATGTACTTAGGCATTTCATAATTATTTCTTTCAAAAATCCTGTTGTGGTGCTCTAAATAAGAATTATCAAGTACACTTGAATATTTAGGAAATAAGTATTCAATTTTATAAAATTGCAAGTCACCAGAATACGGCACTAAGACATTACCTTTCACCTTTAAATTTAAAATAAAATTTTAAAAACCCAAACACAAAAACCCCCCAAATCAAACAAACAAAACCCCAAACCAAATAAACCACACAAAAAAAATGGAAAAAACCCTCAACAAACAAAAAATCCCAAACCCACCAAACCACCCAAAATATACCACTCAAAACCACAAAAGAATTACTCATTAATTTTAAGTTTTCAGCAAAGTATGGAAACATCCACAATTTGCTGCTAAGGAAAATAAGACTTGTTGACTTACAGATTAGAGGTCATAGACTTATCATAGACTTAATCATAGACTTATAGATTATAGGTCTTAAAGGTCATATGGGAAATTAATTCAATTATGAAGTCAACCTGAATTTTCAAATTTCCAGCTCAGCGTTTCAAACAGGTTNAACAGGTTATAGTGACAGTTTCTCTCAATATTTTATGGAATTTATTGGTTTCCTCTTATGCAGTTAGAAAACTTGCATACCACAGCTTCTATTGATTATTTAAACTCAACTCAAACCAGGCAACATCTGGTTCAAGTAAGGCAGACAAGTGAAAAGGTCTGGAGACACAGATGGATTTCAGTCAACAGGCTACATTTCAACCAATTCAAACACTAAGAAAGTTGCTGTGTGACAGTAGCCTTACTGTTCCAATCAGCATTCACTAGATTTCAGTGCTAACTACAGTTACCTCAACTATCCAAAATCTCAGACTTCAGCATTACTCACAAACTCATCATAATTATATAGGAAATCATGCAAAATCATGCCAGACATCACATGCCATGCAAACACTGGTACATTTAAAAATTTATAACAGCCTGAAGAAATGCAAGATCAATGCCTTGTTTTATTTTTGTGCTCCAAAATACAAAGTATTTTTCTTGTTCTAATGCACTGATCTCAGGCTAGAGGCTTCTTATATGGGAAAAGTAAATATTTTTAGTCCTGGAGACAGAATGGTAAGTGGTGTAAATCATCAACTTTCAAACTCAAGACTAGAAAAATCCTGATGTGATAAATGGTGAGAATCTTTCCTGACAGCAAGAATGAAATCTGGCTAAAATGAAAGCACTGGTATATTTGTGAATTCAATGGCTATCTATACAAAGCAGTCATTTGTCCAGATTAGACAAAGAGGCTATTTAGAGGTAAATATGGGCTTACCTGAGTTAGAAGAACAAACTGAGCAAACTGCCAGGGAAGCATGAAAAAGATATTAGAAACACACAGTGCAATCAAGCTTCCTGTATTAATACTCGGAATCCTTGGGAAAAAGAGACAGAATAGGCATCAGTAAGTACAATTACAAAGGTGTTTGCATATAATTGAAAAGTGCAACAGAAAATGCATTAAAAACACTGTTACCTTGGAAGATAGCTAGCAATATTGATCAACTACAAATAACACTGCTCAAGTAAATTTAAGGTTTTTTTTTTCCTTGAGTTTCCATGACAACAGCTCTGATGTTTAATGTTTTCCTTAACTATTTGATGAGTCACTGATTACCAAACAAGTCTTCTCCTGGCAGTATGCAGTATATAATTTGCAAGTGCTTCACCTTCTTGTGACAATTCTACAGTCAGGTCACAACCATTTCCATTTCAGCTGAAATCACAACTGTTTCAGAACGGTCTGCATTTGAAAGTGACTTAACTCTTCTCTCTCACATTTCTTCCATATTTACTTTCTGCAACTTTCTGCTAGCAATCCTGAGTGATGTTTCAGGGAAGGAGACAATGACAAATACTTGAAGAAACTCATCTGTAACTGAAACCCCAGCCTATTCTCCACGTCCTGAAATAAAAGCTGTTTAAAATATTTAATCCTGTGTTGATTCAAGTTTCACTAAATTCTAGAGAGCACATATCTTTTCCTCAAATAAAAACCACAAATTAGTGACAAGCATGAAATACTTTTTCTTTAAACATCCATAACTACAAATCAGTATTACCTAATAAGGAAAACTGGTGGTTATGAGTACTAAGTTCAGCTAATCATAAATACATTGTAAATCTGATGTAACGGTATTGTTGGAGAAGTATGAATGACCATGCTTATTTTCTAAAACAGACGCAAAACAGTAACATAATCATGTTGCAAGCCAGAAATAATCATGGAAAAGCAGGGCTAACGAACTCAAGAGCATCCCTGCATTAATGTAATTAGACTGCTCTAAATCATTGAACTAGTTAATGAGACTAGTTAATTAGTCATAGAAAACTGCAAGAACATACTAGCTTAAGGGTGCCTATAGCATCCTCTGTTGCAAAGCACAGGCTTACTCTACGTGCAGCCAACATACCACTCTCCAAGAGGGACAAAACCAATTGATGAAGTATCAGCTTGTTTCTCATGGGAAGGTAGGGACATCAACCAAAAATTCTGATTTTTACTTTAGATACGTATTTGCCAACACAGTAATTCTGATTTTTATGTTAATCATGTCTTCAAGTTGAAAAGTTTTTCCTTTTAATAAATGAGTAATATGAGTGCAGTTCTACTGGTGCAGCGTCTGCAATGTAACAGCCACAGGAAAGTTTCTCTGTTAATGATACCATTGTTACAGTATATAGAGGCATTTAAATAAATATTTAAATAAAGGCACTTAAGTTAATGTCCTATGACATTCAGTTTTTTTAAAGCATTGTCAAGACCCAGTATAAACTGAGAGGTACCTGAGAATATAGGTCAAAAGCAACATCTGCATCACAAGGAATGGGTACGAGAAACTTTCACGAAGAGGTGGAGTCCACATGACGCGAGTGCACTGAAAATAAGAACTGGGTTAGATGGAACATTCACTGATAGATTTCCATAAGATTTCCATAAAACCCCACATCTTTATTTCAAAATGAATGACTACAGATACTCCAATAAAGCAAAAACCAAGCTACATGAGGTTTTAGTCAGAAAGTTAAAAAAATAAGCCAGGAAGCAGAAAAGAGGAAGGAAAAGTACTTGACGCCTAATATACACTGTTTAATTTTTAAAAGATCACTGCTTTTCCAAAATAAAATGAAGCTACTTGTCCCTGGTTCTGCTGAAATTATCAACTCTTCCAGGTAAATCATTCTCAAATTCACTTAGTGACTTGCCACACTTAGACACAGACAGTGTGTGGGGAGACAATCTGAAGGATAAACCAATATAATCCTCATTATGCTAGAGTTCTTTAGGGTATTAACACTTCATGTTCCTGTTAGTAACAGCACATTAAGCATAAAATCTGAAGCTGCCCTCCAAAACAGGCCAGTATGCTAAACTCATTAATATTATGTTCATACAGACCTTATATTACTTTTACATAACTAGGCTATTCCACACTTTAACCCTAATAAAGCAAAGCATAATACAATGAAGTTTTTCATTAATTTCTTAATTAATGGGGTTCAGTACAAATAAATAATGGGCCCCATGGCAAAAGGCTCAGCTGTTGTCTCCAATGTTTATATCAACCTCTTTATAAAGTGCTTGCACTGACCATCGAAAAAGAACAAATACAACTTTACGGGAGTACTTTGTCATACAAAAAATGGGTCCAAACTGGCTATCAAGAGATTTGCATTAAAAATTAGAAGTAGGTTCTTTACAACTACACAAGAAAATTGTAATTCATCTTAACATAATGAATCTAGAAAAGCTTGTAGGATACTGTTGTGAAGATGTTCCTTCTCCTTTGCTTCCTAGAATGTTTAAACTATTTGTTAAAATACTGTTTTACTAACCAAATCACTAAAAATCAACATTATATAATTCCTTGCTTATTGTCTTGCTATTTCCCAAGTATGTTAAATTAATAGTGTAGAATATAAAAGCAAAGCACAGAAACCCATCACATTAATCACAGTCCCTGATGTCTAGAAGCACTCTTTGTAAAAGCTGCACCAATTATCATTAAAATAAACCTTTCAGAAATGTATGTATTAATGTGCTGTCCTCAGCTGACTGCACAAATGTGATGAATTAATTTTTTTTAATAAGCAATAAATATAATCATGATTATTCTAAAGCAGTGTAGTAATTTTGAGTATTTTTCAAGACTACAGCAACCTTTGGTTTACAAAATCTTATGATACTGGAGAAGATAAGACAGGAAAAATATTATGAGCATATACGACCATAAAAAGGAAGCATTACCTTAGAAGTGGATTGACTAACGTGGGCTATGCTACTTTTCTATATTTGGAATGTAATGCTAAACTCAATCATCTGTGGATGATTTATCAAGGCTGTAAACTCGCTTGGCTGCAGGCAGAAATATATCAGATCTGTCTAAGTTTGAAATCACTAAAACACAGTAGCACAAGCACAGCACAAACAAAAACATACAGCCTTAGGGTCACTAGCTCAAAGCCAGAGAGCATTTTTACATAGCACTTTTACACAGCATTCAAACTGAGATACCAAAGCTTGCAGATCAGGCTTACTTGTGTAGCTCAGTCCTATTCTTCCCAAATAGGGAAGGAAAATTTTAGCAGCTGGTCTAGCTCGACTGTATGCACCGTCGACCCACACAAGATGATCTGTGCCAAATCACAAACGTATCAAAGGGCTGGGCACTTCTCACACACACAGAGGCATGCCCACAGCATGGGATTCAACACAGCACCAGGGAGGAGAGAGCCCCTGTGCACCTGTAATTACAGGTACTACCATAACTATATACACAGCAATATCAAGTAAGCCTGAGTTATTTCACTCGGCTACAGTACAAAGTGCCAGCTGAGACAGAACACGGCACCTCTAAAGTATTTCCCATTGCTCTCCAGAAAGGCACACAGTTAAGCCTGAATCAGGGTTACCTTCCTTAAGCCCTACCTAAGCCCAGACTAAATCTGTGTAGAGCTATGCAGATCTGATTTCACACCAAAATATTTATAGATAATATATTTCTCCAACATACATATCTGCACTTTTTCCCCAAGTCAGGTCATTCACAGAGAGAAAGAGATGCTCCCCTACAGTCACCTATAGATAGAACTGCACTGTACCACAGTGAAATAAATGGGGTTTTGCTACCCCTACCTTGAAGTTTTCAATATATTTCCTTCTGAAGTTACACTTGCCACCTTTACAGACCTGGCACAACAGTGCCTATTCTATCAATATTCGCTAGCAAAAAATGAAACATCATTTCACTTCAGAATGCCATTAAGAACAAAAATCCACGTAAAATGCCATATTTACACTCGCAGAGCAAAAAAAAAAAAGGTTTAGCATCTCTAATATTTACCTGTTGTCAACCAGGCAGTTCAACATCCATGGGTGACAATGCTTCAATATGCTTAAATTCTTTATATATCCCCCATGTATGCATGGGGGATATTTAAAGAAAAGACATTTCAAATGAAACTTGAAAATAAAACAGCTGTTACATCACAGAGATTTTTGTTTTAAAAGAAAACTGCCAAAACATACTGTGAATGGAAGCATCTCTAATTCTTTTATGCACATACAACTCATGTTCTTACAACTCACTGTACTCTACCAAGTTCAGTTCAGTAAAATAAGGAAACAAAACATAAATTCAACCCTAAACTAAATTATGAGGTGGTGAGTGATCAATTTAGAAGACCTTTACAAATTTCCATTCATAAAATGAGCACTAAGGAAATTAAAAAAATAAACAAAACAGCCCAAGGGAATCAGAATGAAAGCTATGAATTTTTTTCCAAGATAAGGAACAATGACATGAAGAGCATTAACTGAGAAAACCAGGAGATGTTTTAAGTGACAGCTCCTTTTCTTCTTCTTTCCTGCAATGCAGGAAAATTTAAACTTAAACTTACTTAAGCTTAACATTGGAATCCTTTATATGCATACACTATTTCTAAATTCTGTGTGTCTGTATTAGTAGCACTAAAGTGACATTGGATTGTGCTATATATTTTCTTGTCATCGTCTATTTTGCTTTCAATTGTCTTATCCATTTATTTTAATTGAATTTCAGTTATTTAAATTCAATCTCAAATAAATAAGCAACATCACTACTTTTAATGAAACAAGAATTAGCTTAAACTTCAATGATAATTAAGAAAAAAAGGAGTGGTGGGAGAGGGAAACCTACCTCTCCATGATTGAAAAAGAAACATAACACAGTAACAAGGCCTCCTAGACGACTCCCACTGTGAAAAGAAAAATAGGTACAACAGAATCTTAAAATGGTCAATGTTGCTTTAAAAATGTGAAGAAGCACATGTGTACAGCCAAGTTTATAGGGAGGGAGGG